>MCGO01000031.1:0-467637 GCA_002104985.1 Rhizoclosmatium globosum | reverse complement strand
CCAGCTGGTTCTTCGCTCCACCACCAACAACAACAACAACAACAACAACAACAACGCCCTTCTTCTTTCCCTTCAAATTCGCCATTGGTTCGTTGTCGTCGTCGTTTGAATCTTCAAATTCGTCAGAGTCATCGCGTTCGACGTCTTCGGAATCGCTCGCTTCTTTTAACGATTTTGACGCGACGGCGGACGCGCGGCGGCTCATTGTCGAACTTAAACGTTGCTGTGGTTGGTTAAACAGTTGGACAAGTGGTCGTGGTCCAAGTGGTTGTGCGGCTGGAACTGCGCGAGAACTGGGGCCGCTGTCTACCAAGTGCTGGCGAAGTAAGGCTCGGACGGTGTCGAGGTCGGTGAAAGGGCGAGGACAGCGAAGGTGCGAGTGCGGGTTGAAAAGAGTCGCTCGCGGACGAGGGCTCTTAGAAAAATTGGAGTTGAAAAACGAGGGAAAATGGTAAAGTCCTTTGTCTTGTTCTTTCTTCTCCTCAAACTGCACAGAAACTATTCGAATTATATTTAGCTATGTTTATAACATCGGATTTTCGGTATGAGTGTATTTATATTTTTGAAGGTTTCAGCCATCAACTATCCTCATTGAGACAAACCAATGAAGCAATAAGATTCGAGACTCATGACCTATCATTCATGTCTCTTATTCCTTTACCTCCAACACGATATAACGATATGAGAAGTTTTGGAAACCGCCTAGAATCCAATGATCGTTTGCCTGAAGATACTACATGCTGAAACCTGCTCATCTATTCAAGATTTATCAGAATTGAGTCAAGTTTAGGGGTCTGACTTTGTTGGATTGAGTGAGGATAAGGCATAGGTCAATAAAACGTTTACTTCGAATCTGATAAAGGTCGATTTACTATTTTCAGAGACAGGGAATCGAGACATTCTTCATACTACATCCGTATATTCGTATTTCAAATTTTAAGTTAGTTTCAGCATTGTCTTTTATGAAAAATGGATTAAAAAACGAAGACGCAAAGTGTTCACTCCTTTCCGTTGACATTAATTCTAATTCAATCACGCCACCTCTTGTGTCTGAGTTTTTATGAGGTTTTGAGTTCGTGTAACCACTTATTTAAACTGTGTCTGAAGCATTTTGTGCAATCACATCATCCTGTGATAGCTTATGATTTATAACAACAAGAAACGTTTAATTAATTGCCTTGAGCTTTACAAGAAAATATTATATCAACATATAGTAAAATAGTTTCCAGTTAAATCCCACCGTCGATAATCCATTTTAGACGATTGCATGAAGTCAAATGGTATACGTCCAGTGAAGCGATTATCATTAAGCAATAAAATCGATAGTTGCGGGAGAACGCCGATCTCTTCCCACGGAACCTCTCCGACAGTAAGTTTCCTTCAAGACTTAAATACTGCAAGGATTTCATCAACGCAATCTGTCGTGGTATCCCTCCACTCATCGATTGGACCCCCAACGCCAAGACATGCAACTTATCCAATACCCAACCGCCTCTGTCAACGACCCCTCCAACAAGTTCCCACTCAACTGCAAGAAATGCACTCCCTACAAAACCCAATCTCATCCGGCACCGGCCCCGTCAACCGATTCAAACTCAAATCCAACATCTTCAACCTCCCCAAACACCCAATCTCACTCGGGATCCGTCCCGACATCCAATTCCCGGACAAATTCAATTCAACAAGCTGTACAAGACACCCGATTTCCCGTGGAATACCGCCATACAACCCAACACCCCTTAAATCAAGCGTGACTAGCTGCGTCAGATACCCAACACTTCTTGGAAGTACCCCTCCGCCACCCACGTTCCCACCAGCCGCATGTACCTGCCGGAACCGACTCGTCCACTCGATCCTCGTTTCATTACGTAACTTCATGACCGCGTATGCGGCCTGGTAAACCTCGGGCCACCGGAACCAAATCATGTCTAACCCGTGATCTTCATGGACGTAGTTCGCAAGGTTCATTTCCGCGAACCGTGGGTCGTTGAGAGCGTGGTATACTGACCGGCAGAGGCGAGTGTACGTAAGTGCGTAGCGTGGATGTATGTTGCTGAAGATGCGTTGGATGATTTCAGGTGGTAGCAGTTGTTGGAAGGGTGATATCATTGTTGTTTATAGTGCGATAGAGGGTATGCAGGGTGTTGGGGATAAGGGAGTTTTTGAATCAATGAAGGCGAGGAGGCTCTGGGCTGCTGGTTTTTCTTGTGTGACTTGGAGCGGGAAACGGCTGGGTCGGCCTTCGGCAACTTAAAAGTCGGAAATCAAAAATTTTGAGCACCCCTTAAATGAACATATCAGAACTCAATGGTGATAAAGACTTCGTTACTCATCGAAGTATTATATGTCTCTTTCTTTGAAGTACTTAATCAATATAACATTGACGACGATGTCAGGCGAACATCGGTTCTGAAGTATTATTGAAAAATCTCAGTAATGAAATCGGTCGGGATTCAATGGAGCGGGCATCGCCACGCCAACACAGCCACACTGGTTCATGTGGACAAGATGAACAGAACCCGAATTGGCTTTGAAACTCGGCTTTGGTAAATTTATAGCTTAAAAACTAATGCGATTTAAGAAGACGATGCGTAATGAAATTTCCACGGCGACAGACCCCGATCTCCGAACATTTCGAATTTCCAACAGAAATCGTGGCTCAATTGACATTATATCACTTCATACAAAAGGAGTACATCAGGTGTTTTTTGAACGTCTTATCACCATTATTTTAGTCTCAGGACGAATTCCTTTCGTGATATTTTCCGAGGAGGATTCTCATTCGTTTAGTTGAAACAGTACCATTTCAGTAAAGGTTTCTTGGAGCAAGAGACATCATTGACTTACCAAAAGAGCTTGGGAGTTGTACTTTGCTGTTGTGTTGTTGTGGTGCTTTGTGTTGCGTGGGTCCCGTCTGTTGTTTTGGACTCGGAAGTACTCAACTGGAGAAACTCTGTGTTTACACAGTTCTTTAAGAATCAATGAGATAAGAACATTCATATATTTACAAAGTACAGTGAAAAGTAGGGTTTAGTTGCACCATCTGTTGGTCAATGATCCGTGCACAGTGTTCAATTTTACACCAACTTTTCCCAACGGCATATCGCAGTTGCGAAGCCTGTTTCCGCCCAGGTATATAATCGCAAGACTTTTGAGTGATGAAAATTCATGCCATGGCACATCGCCTTTTAACTCGTTTCCTTCCAAACCGCAATACTGCAAATTAACCAGTCGACCAAAAACGCCTAACGGAATCCTTCCATTCAGTCTATTTCTATCCAACCCCAGAACATTCAACTTCGTTAAACACCCAAGTGTCTCGGGGATTTCCCCCGTCAACTTATTCTCACCGAGCGACAAGAACAGAATATCCCTACAATATCCAATCGTCCACGGAATAGGACCCGTAAGCTGGTTTCGATTCAACACCAAAGTCCTCAGCCGAGACAAGTATCCAATCGACAGCGGTATGTATCCGCCCAATTCATTCGCAGACAAGTTCAAACTGGTGAGATTAACCAAGCAACCAATTTCAAGCGGTATCCCACCTTGCAGATTATTTCCGCTGAGATTAAGATCGTACAAGTTGACCAAGCACCCAATACTCGCCGGAATGACACCCCTCAAACAGTTATTTTGGAGATTTAGTGAAGTCAAGTTCGTCAAAGCCCCAATGGACACGGGTATAGAGCCGACCAAGTTATTATAAGGCAACTCTAAATGCTTTGTGGATTGCAACCGAAGTGTGGCGTAAAAGTACTGGTAATGTTCGTTCCAGGACCACCAGGCGCGGTCCATTTCGGTGATGTTTGTTTTTCGGCGCAGTGCTGGGAAGGAGGATTGAGTGAATGGGGTAATTGTACCAATGAAGCGCGATAGATTCATAAAGGCAAAGTGTTGGCCGGATAGACAAGCGTATATATGTTTACACAGTCGTTGGTACTTGTGCACGAGGGAGGGGTTGATGAAGCTAAAAATGAGGCAGGTGAGCTCCGGGGGTAGTTGGAATTGGAAGGGTGACTGAGTCACAGGAGACATCAGAGAAAGAGAAGTTATCGGCGTATCCATTGTAAACGATTCCATAGTGATCCGGAGTCTCGAGAGTGCTGTGATGCCGGTCAGATAAAAGACTTGACTCGGTCTTTTTTGCGATCTTGACCGCTTTTTGAGGCTGAGCAAACATTTCTTTACCGAGCTGTTCGTGAACTTACTAACAAACAATCACGAATTCGTTTTCAAAAGGTTTAAATATCAAAAAGTATTAAGGTATCGTTCTGAATCCCAAAGTCCTCTCCAATTCCCTCTGAGTTCTCCTCTGAGTTCTCCTTGATTCAGTTTTACTTCAGCAATATATAGCAGGAATCAACAGTCTTTTGATATATTGAAATCGAACGGTTGAATGTTGAAAGGAGTTTGAATGACTCAGCCAAAGCAGTTAGCAATTTAGTATTTGTCACAAATACCGCCTCGATGCCACCTTGATAAATTACACCCATCAACACTCTAGATAAAGACATATTCAGAGGGAATCCGATGCTTTTGACTCTTGGTTCTTCCGAGCTTCAATAATGTCAATCAATGCTGACGTCCTTTGCTCTCAACTCAACCGCCTGAAGCCAGCCACCACAGTAGAGACTTCTATAACCGGGGAAAAATCCATCAACGGAGTTCATGTTCACTCGTCAACTAAATCCTTTGGCTTTGTGGAAGACACGTCAATAGACCTCACACTGTCTCCAATACTTCCAGATTCACTCTATGTATCGTCGATTGATGCAGCGCTTCATATACCAGCCCTTACTGATAATCGGATAGGATGCATTATCAACCTGTCAGGACAGTCATACTCACTTCCATCATGGAGGTTAATCAACTGCGACTCATCCATTCTCTCCGAACCACCCTCTGATCATACACTGTACGAGATTGAATGCCTTGATTTGGTCGAACAACCGCTTGATGCTATCGGCGAGCTGTGCAGTAACATAATCGCAGAAGCTCTCTCTAACAACTTTCGAGTGTTGGTGCACTGTCAAATGGGCGCTTCTCGCTCCGTCTCAATCATCATTTGGTATCTTATGACAAGGTTTGCAGTCCTCCGAATTATGACCCTCTTCTCACAATCAGTTTAGAAACAAAATGCGATTCACGGATGCATTCAAACTGGTCAAAGTTCAGCGACCAGCAGCGCAACCGAATCGAGGATTTTGGAAGCAGCTATTGGAATTGGATAGAAGGCTTTTCGACGCAAGTAAGGTGTGATTTAATGAAAGTTGCTATACACGAAGAGAAAGAGAACGGTGTAAAGCACAACATCGCATATTGCTAAAGAATATACAAGTGTACTCATGTCGATTGGCTTTACATTCCTGTGATAAGTTTCAGCCAACGCCTTAATATTCGTTGGCGTTTCTCACCATATCAACAAGCTACAAATAATGCAAACCCCCATCCAAATCCATTTGTCTTTCATAACCGATTGAGGGTCATGCTGAGCGCCTAGGCCGAGCCTAACTGAGTTGGCTTCCAGACTGTCAGCAGTTAGTCCAATCTTCTTCGGCGGTAATGCTGACGTGAAGTTATTCATTTCATAAAGTGTTTTTTGCTGTTTACTTGTCTGTTTAGAGTTGACGAGTATGTATGACGCACTGCTTATCACATCAAAGAGAATGAAGTTTATTCTCTTCCTTTATGTATTCCTTCTTTACAAAAATCCATTCATTATTGACGCCATTGTTTTAACGCTGGGAGGATTCAAACTCAAACAATGACTAACTCCGACGCACCAGTGAACCAAACAGCACTTCAACTTATTGCCGTCCCGCTTAACTCATTTTTGATGGGAATATGCTTTGAGGCTTGCACAATTGGCTTCTTCACGTCTGGAGCAAGACTTCTTGATATTCTGTACGCGAAAAAAAAAACCGAATCTCCGTTCCTCACACTGCTGATTGTAATGTTCAACCTCGGTGCAATGATCAGCTTGGTCGTATCCGTTTTGACATGGATTCCTCTGTCTGAAACCACTTGTGTTCCTGTTGATTTTCTGTCGAATATCGCCTGGCATTTTTACTTTATCGTGTTCGATGTATTCATCTTGTACAAAAGCTACATTGTTACTGATAAGAATGCGATATACCTTTGGATTGCGAGTCTTTCGTTTCTGTATAGAATATCTTGGACCATCCCAGATTTAATGTGGACAGGCGGAACATGGGATCCAGCCACGGAAACTTGCATATACAACTATAACGCGTTAACAGGGTTTCATTACACGATTGCCGATATTTTGTGCGATGTTGTTGCCACGGCAGGTGCTGTGACGATGTTCATGAAGCCTGAAAATCGTTCCTTGGAATTTCGCTCTCTATGGTTTCAGCTTATGAAGGAAAATGGTACTGTATTTCCTGGAATGCATTTTTTATTGACTTGCTGAAACACAGTGCTTCGCTCCGTAATTTGTGTCATCATCAATCCGTTTGTGATGGTTATGAACAAGCAGGGCATTGATTCAAATATTATGTCCCTCTGTTATACTGCACAGAACTATACATATGTTCGACTTATGAACTTAGAAATGTACTTCAAAGAAAGGAGGCGCGAAATCACACTGCCCTCGAGAACTGGACCAAAATCAAGTGGAAGTGACAAATGTGAGCATATGACTGTATAAAACTCAGTCAGAATGAGCACGTCTTTATTCAGAATAAAAGCAGACAAGAGATTTACATAAAACACGCATAAATGTCAAATGGAACAGCTTGTCCACCGCTGGAGCCATCACCGGAACCTCTCACAATTCTGCAAATTATTACTGTGCCTTTGAACTCATTTCTGATGGGAATCTGTTTCGAAGCGTGCACAGTTGCGTTTTTCAAATCTTCCAAACGACTGATTGACATTTGACAAGACCGCACCGAGTCCCCATTTCTCACGTCTTTAATTGTACTCTTCAACCTCGGTGCCATGATTAGCTTTATATTTTCAATCTTGATATGGATCCCTCTCACAGAGAGTACTTGTGTTCCTGTAGATTGGTTTTCGGTCTTTATCTGGCACTTTTACTTCATGGTGTTCAATATTTTCGTACTATATAAGAGCTATATCGTGACAGACAAGAGCCAAGTCTATCTTGTGGTGGCGATCCTCGCCTTCTTTTACAGAATTGCATGGACGATTGTTGACTTGATGTGGACTGGTGGATCATGGGACCCAATTGCAGGCGTATGCAACTATTATTACAGTGAGGTTACTGGATTTCATTACACAATTGCCGACATTATTTGCGACGTTGTTGCTACTGCAGGCTCGGTGACCATGTTTTTGAAACCCGAGAACCGTGTATTAGAATATCAATCATTATGGTTCCAACTGATGAAAGAGAATGGTTTGTGTTCCTTTATCTGGTACGATTGTTCTTAACTCAACTTGACCGGACTCAGTTTTACGGTCAGTCATTACTTTAATGGTGAATCCAGTTGTAGTTGTTATGAATAACGCACACCTTGATGCAAATACAATGACACTGGTGTACACAGCCCAAAATTACACATATGTGCGAATGATGAACCTAGAAATGTATTTCAAAGATCAGCGCAATTCCGTTATGCTGCAGTCTCGAGTCAGCAATGTATCTGCACACTTAAATTCAGCAGGAAAGAGGAGTAGTGTGGTTAACAATGAATACAACCCTCCTTCAAGAGCAATTATTCACCGAAACAACTAATTTAACGTAACTCTGACAATTTAAAGCTACAATTATACATATTTTTTTGGTTTGAGAACTGGAAATAGAGTAACCTGCTAAATATTAAAAGCTTGCGCCAACGTGCAAATTATGGTAACATATTGTTGTCTAAGCGAACGAATCATAACTGTTACCTGTAGAAGCGTTATATAGTCTCTTCGCCACCTTTAAGACCTGGAACAAAATCTTTTTGAAGCGTTGAATCAGAAAACCTGCATGGCTTACGTCAAATAAAATTCGAACGAAGTTATAACTACGAGGGTTTGCTTTATCTTTATGAAGGCGGACAAGAGATTTACGTATAAAACCTCCTATGTCCAACGGAACAGATTGCCAATCGTTGGAACCACCGCCGGAGCCCCTCACACTTCTCCAAATTATAACAGTTCCATTGAACTCGTTTCTGATGGGAATCTGTTTCGAAGCGTGCACAGTCGCGTTCTTCAAATCCTCTAAACGACTGATTAACATCTTACAAGGCCGGACAGAGTCCCCATTTCTCACGTCTTTAATTGTTCTTTTCAATATAGGAGCCATGATTAGTTTTATATTCTCAATTTTGACGTGGATCCCTCTTTCTGAACGAAGCTGCGTTCCTGTAGACTGGTTTTCAAACTTCATCTGGCACTTTTATTTCATCACGTTCAATGTTTTTATTCTGTACAAGAGCTATATTGTGACGGACAAAAGTCAAGTCTATCTTGTGGTGGCGATTCTCGCCTTTCTTTATAGAATTGCGTGGACGATTGCAGACTTGGTGTGGACTGGTGGTTCATGGGACCCGGTTGCAAACGTGTGCAACTATAACTATAGTGAATTAGCCGGATTTCATTATACAATTGCCGACATTATTTGCGACGTTGTGGCTACGGCAGGTTCGGTGACCATGTTTTTAAAACCAGAGAACCGTGCATTAGAATATCAATCATTATGGTTCCAACTGATGAAAGAGAATGGTTTGTGTTTCTTTGTCTGGTACGATTACTATTAACTCGACTTGACCGAACTCAGTTCTACGGTCAGTGGTGACTTTGATTATTAATCCTGTTGTGATGGCGATGAACCACGCAAACCTGGACTCAAACACAATGACACTTGTGTATACCGCACAAAATTACATCTACGTGAGAATGATGAATCTCGAAATGTACTTCAAAGATGAAAGACAGTCTGTCATGTTGCAATCCCGAATGAGCAATGTCTCAGCTCCTTCAAATTCTGCAGGAAAGAACAGCAGTTTGAGTAATCACGATTATAATCCCCCATCAAGAACGATTGTTTACCGAACCAACTCCAAGTTGATGAACTAAGTCCCTATCGCTTCTGCTTTTGTTTTATTTGTTTTTTTCCTCCTTGGTTATTTATTTGTGTTTATGAAAATAGAACTTTTCGATGAAACTAATCACTCGTATCATCACACTCCTCCTCCTCTTCTCCCTATACCTCTTTGTGACCTCATTCTTTCAATACACTCGGGAACACGGATCACTTGTTCCATCTCCCCATCAGTCTCCATCGTTTCCATTTGCGTCGAAACACTTTGGATCAGAGATTCTGTATCCCATCAACAGAACCAGCGGATTCTCGCTCGAAGAGTTATTGGATCTGTGCCATGACGGAGAGTCTCTGACAAGTACGTATGTCCTTTGTGAAGGGAGTTCGACTCAATCAATATCGACCTGTCAATAGTAACAAGGAACTGGGCGATACGAGGATCCGAGGAAGCACTCGCAGACAACTACCTTGCATCCTGCTTTCCTTTGGAGGCTTCTGTGAATCAGGCCGGGCGGTAAGTTCCGATTGAATGCCAGTGGACGATGTCAAACTCATTTCCCATAAACCTGATAGATCGATGGGTCACTGCTCCGATTTCGTTCAATATATATACCATGCAAATGCTCGGCTCACTCTCGAATTCAAAGACAAAGCCGTCTTTGAGACCAAAGCCAAAGTTTGTCCCCGCTCAACTTACCTCCACGGCGAATTCGTGCAACGTTATTTATTCGAACCAAAACTGAAGCTGCGAAACTATTGGTTGCCGAACGTTGAGCAAATAGATTGGGGCATGCTGCCACTCTATGAAACAGCAAGTCGTGTTCTTTGTAAGACCAAGATAACTTGTGTTGCATCACAAGCGTATTTGCGGGACAAGAAGATTTTATCGACACAAACCAAGTTTATGAGCCATTCAAGTCCTGATGCGAGGAAGCAAGGTGTTGAGTTGCTTGGGGAAAAGAAGGCCTCGTCGTTAATGCAAGATTCCAAACGATTCGACCGGTTCTATCATGCGTATGGAAAGTCGGGACGAAAGAATACTGATGATTTGCTTCATTGTTGGTACGGCCATCCGAAATGGCCGAAATTGACGGTTGTGGGACACCACCCACCATGGGAATTTGTACGAAAGCATTATCGGGGCATGAAGCACCTACCAAAGAATATTGAAATCTTGTCATCAGTGTCGATTCAAAAATTGCGGGAACTGCAGTTGTCGCATGGAGTTCACCTGTGTCCCAGCCAACAAGAAGGATATGGACATTACATCAACGAAGCACGAGCTTTAGGAGCATTGGTGATGACAACCGACTATCCGCCAATGAACGAGTTCGTGGAAGACGGCATAAGTGGTATTTTGATGAACCATGAGCCGCCTTACCCAGAAAGTCATCAGGGATTACAGCAATATTTCGTATCTCCAGTACGCGTTGCTACTGATTCAATTTGCGCAGCAGTAGAGAAGGTGCTGAAGATGAGTTTAGATGAAAGACACCAAATGGGAATTCGAGCGCGTGAAGCGTATGAGCGCGATACGAATGAGATGATAACGAATTTGAAGGAGCTTGAAAGTGAAGCAAATACTTTCTTACTTGGTGAATAAATCTTTAATGGAAATCATACCTGGTGCCTCTTGTGGCACTCTGACCCTCGGAGCCACTCTCCAGGCTACAATGGCCGCCCTTCGCACACTTGCTACTAATCAGAGAAACTCAAGTGGGAGTCCGTCGCTCAGGACACCCAAAGTCGACTTGGTGGTTTCGCCCAAGGTATTAATAACCTACCGCACCTCCAGTCTCAATAACCCAGCTCTTCCCAGGGCGAGTACGACATTGTTCTCGATGCAAAGACCGTTGGAATCTGTTGCCGAGTTGAGCCCAAGGACCAGGTAAATACCTTCCTTGAATCCTACCAAATTGCTGACACGTCAAACCAAAAAGACACTTCGTCTAATCGAAATCACATCGTTCGCACTTCCGCTTTCGTTCAAAGGACAAGAAATTGGGTCTGCGCCGACTCTTCGCGCAATCCTCAAACGATTCGGGCCGACGTATCCAGGCCACATCTGCCCAAACTCAGGCGACTTTGTCCTGGGCTATCCCGGAATTGCCTTTGTTTTTAAGGTTCCCGAGGGCTCGTCTGCGGATCTGCTGCTGGCGACTCCCTCGGAGAAGTCGCCTGTTGCCACTCGCATCTACCTGTTCAATCCTGCTGCTTCCCTGACATCTGTTTCAATTGAAGCAATTAAGTCAGCTGCTCCTGTCGAACTGAATACCCGTACTTGGATTCACGCTGTCCCGGGACGGGGACTGACCTTCCCTTCCTCATCAACATCTATTCCCTTCAACTCTCCAGCTCAAGACGTGCTCATGATTCTTGGGCAGCCTTCTGATATATTCTACAAGACTCTCGACACTGCCACAAATGCTGAAAGTGGGGATAGGGAATATCCTGTATGGAATTACTTTCAATTGGGCCTCGATGTCGTGATGGATGTGACGGGATCAATGGTGGAGCGATTTGTTCTTCATTGTAATACTCCTACGCATTACTCCTTTGGCCGATACGTGAAGGCGCGCTTTCGTATGCTATTGAGTCATGGTATGGGCGCTCCGCATTTTGATGAATGCTAACCAAATATACCACAGATGGCGATAGAGGCCATTTGATTGACGCGTCCTCTTCATATAATACGGTGCAGAAACTGTTGGGGCCAACACAGAATCATATGGTGTACAACAAGGCTATGGGTAGTAGTCCTTTTGGAGGAAGCGAGTTTTTTGCATACGAAGGGTTGATATTTGAGGTGGTAGAGGGCAATCAAGTTGCTAGCGTTGTTATGTTCCGAGTTTAATCTTCATCGTTAATAAAGTATGTATTTATGATCTATTCATTTTTTTTTTTGTTTATGGATTTGAAGTGGAGATGAAAGTCTGAGACAAACGTCTCGTCCACCAACTCAATCACAGAGACGCTTCCAAAAGTGCTTATTTGAATAAGTTCAAAACTCTAAGGGGTCCAAGTTATTGTCATTGTTTAGACGCTTGTCTTCTGTTTGTCATCAATATCAAATGCAGCCCCCAAATTCGAACGATATCATCCCAGCCACAAACCACTAATCTCAAAAACAACACATAACTGAAACTGCACTCATATTTTTGTCCTGAAAAATAACCAACAAAATGGCTCCAGCTACTTCCATTGCAGTAATCGATCGTAACCGTCTCTACACCGATGTCATGTACCGCTACCAATACGTGTCCGATTTCATCGGCTTTAACGACTCCGACATTGCAGCCGTCAAGAGCGCAGCCCCTTTAATCGCTCCACTGGTTCCAGTAATCGTCGACGCAGTCTACGACCAACTCTTCTCCTTCAACCTCACAAAAGAAGTCTTTCTCCAAAGAGGCCACGGATTCCAAGGCCAAACCGCCGCCAACGCCGCAGAGCTTACCACAAACGACGAACAGATCAAGTACCGCAAAGATTTCCTCGCGAAATATTTGGTTAAGCTGGTCACCGCCGAATATGACGCCAAGTTCGTGGCTTACTTGGACAGAGTGGGTCGCATGCATACAAACACGCCTGGAAAAGCTTCCAAGATCAACGTTGAATACATCCACGTGAACGCTTTGTTTGGCTGGTTGCATGGGTTCTTGGTTGAGACTGTTGATGCGCTTCCAGAACTCCAGGGCCCTGAGAACACTGCCCAACGTGCGAAAGTACTTGCTGCTTTCTCCAAGCTTCTTTGGATCCAGAATGATTTCTTCGCCATGTACTATCTGAACGATGAGCAGAGGTTCGTTGGCAAGGACGCTGATTCGACGCTCTCGGGAAAGCCTTCAAGATTTTTTGGTTGGATTAGTTCGTCTGTTATTATTGGGGGATTTGCGGTTTTGCTTGCTGTGGGAAGCAGTTTCTATTTCACAACGATAGCCTCTGCATAAGTCTAAATTTATAGCAATATGCATTCTTATAAATTCATTAATTTGAATAAATAACGCAGAACTGTTCATGCGATACTGACACGGGTTCCGCAAAATACAGAATTCTTAGAGTCTCTTTTTAAATGACATCACCATCTGAACGCATTTTTTGGCTCGCTTCACGGCGCTCATCACTGAAACCGTCGATGGACTGGGCCTGGCTGTATAGCTTTCAAGGCCAAATGATAGCTGGAATCATGATGTTGTTTACGTTACGGATGTTGCTGCATGGTCACTGATTCACGGTTGACAGCTTAAAGCAACCATAGAGTATAGTTCTTTTTCGCATTTTGGTTCGGTTGATTAATCTTTCCGTAAAACAAGGAAGATGTCAAGTCACTCCTCAGCTCAGCCATCAACAACCGATTCTCGCACCCACGCCGAGAGAAAAGTCGATGAGTTGGACATTCGCATTGAATCCATGAAGGAAGAATACTGGATGCTTCTTGATAAGGAGAACCCATCAAAAGCGGATGTGGCGAAGATATCCTACTTCGAGAACCTCACCCTTGAGAAAGCTCTTTGGAACGAAAGAATCACAGAAGATCGGAGGCGGCAAAAGCAAGCAACATTGGATCCCGTTGACTGTGAGCCACTCCATGTTTTGGCAAGCCTCGCTCAACTCACTTTTGATCCAGATGATACAATGCGACGAGATCTTGGACTGCTTTCAAAGCGTAGCAGTAGCTGTTTTGGAAAGCTGAAGTTGCAAGAGGAAGCTGAGGAGGGGTGACGTGACATATGCATTGTGTCTAAATTTAAGGGTGGTGGTGTTAGTTGTTCCTGTATCATATCATGCTGAATATAAATATACATCCATCTTTTGTTATGATTCAAGTTCCTTAAAAGCCAAATCGCGCATCCGCGCACCGGGCCGAAAAGGTGCAGAAAAATTCTGATACGCGCACCAACTCGCCATCAAAAAGAAAGCCGACGCTGTGATCGCAAAACCCTCTAGAAATCTTTTATGCCATCTTGTTCCATGGCGCCGTCTTTCTTCCAGGCCAAAGTGTGCCCTGAAGTCATTCAACTCATCTTCAGCTTCATTCACCCCTCTCAGGCCTTGTCTTACAAGCGTTTATGCCGTTGTATACACCGTTATCTCTCATCAAAGCAGTTTGCGAGATTGAATCTTGTTAACTTCTTGCCACTGTCGATACGAAGCGTTGACGAGCCAACTGACTTAGACATAGAGTTTTGGAGATGGCCTGAACCATATCAGTCAGTCTACTGCAAACTCCGCCTCAATGCTACACATAACCTCAAAATAAGTGCAAGAAGCGTACAAGGCGTAGTTCCTCGAGCACTGAAGTTTTGCGCCACACTGACATCTCTCCATCTGGATCGTAACTGCCTCCAGGGAACGATTCCTCTCGAACTTTGCAACCTCAGCAATCTATCCTTCTTGAATCTATCCCACAACAAATTGCACGGATCTATTCCCAGCGACATTGGAAACCTGCGCCACTTGAAGATGCTTGCCTTGGATGACAACAATATCTCTGGAAGCATCCCTACACAACTTGGACAGTGTACAGAATTGTGGCACCTTGCACTCAACAACAACCGACTCGATGGGCCTATTCCTCCTGAAATTTTTGCCTTGAAGAAGCTCATCAACCTTGGACTAAACAACAACCAGTTGTGCGGATGCATTCGCGGGATCGGGTCATTACATAGGATTCAGTATATCGGCTTGGCTAATAACTCCCTCCGAGGTAATCTACCGTGGTCTGAGTTGGAAGCCCTTGAGCACTTGAGTATTCTCTACTTGAACGATAACTGTTTGAGTGGGAGAATGCCAAGGGAATTCCCGGCTTGGTTACGGAGGCTGCAGTCGTGGAGTTTTGCTGGAAATTATTTGATTTAAGAATTATATGTCCCATAATAATATATTTGATATGAACGTAAGGGATGTTCATTGCATGTCCAATTGAGTGAAACTCTCCACCAACAAGTCCACACGCTCTTTCGCATTCACTTTCACAATCTCAAACGCCATGATATATTTTTCCATGTCCTCTGTGCTTTGAATCAACTGACAGAGCTTTTGGTGCACAGCGACAAGGCTCACAAATATTGCTTTGTAAGAATCATCGGGACTCCACAGTAATCCGCAATACTCGTCGATTAAGATGGCTGCTCCCTCAAATGATTTAATTGAAGACAGTGTTTCTTTGAATCGCGCAGCTGCAGGTGGGAGTGTTGTTGCGATTGACGGTTTTGGCCAATTTGGTAGGTTTAACTGCGATATCGCGATGATATGATTCTGCCGAATTCTATTTAATAACAATTGGTAGAATATTGTGCTTACCAGCTGCAGACGGTTCCGTATAAACAGGTTTGCGTAAATTTCGATACACTTTTGACGATCCACAATCGTGCAAAGTGATAACGCTGTTTGTGCACAAATCGAGAGTTTAACTTGAAGCCTTCTGATTGTTTGTGGACTCGTTGTCTTGGATTGGGCCTATCGAGTAGATATTATTTCACAGAAACATAGAATCAACTCTCACATCAATGACATCCAGGAATTGATCTGCAACGCCGTTTCCATGCAACGATTTAACGCTTTGAAGAGCGATTCGCGCAGAATCCAATTCCACGGGACCGTAAAGGTCATTCGCAGATTTCAAGCCAGATTCCTCTCCGCCCTGTAAAACAGCCAGCCATTCATTGACAGAATAAGTCGTGCCAGGATAAGAAGAAAGTCCAAAATTCGGTGAAACGCTTGAAACTGCGAGCTGTTGCTTGAGAGACTGGTTCTCATTCGACAACGAAGAAAGCCGAGATTCCATCTGATTTAGCTGACTATGCAATACAGATGATTTGAACTGTTC
Source organism: Rhizoclosmatium globosum (assembly GCA_002104985.1). NCBI lineage: Eukaryota > Fungi > Chytridiomycota > Chytridiomycetes > Chytridiales > Chytriomycetaceae > Rhizoclosmatium > Rhizoclosmatium globosum. Next base: position 451,789 of record MCGO01000031.1, on the reverse strand, counting down.
TGCGATGCAAGTTGAGCAGTTGATGACGTGGATGTCTGGAGATTGAGATTGCGAGGGAAGTGAAGCTTTCTCGGCTTCCAAAGAAGCAACACGTTGTTTCAGCCTTTCACATTCGAGATATAGAGCGTTATCGGCAAGGAGAGCGGTGAGTTCTTGGACCTGTTGACAATGTTCTAGATTACTGATACAAAAGCTGGAAGGAACCTTGTCTTTCAAGCCATCGACATAAGCTTGCTTTCGTGCTCTGAAGGCTCGTTGGGCGTCACTAATTGTTCGCATTAGTAATCGGTGGGATTGACATGGGAGCATACCGATTCTGTCCAGCTCGAATGGATTGAGGTGGAACTGTCACTTTCCGCCTGCCTCGATTGCTTTCTGGATTGTACGAGCGAGCATATCGTCTGTTTGGAAACTCAGAGTCGCTTCCGTCGCTCGTGATGCTCGCTGCTTCTGACATCTTTTGTGATTCCGGTTCCTCGGCGACAAGTTGAACAACCTTCCTTATCCCTCCGACAATTTGACTGCTTTGAAATAAACGGCACGGATATGTTTAAAATAAACGTGAAACGAAAATATCGTTTTATTATATTAATTCTTAATGGCTGCAGAATAATAATCAAATCATTACAAAAGAGCAGCAACCAAAGCAAGAGCAAAGACTGTCGCAACCTTTTGAGCACTAGACGCCTTCACAACCTGAATAATAGGAACAACTTCAGCAGCAGCAACATCCTTGCACTCCTTAGCAGTCTGAACACTCTGCTGGTCCTTGAACGCGTTTCTCAAGAATCGTGGAGTGTATGAAGACCCCACAACCTCAGGGTGAGTAACAGAAATCAAGTCCGCAAGAACAACATTCTGCAAAACAGTAGCAGCCTCAAAGAACTGGTTTCCACCATTTCCACCAGAAATCTGCTTGTTGAACATGAACACTTGCTTGGAGTTGAAGAACTTGACTGGGGACGCAGATTGAATCGCGAAAGAAGTGGAGAAGTCGGAAGAGTTGACGTTGGCAAAGGACAAGTCAATAACAATGTCGACTGGGGCGAGCGCGGCGATGAAAGCAGCGGAGGAGTTGTAGCTGTATGTTGTGGTGAAAGTCTTGGTTCCAGTGACAGACATGGTTCCTTCAGTGGTAGCTGGAAGGTATGGAATAGCTCCCGCAGCCTTGGTGAAATCAGTTTGGTAAGCCTTGTAGTTGATCTTCCAGCCCTCTGGGTACTGTGGGCCGTAGCTCTTCTGGTACTCAACCCACGCAACAACCGGTCTAGTTGAGGTCGCATTGGCAGCAGCAGCAAGCTGAGCGTAGTTGGTTGCAAGAGCAGTAGAAATCTGGTTGGCCTTTCCTTCAAGGTTAAAGAAGGCACCCAAGAATCCAACCCACTCGCCGCGGCCCTTGACTCCTGGATCAGCAGAAGCTGGGAAGTTGACTGCATTGGTGGTGTTGACAGCAATTGAAGTCAAGTAGTGGAAGAAGACGTTGGTGGACGCGATTTGCTCCAGAGCGTGAGTCTTGTTCTTGGCGTCAACTTCGATGATGGAGCTGGCATCGGTAGCGACGAGTTGTTGAACACATGGAGAAGAAATATAGCCGAGAGTTCCACTGGTGGTGTGCTTGATGGCGTTACGCTTGCCCAAAAGCTCCAAGTAGGTGACAATTGTGGTAGAAGCAGTCGTCAAGTTCTGGATTGGAACAGAGATAATTTGTGCAGCCCCTGGAACATCAGGTTTTGGGGTTCCACACTGGTAGAGAACAACGGTTTCGTTGGAGAAAGAGTTCACAATGGTTTTGTAGCTCTTGTTGTAGGTGTATGCCAAGTTGGTCAAGTTGGCTACATAGCGTGGGGTTAGATGATTATGCATATTTAGGTGAATGCTTACCAGAGTCGATCTTCTCAGGGAAGTAGTCAACAGAGGCATCGTACTTGGTAACACAGCCTTGTAAGTTGGTGGTTGGGGCCTGAGCAGCGACGCTCAAGGCGAAGGCAGCAGAAATGATGGTAGCTGGGCCGAACATGACGTTTTTTTTTTTGCTTTTTTCTAGTGGCAGGCTTGTCGTGCCCTCAAACCTCCGAAATTTTCCTAACAAACAGTCTGGAACGCCCCTCATCATCACTGGGAGATTCAACGGCATAAAATTAGATAAAACAAAGAGCTTGTCATAGTTTATCTTGCTTGTGTATCCAAAAAACCTTGTTTGGGTTGACGTATAATCATGACCGATTTATTGGGACTGATTTTGCTCCTCTGCTTCCACTTCCTCAAACAACTCGTCCATGCGTTTCTTGTTTGCTTCTCGGAAAGTTTCATTCACGAGCGAATACTGAAGAGAAAAGCAATTTAATTTTGTAGAAACAGTGAACCTCAGAAATCAAATCCTTACCTTTGTCCGATCTTGAACACTTACGCAAAGCTTTTCTAGCTTCTTGCCTATTGTGAAGATTTTGAGAAGCTTTTCTTTCCCTTGCCCTCGCACGTTTCGGCTCTAATAACATTGATTCAATACTTCTGCTAAAATCGTCCAAAAAGTCTTACCCATATTGCGTGACAAAGCTCATCGACTAATGCACTGGCTTCCATGGTGCTCAAGGAAGGAATCGACACTAACGCGTTCCTGAATCGCTTGGATTCTTGAGGGATATCTACTTTCATTGTATTATTCGATGCAGATCCTCCATTGGCAGTTGAAGAAGATGATGCGCCGTTGGAGCTCTTTGCAGCCTCTTCGAACATTGAATTTCGGTACAGCTAAAGCAGTAAAATTAATAAGCTTGACTGAAATTAACTTAATCAAATCGTACCACATGGTTTTTGTTCCTTTCCAGGAAGATTACAATCAGCTCAATCACTTTCTGTCGATCCATCACTGAACAGGCGTCCAGAATCTTTCCTCGAAGTCCCATCGTTTTCAATCCATACTTTTTAATCAGCTCTTTATCCCGTGAATTCGATTGCAGAATGAACGCGTCAAAGAGTTCGTCAACATGGCGACAGTTTGCCAAGGATGGAATAGACTTGAGAGCAATACGAGCGAATTCACATTCGGGAGGACCGTATAAATCTGTTGCGGATTGAAAGCTCGGTTTGTTGACAGCTTGTTTTGGTGAAACGGTTGGATGATTTGGTTGAGGAGATGAAGAGTTTCTAGTGTGTGATGGTTCCACCAAATCGAACCAATTTCCTCCATTTGGGGATGGGTTATCAAAGCGCGGTGTATTCGAGGGTGGGAATAGCGGCGTAGTTTGATTCAGGAGAGCAGTAATGTCAAGTTGGGATGAAGCAAACCCAAACAGTCCATCCAGTCCAAACATATCCCCGTTACTATTCGATACACCTTGTTGATATTGCGAAGCCATCCGGTACCCCTGCAGTTCGTTTTGCAGTTCTGCTATTTTTGATTCAAGACTCTTCACGAGGCCCAGTGATACGTACGATCTGATCTTTTCGGCAGCACACTTTTCGCACTCGTTTCCATCCGAAGCAGTCGCCTGTTTCCCTTTTGCCGCAGCTGAAACGGGAGCCAAGTTCTTCGGATGAAAGTCGACAAGGACCGAACTCTGGCGCATCAACGCATTTTCGGCACTGAGAACAACAACAAGTTTCCTGAGTTGGTCAATGTCGTTTGAATCGAACGATGTTGGATTCAGGATTGGTTTGGCTGATGAAGATGATGATGATGCATGGCCAGCTACGATCTCGCGCAAACTTGCAACTTCTTGCTCAAGTTGGGCAACGTATTCCTTCTTCTTTGCCTGTGATCAGATCAATATCAGACATCAGACATCAGATAGGGTTAAAAGGACACCGATCGAGTGTCAGCCACAATCACACCCTCACCTGGAATGCTCGCTGCGCTTCAAGATTCGCTTGTCGTTTGTCTCTGGCTGCTGCTTCTGATGCATCGTCAGCCTCCTTCCGCTTTCGGCCACGGCCTGCCTTGGACCCTTCACTGTCCATTTCAAAACAGTTTGGGGTGTGATTCACTCTGTCGAAAACCCCTAAAAATAGATGCATCAGCACTTTGATTATCGATGACTCTGACGATAAGAATCGCATCAAGTTTTGGATCAATCTGGAGAACGTAAAGGTTATTTTCACGGTACACTGGGACATTGGGAGAACGGTACTTTCGGGATCTTTGAAGCCAGTGTGGTGCTGGAATATTACAAGGACAATAAATGTTTAATTAGCCAAATGTGGATGGGATTGTGTTTAAGGGTTCACTACTAGTCTGGATTTAGTTGAAAATAAAGGCTCCCGCATATTGTCCTGATATCTTCTTATTTTAAGCTTCCCATTGTTATTGTGGCTATTTCTCTTTTGATTGTTTTGATTGCTTAATTTTGAATGCAGGTGGCGTACTTATCCACAGAAAACTTTGCTCCTAATGATCACCACAAGTGAGCGTGTATTACCAAAGTACGAGTGCTCACCTTATACAGGAACTACCACGACTACCAGAACTACTGCCAGCGGTAGCGAGACCTCAACAACTGTCTCTCGAACCGAGGCTTCTGTCGAAAGCAACACTTCGGATTCTGTAACTGAGAACCTTCGCAACCTCAACTGGAACGAAGTAACCGACGATATTGAATCTCTTCGCAAGACTTCAATGTTGTAGGCTGTGCCGTCGGAGTCGTTCACAACGGGAAGCTGATTTACAGTGCTGGCTTGGAAACAGAAACGACGCTGGGGATCCAGTCAATCCAGACACTCTCTTCCAGATCGGATCCACCACAAAAGCATTCACAGCCTTTGGAATCGCTACGCTGGTGGATGAAAAGAAGGTAAATTGGGAAACCCCAGTGACTTCTCTCGCCCCGTTGAGTTCCAAGACCCATTTGCAAATGCTCAAGCCAACTTGGTTGACTTGTTGAGCCACAGGACTGGCTTGCCTCGTCATGACTACATGATGAACATTTGGTCTTCTGTTGAAGAGGTGAATGCCAGAATCAAGTACCTGCAACCATCAAACAATTTCGTCAAGCTTACCAGTACAACAACAATATGTACAATTTGGCTGGTTCCATCGCGGGGCGTCTCTATGGCTCTACTTGGGACGATTTGGTCAAGGACCGTATTCTGACGCCACTTGGAATGGATCGAACAATCACAAACTTGGAACAGTCAGAATACATGGAAAATCACGCGAGAGGCTATGAGCTTCGAAATGATGGGTCCAAAGTTTTGGTTGGTTATAAAGAACATTGTTGTGTGGAAGCTTCTGAGGGTGACGGTTCGATGGTATCGAGCGTAAATGACAGTGAGTTTTTTCAATACTTGCTGTCGTCTAACTGTTTGTATCTACAGTGGCCAAATGGTTGTCTCTGATTCTCAACAAGGGAAAGACCCCAGACGGAAAGGAACTTGTTTCCAAAGAGCAATTTGACATGATCATGACACCGCATTCTATTGTTCAGGCCTGTTTCGGATTCGCCCGTTCAACTGGGAACTTGTGAGTAACCGTTGAAAATCTTGATATTCTCTAACTTATATTCAATATAGATGGTCTCGGCTGGCTTTTGTGCTCATACAAAGGAAAAATGAATGTTTGTCACAGTGGTGGAATGCCAGGATTCCTGACTGCTATCGATCTGTTTCCCAATGACAATCTTGGAATCGTTGTATTCTGCAATTCTAGCTCGGTGTCACCTACCCAGTTGTCAAAATACCTAAGTGATCTCATTCTTTTCAATTTGAAAGACAAGGAACGATTTGCGAAAATCAAGGTCCAGAATGTAACACGTACAGAAACATTGGCTAAGGAGAGATATGAGCGAATTGAAAAACGAGACAAAAATGGGGCACCTACTTTACCATTGGGAAGCTATCAAGGCTCTTTTGTCAATGAAGCGTATGGTACTTTGTTGATTGATGGTCCTGACAATGAGAATCGCTTCAAGTTTTGGATCAATGGGGCTGGAGAACGCAAAGGCGATTTTCATGGGACTTTAAAACATTGGGAGAACGACACTTTTGGTATCTTTGAAGGTAGTGTGGCGTTGGAGTATTACAAAGACGACGAATGCCCAATGGAATTGATGGTCGAGTTCAACAAGGATGCAACAGAAGTTCGCATTGCGTTGGCGGGTGACGTGGATACATAGTGTTCAAGCGTGTTTGAAGGAACTGTGTTTATTGAACGAATATATTACATTACACTCATCATGCATCATCATCATCATATCGTAACAGCTCATCCTACACGATTAATTAGTAAAACCTTAAATAGCCAGGCTTTTAATAAGTACCATCTGAGCCCGATTCCCTGCTCGTGCAACTTCAATCGCCAAATTAAACCTCACGCGATCGTCATCGACTGTGCACAACGATTCCAGCCGTTTAAATTGAAGAGCAACTCGCAATAAATTCTCACTCGTATCTGTATCGCCAACGTTACAAGACCAGAATAATAAACAAAGTTCGTCAATCATATCATTCGCGTGTTGAAGCGAAGGAATTGCATGGAGACTATCTCGGAATGGTTTGACGCGAGGGTTGTTCAGGTATGAAATGACAGTTGCGTAAGGCGTCGTTGAAAGTGGGGATGGCTTATGAGTGACCAGTTCGTGGAATTTGATCTAAATGGAGAGTTAGTTCCAGGTCGCAAAGGATAGGAAGATAGATTAAACACATACCGTATGCATGCAGTTTCGTTGTGTAAACTCGTCCATAATCTCCACAGCCTTTTGTCTTTCTATTATCGTACAAGAATCAAGCAGCTTGTAACGGGCATTGATTATTCCAAGAAGACACTTAATCGTCAGTCGTCGATCATTAGTTCCAGCTTGCACCACGAACAAATGAATCATAGTATCAATATTCGGATTGCCTTGAATTGAAGGAAGGGAGTTGAGTGCCAATCTTGTCGTTTCCGTGTCAATTGGACCATATATTTCCAGGGGACTTCCGGGATCATAACTATTTAATGAGACGTCTTTCCAATCTGACTCTTCAGTTATAGATATAGAAGCAGGATAGTTTCGTAATGTGGCTGTGTTTGAGGGAGTGAATGAGTGACGAGGCAGCGAACGACTCCTCCTTGATATCTTGCGGCCAATTGCTGCTCAAGCATTTAATTCTGTGTGATTGAATTCACAGTTTCTACAATAGGCTGAAGTTGGTTCTGAGTGTGAAGTGAGTTGCGCTTCTAATTGCTGAACCCGTAGTCGAAGAGCTTCGTTCTCTTCTTCAGCGGCAGCCAGTCGTTTATTCTTTCGTTCTCTTGAGAGCCGTTGGGCTTCTCTGCAACAAAGCCTGGCAGTAAGTGGTTGTCAAGGTTCAACGCAACAACAAACAAACCTGTTCATGCGGACCCGGTCTTCGGCGCTTAATCCGAGCGGCTTCCGTCCCGGTTTCTTCCGAGTTGGCGGCGATTGAATTGGCGTTGACGGAATTGCGACAAAGACTTGTTCGGGCTCCATCTGATTTGATTTGAGTGATTGAATTGATTCGAACCGAATGGAAGTTGTTTGGAACGACCCGCTTCTGATCGCACCGACCCGCCTGCCCCAATCGAAACACGTTGTGCAATTGGGTCCTATTGCCCATCTTGATCGGAATCACTTTGTTCCACTGGTGCTTCTGTTTGAGGGGAAAGTAGATGCAGCGATCGTGCAATCGCCGTTGCTCGGAGCCTGGCTGTCTATCCGGTGCTGGCAGGCCGCGCCATTCAAGAATCGGGTCTATTTAAAATACAGCTGGATCCTTCGTCTGTCGGTATTCGCTTCAGTGAAGGATTCTGCGCAGAATCACTTGACAGGTGGAGAATCAATCCAAATGTGACACACTGGGCGCCACGAACGGAGTTGTACGAATACTGTATACGGAAGCATGCGACAAAGGTTGACGAGTTGGTGCGTGCTTTGTTAATTGTTCGCACGTCAAGGAATAATCATCCAACCAGGTTGCTGATTCAATACCCCTCACACATGTGAACTTGGTTCACTTATTGAATGGATTTATTTTGACATTCAGCATCAGTCACATGGTTGCCGACATTACCACATGCTTCCACTTTCTCAAGTCAATGGAGTTGGATTTAAACTCTCCCATCCTGCCATCTCCCGTCGCTACTTACAATCCATCAGATTCTGAGATCAAAATGGAAATTCGATCCAAATTAGATTGGATTTGCGCCTCACCTGAACCTCCAGAATCGAATACAACTCCATCAAGGTTGGCAACGCGCCATATTCTCTACATATCACGTGAGAAGCTCGCCATCCTCAAACAACAAGCATCCAACGTATCTGTGTCTCCTTATGTCTCCACAAATGATGCGTTAATGGGACTCTTATGGAAAGTCTTTTCCAATCTACCAGCCTCAACATCTACCAACACTGACGTGTCCGACTTCTTCTTTTACGCGCAGTACAGAGGAATGCTACAACCTCCAGTTCAACAAGAAACGCCTGGTAACCTCATCACAGCCACGCGTACCCTCCACAACCTACAACCTGAAAACAACCTCCCCTTTATCCCACTACGCCGCCACAATCCGTCAATCTCTTCTCGAATTTCCCTCTCAACTCCCGCATCACCTCCACATCCTCTATTCCCGTCCGGAAGATTGGAAACCTTGAACTGGACACACAGGTTTGATCCATCTTTCAAAGACAGTCACACTATATCGTCGTTTTCGAGTTTCGCGTTCCATGAATTCGTTTCCTTGGGGAGTGCCTGTGGATGTTGTGTCAGAGCGGCCGGGGAGTTCGTGGGGACAGCATGTTATTTGTGGGGATCCTCGAGGGGGGTACGTGTGCGAGTTGGGTTGACATGTGAGGAGTGTGATATCGTTGTCCGTTTGATGGAAGAAGAGAACTGGATTTGACTATCATTGTTTGGTATTGCAAAATCACGCGATATCGTGTATGTCATAATTCAAAGTTCTATAAATGAGATGTTCCTTGCTTTCCCATTTTAATCACATATTCATTATTGTAAACCAACGTATTGAAGAAGACTATGAATCTCATAATTATCAAAATCATTCCCAGTCAACTCTAAAGACTGTAATTCAAGACAATTCCATAATTCAGCGGGTAAACGTCCCGAAAAATTGTTGTTTCTGAAATTGAGAATCCCACAATTTCGAAACGCATGTGCGACGCGTTGTGGGATCGGTCCACTGAATTGGTTTGAACTCAAATCAACCTTTATAGCTCTTCAAGATTTGCGAATGAGTCGGGGATGGCTCCTGATAAGGAGTTGTGACTTAAATCCAAAGAGCATAAAGATGCAGATGTCCGAGTTCAGGAGGAATACATCCAGACAGTTTGTTGTGCCCTAAATCCAGATCAAATAGATTGAACAGCCGCCCCAGTTGGGGTGGAATACTTCCTGGAAGTTCATTCATAGACAAGTCCAAACGTTCCAAACGACGGAGTAAGCGATTTCAGGTGGAATTGCGCCATTTAATAAATTTCTACTCATGTAGAGTTTCTCAAGAATCGTCAACTTTCCGATCGTCGATGGATGGATCCACTCAGCCTGTTCCTTGAAGACATACTCGACCAAGTTCACAAGATTCATTAATTCCACTGGAATTTTACCGTCCAACTGGTTCTCCTCCAGCGACAGCTTTGACAGATTAATAAGATTCCCAATGGCGGCGGGAATAGGCCCTATGAGCCGTTGTTATCCAATACCAGAGATTTAAGCCTATAAATTGTCCTATTTCAGGTGGAATTGAGCTGAGAGGCAAGGCGATGCAAATGCATGACTTGAAGAGTGTGGAAGGAGTAAGCTCTAACCAACGTTGGAGCGGACTCTTTAATTGACTATACTTCCATCCCACATCCCTGTTCCAGTTCATAACAGTGATTTGAGTGAACTTCATCTGAACATAAGCTCGTCGATAGTCCGATGGGAAAGCGAAATAGAACTGGTCAAGTTGTCTGGGTATTCATGACGGCCTGAGGCTCGCAAGTGATGCCAAATTCGCGCTCCCATGCTGCCTTACGTTGTATGTCAGAGTGATACATCGGATGCGGCAAGTGTGTCAAGTTGATGAAGCGTTGAAGATTGAGTCTTGCAAAGTGATCGTCTTCAAGAGCTTGATTGACTTCTGGCATAACTCTCTGTATCGACGCGCATATCGAGGATCAATCCAGCTGAAGATCTGCTGGATGTTTTCGAGCGGGAGTCTGTTTGCAGCATCTTTTTGTTGTGGTGAAGCAACAACAGATGGATTTAAAGAAGTTTCCTTTAAGTGTAACTTTGCATTCCTTGTCCAATCAAATATAATAACATAATATAAAAGATGTTTTGTTGGATTTCATCACGTCCTTTGCCGCCCACCATTCCTCGTCTCCTTCGCACCGGAATCATAGCATCAGATTCGCGATTCCAATATTCTGCAGCATGTCTCGCGGGCCTGACTTCAGCATCGTTCTGTATCCATTCGACCTGGTTCGCAAGGCAACTGTCCCATCCAACCAAACCACGTTTGCCATGTCGACAATCCCATTTGCAACATGCTATCTCGGCATATACTTTGTGAATAGAGACGCTGAATCTGTTCCCAGTCGAGTCAATGGGCGGTAGTGTCGTCGGTTGTTGGAGTGGCTGTGGAACTGCCATTTGACGCTGCAAAGTGGGGAATGTTTCGGAATGCATCGAGAGTGACAACGTCTGCTGTGATGACGACCGTGTTGAGGGTACCCTTAGCAGTGGGATTGCTGTTAGCATACGATCAGTTTGGAATCGGGATCAGGAAGTCGGCGGAAACACAGATACAATGGCACGCATCTGATATTCTACGGAATACAAGAATAGCGAATAAAAAAGCAGGTATTCAGGTTCCGCTTGAACACTTGATTGAGTATTCCTCACAAATCTTATCAAATACCTCCCACCCATGTGCCTAGACTTCCTCGCCCCCCTCCTCTGTCACCACGTAATAACCGCAACCGCCCCGCCGACACCGACACGACAGCACCGCTCTCCCAATACAAAGCCGCCTCGCTCGCCGGCGTGTCCTCGTTTGTCCTTCTGCGCCACTTCAATCTGAATTCCAATTTGAAGCCAACCGCGGCCTCGGCAATTCCGTTCTCGGCTTGTTATTTGGGCGTCTACTTTGCGAATCGGGATCAGAACGACGCGGCGAGTCAAGTTGCGTGGGCGGTGCTCGCGTGCTCGGGTGGCGCCACTTTGGCGTTGGCGTGCTCGGCCTGTGCACACGCCCTGTTTCATTCAAAGACTCAGTTGCGGGTTTCGGAGTGGAAGTATTCGGTGGCGAGGATGCCTTTGGCGGTCGGTTGTTTGCTGGCGTATGATCAGTTGCATGCTGTCAGACAGAATAGGCATGGGGAAGACGCGGTGAAATGGAGTTGGGATGCAATTGCGAAGGATTTAGAAGAACGAGAAGCTGTTGTTGGTATTTGTGTCGTTTGACATTGGATGATTGGCTGTATTGTTGTATTCCCACTTGTCAACCCTCAACTAAATTATGTTTATACGAAACTCTATTATATGTTGTATCTATTCATAACAAATCAGCTATTGAGAAATCAGTTCTTAGCGCCATCAGTTTCACCGTTACGAATCCAGATCAACTCCATCAAACAGTCCATCCTAAGCAGAAAGCAAGTCAGTTTATAACCATCGACCAAAACGTTGAACATACCCATAAAGCACGATTCCCTTCTCGGATCACCTCGATGAGCATGTTAATTTTGTACATGTCGTCCAATTCTACACAAAGCTTCTCCAACTGCTTTCCCAACACCATAATACGATGCAGCTTCTCTTTTCCGCGCCTCTGTGACGTCGGTGTCTATAACAGTAAGTTCAGTTTCAATTCAGATGAACTAGTAATCGAGAATACCCAAAAGACGGAGAGGAATTCGTCAATCAATTGCTTATTTTCCGGGCGCTGAAAGGGAACGACGGTGTAGAGAGAATCTCTGAATCTTAATGCTTCGGCGGGCATAGGAACTGTCAATGGTGACGTCGTCCAAGGTCGTATTGGTGAATCGGGAGGGAACGTGGAGTCTCGATGTAGCTATTATGAATATTAATACTCGTACGTAGAATAGATGCACATGATGACTGACGATGTGGTTACGGTTTCGATGTAAAAACAAAACAATCGTCTCAATCACTTTGTGTCGATCCAACACACTACAAGCATCCAATAATTTACCACGTAAATACATGGTCCGAAAGTTCAGCTTCCTTATTTCTCCTTTATCTCTCGACTTGCTCTGTATCTATGAATCCAAAAAGGTAAGTCGCGTTTCCGACGAGCCAACAAAGAGTAAGAACGGCCCTTACCAAGAATGTATCAAACAACCTATCAACATACACACAATCCGCCAAAGACGGTAACGCCTTACACGCAACACGAGCAAACTCAACCTCCATTGGCCCATACAAGTCCTCCGCCGACAATATAACATTATCAATCTCCAACCCAGACACGTCCGCAAGATTCCCAATACTTCCACCAGATTCACTACCAGTTTCTCCTCCGGCAGAGACAACGTCGATGGAAGCAAGGAACTGATTCAGCGCCAACACGGACCGAAGACTTTGACACTCCAGGACTAATCCCGCCACTTTCTCTTCTTGTTGCCTGAGGAGTCCGTATGCAGTGACTGAGCGCATTCTCTCGAGTGCGCATCCAGGACACGCTGTTGACCCGTTTGAAGGTACCGATGCCCGTAAATCCACAGCGACGAGGTTCTCCTTCATCATAGTATTTTCCGCTTCAAGAGCAAGTACTTTTGTTTGGAGCGACTTGATCAGAGCGGCCGTCTCGTTTGACTGAGTTGTTGAGGGAGAGTTCGTTGAAGCGATCGCGGCCTTGAGCACTTTGTTTTCTTGTTCGAGGTCTTTGATGTGAGTCATTCGTCTGATTTGGAATTCGCGCTGTGATTTGAGGTTCTTTGACGGTTGAGACACGGTTCGTTTTCTGCCGCCTTTGTTTTTTGGGCTGCTTCTTCCGAGGGACGTGCTTGGATTCATTGGACTGGACTGGGCTCTTGATGACTGAAGTGTTGGGGTTGATGTCTTGATGAAGTAGGTTGGTGTGGAATTAAAAGATTCACTCACAAGTGCGATGGCAGCCACACTCGCTTCACTGCCTCCTGAATCACTCAAAGACATCTTCAGTTGGATTGATCCGCGATACGCACATCGATACAGACAACTGTGCAGAAAGATTAACCTGGCTCTGGCCGATTCGCACTTTGCCACAGTAAACTTAAAACAACACATCCATCAACAACATCGCCTTCCACAGTCACAAATGATTGCGAAATACGAACACACTGATCTTCCCTGGTGGATGGAGACTATCGAAGTAGATGGCGTGCGTGTGAGCCCCACTTACTTTGACGAGCCTGAAGAATTGGATCACTTTTGGTTCTCGTTCCCACCAGACTACCGAAAGGCATATGCCACTATTCGCCTTTACAATTTGTCGTGTATCAACTGGAATGGATGGGTCAGCGTATCTTCAAGGAAACTATGCCCAGAGTTGGGCAGTTTGCGTAAATTACAGTCTCTTCATCTGGGCTCCACAAGGCTCGTCTCAATTATCCCGCTAGAATTGAGTCAACTTTGGAGACTAACGTACTTGAATCTCTCGAAAAACGCGCTGTCTGGCCCGATTCCGCCTCAGTTGGGCAACTTGATCAATCTTACACACCTGATTCTTGCAGAAAACGAGTTATCTGGATCTATACCGGTCGAGCTCGGGAATATTGTCAATCTGAAATACCTGGCTCTCAATAACAATCGACTCTCAGGAGAAATACCTGATATGTTTGGGAATTGGATTCACCTGCTCATTCTTTCACTCGAGAATAACCGTCTGACTGGTTCTATCCCTAGTTCTATTGGTCTTTTGAGTAGTCTTGCTATTTTAAATGCGTCCAGAAACCAACTAGTTGGGCCTATTCCTCCTGAACTCGTCAATGCCACTGGGCTGATGAAATTGAACCTCTCCGAGAACAGGTTCAATCAAACTATACCCAACTTTCTCGCATCGTTCCAATTGCTCACGGTACTTGACTTGCACAAAAATGAGTTTACAGGTGGAATCCCTGATGCATTCGCAACCTTAGCTTTACAAGAGCTAGACCTGAGCTCCAATCAATTGTCTGGACCTATATCTCATCGCATTGCCTTGAATTTCCAATTACTGACTTCTTTAAACTTGAGTAAGAACCAGTTCTCAGGTCCATTTCCACATCAAATATGGAACTCGCAGTTTCTTCGATACGTTTATCTTTCCTACAATAAGTTTGACACGTTTGTGATGGATCCACAGCGTGTGATGAATCGTATGGTGAATCTTTCGGAATTGGACTTACGGAACTTGGCCATCACTGGAACGCTTCCATTCACATTACTACAGCTACCACGGCTAACAAAATTAATGTTATATGGAACGGGGGTAAACCGGTTTGTGCATTGGAGCTTTACAGAAATGAAGTTTTGGTCGAGTTTAGAGGAGGCGGGGTTTTTTGGAATTGATCATGATAATTTGATTAATTAATATCAAAGTTATCTCTCTTTTCTTTGGTTTATTAATTTGAAGTGAAGGAAGAGAGAAGGAGAAAAAAGCAAACGAACTCTGTTGCAAACATCCCATCAATGAGATCCTTCTCATCTATGCGGGCATCCTGCTCCTCCGCTACAATTTGACTGAATCTGAACAATATCCAAAAAAGCTACAACACGCACATCCTCTGTATTGTCAGGTGTTTGAACATCAATGCAATGTCATGACAGGGTCTTTTCTAGTGCTGGCACCATATTTGTACTGCTTTTTCTACCATGAATCCTAACAATATAGTCTCTGGAGAGACCCTGCAAAGTTTGGCTTCTTAATTTTTCAATTTACTTAAGAAGAGTGGTCAATTCCTTGGATCCAGGAGTCGAGACCAAACATGGAAATTAGTGAGTGAAACTGTGGCAAGACAGTCAAGTATATTAGGAGACCTAGAAAAGGTGCAAATTTGGGGCCCCAGTCACTCTGGATGGCTCTGCAGTGCAGGGAAGAATGGTTTCCGAACAAGTGCATCACAGCTTCCCTTGGCTTACGCAGGCATATATTGCTGCTTTTTCTACCATGAATCCTAACAATATAGTCTCTGGAGAGACCCTGCAAAGTTTGGCTTCTTAATTTTTCAATTTACTTAAGAAGAGTGGTCAATTCCTTGGATCCAGGAGTCGAGACCAAACATGGAAATTAGTGAGTGAAACTGTGGCAAGACAGTCAAGTATATTAGGAGACCTAGAAAAGGTGCAAATTTGGGGCCCCAGTCACTCTGGATGGCTCTGCAGTGCAGGGAAGAATGGTTTCCGAACAAGTGCATCACAGCTTCCCTTGGCTTACGCAGGCATATATTGCTGCTTTTTCTACCATGAATCCTAACAATATAGTCTCTGGAGAGACCCTGCAAAGTTTGGCTTCTTAATTTTTCAATTTACTTAAGAAGAGTGGTCAATTCCTTGGATCCAGGAGTCGAGACCAAACATGGAAATTAGTGAGTGAAACTGTGGCAAGACAGTCAAGTATATTAGGAGACCTAGAAAAGGTGCAAATTTGGGGCCCCAGTCACTCTGGATGGCTCTGCAGTGCAGGGAAGAATGGTTTCCGAACAAGTGCATCACAGCTTCCCTTGGCTTACGCAGGCATATATTGCTGCTTTTTCTACCATGAATCCTAACAATATAGTCTCTGGAGAGACCCTGCAAAGTTTGGCTTCTTAATTTTTCAATTTACTTAAGAAGAGTGGTCAATTCCTTGGATCCAGGAGTCGAGACCAAACATGGAAATTAGTGAGTGAAACTGTGGCAAGACAGTCAAGTATATTAGGAGACCTAGAAAAGGTGCAAATTTGGGGCCCCAGTCACTCTGGATGGCTCTGCAGTGCAGGGAAGAATGGTTTCCGAACAAGTGCATCACAGCTTCCCTTGGCTTACGCAGGCATATATTGCTGCTTTTTCTACCATGAATCCTAACAATATAGTCTCTGGAGAGACCCTGCAAAGTTTGGCTTCTTAATTTTTCAATTTACTTAAGAAGAGTGGTCAATTCCTTGGATCCAGGAGTCGAGACCAAACATGGAAATTAGTGAGTGAAACTGTGGCAAGACAGTCAAGTATATTAGGAGACCTAGAAAAGGTGCAAATTTGGGGCCCCAGCCACTCTGGATGGCTCTGCAGTGCAGGGAAGAATAGTATGGAACGGTCTTGAGTTACAGTCTTTAGACCTGACTGGGAATGATTTTGTTAAGGAAGTTCCAAGGCGGCTCCCCGGGAGCCCGTGGCTCCCCTCCACTCATTGTGACTCATGGGGAGCCAAAGAAGTTTGGGTTTCGCAGGAGCCGCCTTGGTATCTGAAAGCAATTTTCCAAGTTGGCTCCCCCGTCGGCTCCCCACTGTATAACATCAATGTTTCCATAAGCTTGAATAAATGCCCTCAGTTGCAAACCTTATTTGTCAATAATTTAAATGTACAAAACTAAACTGTACAGGTTGCCCGAGGGCCGATTGTCTCCCGCATTTTCCGCATTGAATCGCTGGCTTCGTTGTTTCTTTCAACAGAGAGGGAGTTGCACTCACTTTGCCTTATCGTCTTTGACTTTTGGACTGGTTTAACAGCAGTTGGAAACTCAAGACTCACACAAACCTCTTTGACAATATGAATACCGTTTCTTGCGAAAGAATCTTTGTTGTAGCTGAAGACTTTCTGAAACCATTGCGCTATTTGTTTCCAGTGTCCGAAAATATGTTTCCACTTCCTCACTTAATCTCCATGATCTCTCGCTTACACAAAAAGAAACGAAACTTATGACTCACGAGCCGCCTTGGTTTTTTCTTTTGATAATTATGAGATTTATAGTATTCTTCAATATGTTAGTTTAGAATAATGAATATGTGATTAAAATCTGAAAGCAAGGAACATTCCTTTCATAGAACTTTAGAATTATGATGTGCACGATATGACGTGATTTTTGCAATAACAAAACATGATAATCCAAGCAGGTCTCCACTTCCATCAAACAAACAACGATAGCACACTCCTCACGCGTCAACCCAAATCGCACACGAACACCCCCTTGAGGATCCCCATAAATATCATGCTGTCCCCACGAACTCCCCGGCCGCTCCGACACCACATCCACAGGCATCTCTAAGGAAACCGAATCCCATGCAATGCAAAACTGGAAAACAATGAGATAGTGTGGCTGTCTTTGAAAGATGGATCGAATCTGTGTGTCCAGTTTAAGAGTTTCCAATCTTCGGGACGGGAATAGAGGAGTTGAAGGTGATGCGGGAGTTGAGAGGGAAATTCGAGAAGAGATTGACGGATTGTGGCGGCGTAGTGAGATAAAGTGGAGGTTGATTTCAGGTTGTAGGTCGAAGAGGGAACGCGTATGGCTTTTGATCCAGGTGTTTCTAGTTGAATGGGGGTTGTTGACGAATATGAATCTGAAAGACCCATGTTCTCGTCACCAGTAGTAGCAACTGATGTAGTGGAAGGAGTGGAGGAAATGTTGACGGGCTTATTGTTGAGACAGTTAACGACGTCGGGCGAAAGTGGACTGATGACAAGGAGATGGCGGAGGGTGATACGCAACTACTAGGCAAGTTACTTTCTGAACTACGAGTGATGTCAACGATGAGCAGGATGTTCATGCAACTGATAGGTGCTGTTTCGCATTCAGAATCAGTGAACATTACCGAGGGCCTGAACTTATACCTGATTTCGAGGCGTCGTTGGCTTCGTTGCTTTTTTGTTTCAGATTGTTTGGAGGCGTTGAAGGTGTCGGTGATAGCGGAGAATGCGTCTGTAAGGAGAGTTGTGAGTTGGTTGATTCTGACATGGCCAACCGCCGCAGAGACATCAGAGTAGCCCACGAACACTCACCTTAACATCTAATAACATATGTTATCATGGTGGAACAAGTCCGAGGCTGGCGTGCTTCTAGGGCTCGGAGTGTAATTTCGTATTAAGATATTGCGCGCGCAGCACCAAATCGAACTTTGCGCAAAAAAAACCCGCGCGAAAAAATGGAGATGGCTAATGTGCGAGCCAATCGGATTCTTTGACACCGGAACAGAACTAGGACTATCCCCGGTTCGACTCCAAAGTCGAACCAACGGTTCGGTTTCCGGTTTAGTTATTGAGTCGCGACTCGGATCAAACCGCGACTTTTAATCAATTTGAAATCGAGTGACTCGACTCGAAACCGCGGTTCGATCAGTTCCGTTTTCAGAAACACCTTGAGTCGAACGACACGTGCAAATTCACAACGTACTGCTGCCCCCGCGGGAGTTGCGACAGCTAACGTCGGACAACAACGTAAGCTCTCACCAATTTATTTTGTTTTCTGACGTTTGGGCAGTTCGAGCTGATCAAGAGCAACTCACACCGCCAAACCCTGCCCTGCCAATCCAAATAGAAAAACGGCGTCGTGTTGGTAATTCGAAGCCATCATTTGTTTGGGACTACTTCGAAATTATTGAACCTACCCAAGAAAGTAATGGAGGCATTAGGTGCGTTCATGACGGACCTGCTCTAAGAATCAATTTGAATGATTGGGAGAAGAATGACGAGGTTGTTTCTTATTGGATTAATCAAAGATCTCAATAAAATAAATGCTGTTAAAATTATTGTCAAACCGCGGTTTCGAGTTGAGCAAGTCGACTTCGAACGGTTTAGACACACAAACCGAACCGTCGGTTCGGTTTGAAACCGCAAACCGCCGGAGTCGAACCGGGGAAGGTCCTAAACAGAACAACTTACAACCACCTTAGCTCTTTAGTTCTCAGCTCCTGCTAGCCATTCATTTATTTTATTCTGCTATAATTAATGCATATACAAGAAAAGAAGAAGTAAAAGTGTCAAAGGCATCTCTATTACAAAGAAGTCATTGTATTGTCAAGTATTTAATGATTGAAACTCGTTTTGAATTCCTTAGAGCTCGACTTGGAGAGTGTGAGAGATGGTGCAGTTTTGCTTGATACATTATAGCAAATTTCGGCGGTAAGCGGACTTGCTGGCCACAGAGTTTCAAAGAAATGGCACACATAAGAGCGACTGCTTTGGTTTCTTGTTTGGTTGCATTTGAGATTGAGCATTCAAGGGTAGGTTTGACCTTGTTGAGAGCTTCCAATCACTTGACCTTTTTGGCTCATTCATCCATAACTAATGGGCCATTGTTTCCGACGCTGCTTGATGTGTGCAGGTGCCTATAGTCGGTGCGCTGTTTGGTTTAGGTCCTGTGGCTGGTTCCGGAGAAAGGTCGCAGGAATTCGATTTTCAACTAAATGGACAATAAGTAAAAAAAAGCAAACAAACTCGCTTGAGAACAATGAGATCCTTCTCATCTATGCGGGCATCCTGCTCCTCCGCTTCAATTCGACTGAATGTGAACAATATCCGAAAAGCTACAACATACGCATCCTCTGTATCGTCAGGTGTTCGAACATCAATGCAACAACAAACAAACCCAACCTTCACACATCCTCGACCCCCAACCTACACATCAGTACATACCTCAATGTTCGACGAGTCTCCATCAACGCCCTCCCCAAACACCAGCGAATCAGGAACAAGAGCTGGTGCAAGTACATCCAACACGTACATGAAAACCGGAGGACGCTCGCATTACTCCGTCACTGATATTCTCTCTGTAAGCATCTATTTGAGTTTCGAATGATCTAGGCTTACTGACTTGTTTTTCTGGCTATGTAGAACCAAGTGTCAACTTCAACACTGCTTTCTACACCTATCGCCATGCGATCGTTTGCGGAGTGGGCTGTGTTTGAGTTGGGCGATGAGGATCACTAACACAAGGGTTTGTAGTCTGGATGAGATGGTTTCAAATAAACGTGGTTGAATCTCTGACTGAGTCTGTTTTAGTCGTTAGCACGTATCCTTTATGTAATTTTAAGATTAAAAATTGGAATTAGCAGATTCTTGCAGATGTCAACCTAGTAAATCAACTTTCAATTTATTCAAAGTTTCAAGCCTAAATAGAGCAACATAAACCCAAATTGCATCATAATCATTATAATATATTGCTTTGCTGAAATGTATTTAGTCGGCGCTCCAATGACTCCAGTAATGTTTTTGATTCTTGAGCCAAACGATCTTCAACTTCACAATTTGAACATCTCATGGCATTTCTATCATATTGTAATTGTCGATTTCGCACTTCGAGCTCCGAAATTCTTTGAAGTAAAGCTTCTTGGTCACGAGGATCCTGTCGCTGTTGTTGTTCCAATTCTTGCTCTAGTTGTTCAAGACGAATCAACAATTGTCTCTTATGATTAGCTTTCCGTTCTCTGCATTATGCATTTATTTAACGAATTGTGGCTCTCATGTTTTGTACCTGAAATTGAGCTGTGCTTTCCGTAACTGTTGCTTCCTTCGATCTGAGATAACTGTCGACGAAGATCCTCGCGACCCAGCATTGCTTGTCGGAGAACTACCTCTCGTTTTATTGCTAACTGCACTTCCCGTTGGACTCGCTACTGATTGGTTTTGCATTTCTTTTTTACCCCTTCTAGAATAACAAAAAGTTTTGATGAATCCCACAGCAATTATTTATTAGGCAGACAAAATGAACAGCAATTAAAACTACGCGAAATGAAAGAGCAGCAATAATTAAAATAATTAGTAACGAATGTGCAGCAATAATTTAAGGAAAAATGAACCAGCAATGAACGTAACTCTAAACCTATTACTCCCCCTCCTCCTCTACTTCCTCTTCTCCCTCTTTCCCCCCTTTTCATCGTCCCTCAAAAGTCGACACTGTCTCAAATGCAACTTAAATTTCGACGTAACGCTACAAAACCGCCTCCCACATTCCGGGCAAACAGGTCTCGGCGCTCCACTATGACACCCAATACAATGCTCCCTCCAATTCCCATTCAACTCCATCGAACACATTTCACCATCCACACTTCCATACGGACACTGCGTCAGCCCGTGTCTCTCGCGGAGGTGGGTGGAGAGGAGGACGGATGAGGAGAAGCGGGTGTTGCAGGTTGGACATTGTTTGAAACTGTTTTTTATGGAGGGTTGGGATCTGTGGGATTTTAAGGCGCGGATGTGGTGGTGGAGGGCGGATAGTTTTTTAGGGGAGAGTTGTGTATTTGGGGATCTTTTCGTGCGGCGGAGGGGTTTAATGGGTGCGGTTGGTTTATGTGGACGGTGGTTGATTTGATGGGTTGGGGCTGGTTGACGTTCTAAATTGGATACGGTGTCTGCAGAGTCAGAACTGGGCGAATTCGGTGCGAAAGAGGGGAGGGGGGTGTTTGATGGCAGAAGAGTTTCGTTGTCTTGTTGATGGACGTGTGAAAGCGTTAAATTTGGCGAGATCGTGTTGTTTGAGTGAACTGCAGCTAGTGTCTGGGCTAACCGTAAACGATTGAGGTGTTGAAAATGATCAGATACGGCTTCGTGAACTAAACGAGCAAGATCAGCTCGAGTTGTATCCATCAGATTTGGCAATTGATATGGTAATGTTGGAAGTCCCACAACGAACGGGTGCTGAATAGGGTGCTGATCAAAGGCTGACAGCGGAAGAATTCTGATACCAGTATTGTTTGGCAGTCCTGTGATAATGGAGGGTCTGTCCATCGGCTGAACCGTGATTGGATTTGAGCTTGAACTTTCAACAACCCTGGTTTCAGCATGTTGATTGACGTATCTGATGTCTTGTTGCAGATCGCTGAATGACCGATAAGGCCAGTATGAAGAACTTGTTGCAGCTGTAGTCATCCGTTGGATATCGGGGATGGAGCTCAGTTCAGCTCAGTCCGCTTCTTTTTTTTCACTTCCAAGGCGGAATGAATGACATGGCATCCATTCTTGTATCGTGCGTTTTCAGGCAGAAGTATCATTAATTTATACTTGAATAGCTGTTCTGAACCCATTACTGAAATATTTATCTATTTAATTCATTCACAAAAAAAGGAAAGGCCGTCATTGATGCCGCGCCATTGAACAACCAAGAATAGATAAAATGTACTCCGCGTCTTTGGAGTCGCATGAATCCAACAACAGTTTTCGAACCCGTTTCATTTCCAGGTATTCTTCAGTATGCATAATTGCTGATAGCGGAATTGTTGATTTTCGACCTTCAATGCATCGCGATGTTTGTTTCTAAGTTTTGTGAAAAAAAAGGTTGGTGAGTTTCGTCTGCTGTTTGAAACCTGGTCGTCCAGATCCTCTGTGAAAGTACATACCAGGAATAAGTCACACATTCGGTCCACAAGCGACCCGAAGAACTGAAGCGACGGTATGGCTTTGAGAGCGAGCTGAACAAACTGCACACGAGACAAGAGGCCGGATGTAGATGAAACTGATGATTTGAGAGCATTATGAAAGTGTTGGAATGATTCGTATTGTTGTATGACGTCAGGGCGAAGAGGAGTTGAAGGAATAGTGAATGGAGATGGAAATGGTGCTAGTTGAGGTTGAGGCTGAAGCTGAAGTTGGAATGGTTGTAGTTGGAGTTGGGTGTTTGGATTAGGATCAGTGAATAAAGTGTTGGATGAAGAGAAGGGGCACATTGAGGGTCCAGCAAAAGAGTTTAACATTGGAATATGAGGTTCTGTAGGTTGGAGTTGTGTTGTAGGGAGAGATAACGTATGAGGTCCCAGCGAGGAGAGAGAAGTTGTATGAGGTCCCATCAAGGAAGCAGTAGGCATCGGTAGCTGCGATGCATCATAAGACGATAAGGTACGCAGACAATGCAAGGGTGGCGGGGAAGTGGAGGAGGAAGCCGAGACCGAGGAAGACAAAGCAGGTTTCATTGGACACGTCAAATGCCACTCGGGAACACTCTTCAACTTTGCCTGTTCCAGTTCTAGTTTTAATTTACTGTTTTCGCACTTGACTAATTCAAGCTCCGATTCGAGGGTTCTGATCTTTTTCGCAGCGACTTTGAGCGGATCTGATTTGTCAGCCAAGTCGTCGAAGAGCGCGGCCTTTGCTTCGAGCGCCGCGATTGTTGCGCGCTGCTTTTCGGCGAAGCGACGCTGGGCCGCGCGGATCTGTTCTTGGCGGCGGGTCGATGCGGGCGCGGTTGTTGGACGCCGGCCGCCCTTGCGCTTCGAGTTTGGTGGCTGAAGTGGTGGCTGAAGTGGTACAGCTGGTGGCGGTGGTGCAGCGAGAGTGGTGGTGGTGGTTGTTGTTGGTGGTGGTGATGTGGGTGTGGACATTTGGAAGAAAGAATAACAAAAGAAGAAGAAGAGAAGATGCGCCATTAGTTTATTTGATTCTGGTTATGGTTCTATGTACTGCCCTGTGCATCTGCTTGTTGTAATAGGTCATCCTGTAACCAAACAATTGGTAAACCATTCAAAACTGAATATCCCACTGCACCATATGTTTCCGGTTGGATTCTCGCCCAATCTCAATGGCGAGCATCAGATTCGTACGATCCGTTTCGGAATGGCATAGCGCTTGAAGTTTGGACTGAACTTCAACAAATCGAAAAACTTTTCGGCTCCGTCACTTGATTCTTGACCCAAGTTGGACGACTGACGTTGGCCAAAGTAAGATTGGATTCTTTAACAGGAAAAAGTATATATACTTACAGCCAAAATATCTGCTAATTCGTCAATAAGATCCTTGGCCCCGTTCAATGCCGGAATATGAACCAGCATATCCGTTACAGTCTTTGCAATCCTCTCAATTCTTGGTGTCCCGTCCCCATGCCCTCCTCCTACTCCTCCCCCTGTACTTGCAGTTGCACTCGCAAATAATCCCCCATCCAAGTTCGACATTGGCGATGAGCATAATGGACTCTTTCCACTATCCAATCCAATATGAAAATACTGATACATGTAATCCATGTGCTTTTTGTTAACTTGCTTCGTCGCCTCCAAATACTCAATGCACATTTTTCGATCCAAAACATTGCACTCGTCCAGCAACCTCCTCCTTGATGCAATGAGTTGGACAATACCGTGTTTGATTGACTTTACGTCTGTATGTCGTGTTTGATCCTAATAATCCAATGTGAGAGTTTGGGGGGGAAAGGCGTGGCGTAAGCAGAGGCAAAAAAGAGTGGAGTATGAACGTACCTGAAATACTCGCAAATGAATGTCGACAAGAGGGGAGTTGGCGAGAGATGCAAGGCTTTTAAGGTCACGGGTAACTTGCTCTATTTCTAAGGGACCGTATAGTTCTTCGGACGATGGAATTCGAGTGGTTTCAGAATGCGAGTTGACTGCGGATCCAACATCTGAAGAAGGGTACCGAGGAGAAGCTGACATTGGTGTGGATCGTAGTGGTGGGAGATAGGAGGGGCTGTTTGGGTTTACTGGAGGATAGGGAGACTGTATAGGAGGCAGCAAAGTGGAGGTGGGAGGTGGAAGGAACTGTTGTGATAGGGAAGGTGGAGGCATCGATGATGATGTCATAGAAGACATCAGGGGAGACGGCCGATACGATGCCGTTGACGCTGAAGACGAAGGTCGCAGTTGCTGTTGCTGAAGTTCTAATTCGAGGAACGAGAGCCGCGACTCCAAAAGCTGGTTCCGTTGATTCAATCGAACCATGTCGTTCTTCAACGAGGTACACGTTTGGCACTCGATTCCACCACTTTTCAGGTTTGTGTTTTCGATTCGAAGAAACGAGACTTGTTGTTGAAGGCGCGACAGTTCGGCCAAAAGCGCTGATTCATCAAAGGCCCGAACGTGTTGTTGCTACTGCTGCTTGTTCCAGGAACACTGATCCCGCCTCCACCCTCGCCCTTCATATTAAGCAGTTCAGTAAGCTCAGCACTTTCGCTTCAAGGTCCTTGACATGTTGGATCTAAAGACCACTTTAAGGTAACCAAACGGCCAACAACCACAAAAGCCACAACATACCTGTCTCTCGCGATAGTTCCGCTGAGCCACCCGGTTTTGCGCGATTCTTTTGTTGTTTGGATCAACGACTTCGATGCGCTTTCGGCCGGGCTTTCCCTTGGCTGGTTTAACCTCTGTCACAATGGACGTAGCGTTTGGCGCCGGAGTTGAGCCTGCTTCGGATCCGCTGCTTCCGTCGTCTTCGTCGTTGGTTCCGGTGGCGGAGTTGGCCGACGCGGTGGTTCGGCGGGGTCGCTTTGATGGCGGCAACTCTTCGTCCATCCTTCGTTTGACGATTTCTTTCGATTTCTTGGAACAAAGAATAAGAGAAATTGAAATTATAGAATTTGTCATTCTTAGATCACTTAGTAAATTCAAGGTATGTAACTAAAGAATAACAAGGTGTACGTCGAAGGTAATTATTTAATGTTGAATAATACTCTTGTCTTGCTTTGACATCATCGAAATAGTTTTACTCTTTGTGCTGCCAGTTTCATGGAAAGGCTGACTTGGTCGCCGTGATGCTGCTTCAGTCGATAACGGTATTGAATATGGCACTTGGACGGTGGAGTCGTACATAAACTCTTCTCGAACCTTTTTCCAGTGCAATTCTGCGCCAGTAATCAATTAACATCACACATAAATGATCTTATATGAATATTTACCAAGATTCATAAGCTGTATATAAGCATAGTTCTGCAACCCGTAGAATATGAATAGAATACTCATATCATTCACATTCAAATTCGCCCACAAGATAATCACATTTACAACCATTGATAGTAGTGACCGAATTGTGTTCTCTTTGGCAAGCAAACTCCACAATGTTGCTCCCGTATCTTCAGGATCGTTCCGCTTGCGATGAAAATACACAGCCAACACCACAAAACTAGACACAAAGTCGCATATTATATCGGCTATCGTGTAATGGAATCCTGAAAGTGGGGCGTTATGGAACTCGCAGATGTTGAGGACAGGGTTCCAAGCTCCGTACACCCAGATCATATCCATAACCGTCCATCCGAGTCGATATAAGAACGCGAGGACTGCAATAACACGAAATAGTTGGTTGTTGTTTGCGACTGTGCTGGCTTTGATCAAAATGTACAAGTCTGCAATGTTTCATTGATCAAGAAAATGTTGTACGTGCGACCCCAAACGTATTGTATACCTGAAGTTACGAAATACGAGTGCCAACTCAAGTTACTGAACCTTGTCCCGATCGCACAGCCAGTTGGGTTGCTCGGGGTTGACCAGTCCACCATATTGATAATGAAACTGATTGTTGCAAACGCGTTGAAGGCTGTGAGTATGATCATCAAGAACGCGGGTTTGTCTCGTTGGATGAGTCTGATGAGGCGCGGGACTGTACTCATGGAATCAGTGCTTCAGTCACACAGAAGCCACCACAGTACCTGATATGCAGAGTCCTTTGATACTTGACTCACAGCAGAAACCAACCAAGACGTACTGAAATATTCGTATCGACATGAGGTTGAAGGATTGGAGAAGTCTTATTCTGGAAGGTAAATCTTCACAACATTAACACCTGGGAATAATAGGCGAAAAAATAAAGATTAAATAACTTGTTTGATTAAACCTTTTTAATAGAATCTTTTTAACTACTTTGAATCCATCGATGTTAAATTCTTGAACTGAACTTGAGACTTTCCGGTGGTCTTTATGCTTGGAGTTTTAGTTGCATCGCCTGTACTTGGTCTAAATGAAGAGATTTCGTTTGAGGATGGAATTGAAGGGGTCTGGATTGAGGATGTCTTCATGAATTCCTCTCGAACTCGTTTCCAATACAGCTCTGCCCAGTTTAAGTTTAGAGTGTTAGAATGGAATATATATAGAATATAACAGACCAAGATTCATCAACTGTATGTACGTGTAATTCTGTAAGCCGTAGAAAATGAACAAGATATTAATGTCATCGACATGCAAGTTTGCCCACAATATGAACGAGTTTACAACCAGTGCAAGAATAGAACGAATCATATTCTCCTTCAACAATAACTGCCACAACGTAACTCCTGTTGCCTCTGGATCCAACCTCTTTTTCTGCAGAAACACAGCTAGTACCAAAAAACTAGCAACAATATCACACAATATATCAGCGACCGCACAATTTAAGCCGGAAAGTGGCGAACTAAAATATTCGCAGAGTTTTTCGTCCGCGTTCCAAACGCCACGAACCCAAACTAGATCGGGAATCGTCCATCCGATTCGATATAGGAAAGAACCCACTGCAAAAACACTGTACACTTTGTTGTTTTTCGCGACTGTATTTGCTTTAATGAGAATATACGCGTCTGACACAAAAAGTTGGTTAGCACATCTGACGAACATCCAATCCGGCATCAATTAATACCTGCAATCACAAAATACAAGTTCCAAGCTAAGTTCTCGAACCAAGTTCCATAGACGCATCCATAACCAGACTCTGTGTTTGTCCACATAAACATGATCAGTATTTGGTTTATAATTGCAAACACATTGAAAGCTGTGAGCATCATCATCAGAAATATTGGTGACTTTTCGCGTCGTAAATGATGAGTCGTGGAGCTTTTGTTCAGCTTTTAGAACAGCGAATAAATATTGGTGGGTGAAGTTTACTTGATATTAACAGCCCTTTGATACTCGATTCGCAACAGAAACCGACGAGTACGTACTTGAAGATATAGAACGACATTCTGCCGAGTGAAACAAGATTATAGTGTAAATCGTAAACAATGCCAAAAAAGAGATAATATATTAATCATGTGTCTGAGTAATAATAACTCCATTAAAGATGTGTCTTTGTTCCTTAATTCATTGAGTCTATTGAGGTACCAAATTGGAACGTCAGCCGATCTCTTTCATTTTCAGTCCCGAGTCAACCAAAACAAAATGTTCATCGCGCCTCTTGTTCTATTGCCAGCTCTTGTTGCTGCTTACTCTGTAAGTATCCTGCCTTCTCTCGGCTTTATCTTAAACTCAAACCCATTTCTTCAAGGGTCGCATCACCTATTTTGGAGATAACTGGTACACTGTCGGCCACGTTGCATGCGAGTCCGGATACGTAAGACTTGATCTATAATGATGAGAGAAGAGAGCTAAAGCGCATTCATAGCCTCCACAAGACCCAACCCTCTTTGCTGCCCTTTCCGTGAAGTTCCTGTCTGACCCATCTTCAATCATCAACTCTGGCCAATGTGGCAGATGTTTGCAACTTAATGGTCCAAAGGGAAGTGTCGTTGTTACTGTTGTTGGTGAGTTGGTTGAAGCTTCGTCAGCATAGTCCCCTTATTAATGACTTTGACAGACGTGATGATGGATGAAGGAGCTAGTCCTACCGATGTCGATTTGTCTTTGTCTGCTTTCCAGGCTATTTCTTATGCTTCAGGTACAGACTGGAACATCAACTGGGACTTTGTTGCTTGTGGTAGTTCCCCGCAACCCCAACAGATCCAACAGCCAGCCCAACCAGTACAACCAGCTCAACCAGCTCAGCCAATTGCTCCAGCTGCCCCAACAGCTCCTGCTGGTATCCCAGATTGGGGAGATTGTCAAAAAGACGTTGACACTTGTTCTTCCGCCGGATTCACCTGCTGCACCAGTGCAAACGACTGGGGAACAAGTAAAACCACATGTCGACTCACTTCCGAATGTGCAACGGCCCACCAGCTCCACCAGCTCCAGTCAAGACCACCGACGCGCCAGCTCCAGCGCCAGCCCCAACAACTCCAGCTGCTCCAGCCGGAATCCAAGACTGGAGCGACTGTAACAAGGACACCGACGTTTGCGCGACTGCTGGTTTCGTGTGCTGCTCAAGCGCGTCTGACCTCTCGATTGGAAAGACGACTTGCAGAATCGCGTCGGAATGTGCAGTTGCTGCACCAGCTACTACTGCGGTTGCGACTTCGGCTGTGACATCTGCGATTGTTCCTATTCCAGTTCCAAATGCTCTTCCAGTCGCGGAAACTACTCAGGGTACAAGTGCGGCTACACAGGCTACTGTTGCGGTTCAACCAAGTGCAACTGTCGTTAGTGCCCCAGGTGCTAAGCCAGTTGCTTCCTCAACTACTACCGCCGCCGTTACCACCCAAATCAAGTCCTCTGCTTCTGTCCTTGGTCTTGCTGGATCATCAGTCTTAGCACTCTTGGCGCTTTTCTAAACTGATCTCATTACATTTTCATCGTCCGTCGTTTCTTTCTATGATTTTGCATATTTGTGTTCTATGCATTTTACAAACCTCATATTTTAGAATAGAGTGTTATCTGTTTTAATGGCGTTTTATTGAACAAGTTCCTCGACAATCTTCTTGTGAAATGCTTTCCCCGTCTCTCGAGTTATTTCGATTGCCACCCATAACTAGATTTGACGAAATGAGCTTCGAGAGAAAGAATACCGTTGCTTACCTTTGTCTGGTCTTCCTGATCTTTACACCTTGAATACAACTGATTTAAGGTTGCATTAAACTCAACAACTTTAGCCTGTCGTGTTGCTTCGTCGTCAGCCAATATCCGTTCCGTGAATTCCTCAAACAACTGCTCAACAAGATCCGAAGAGTCTTTCAGAGATGGAATCGATTTAACAGCTTCCATCGATGGTGCGAGGTGATTAGTCATTTGTTCAAACTGTTGAGATTGGGTCGTTGATGTTGATGAGTCGCGTTGGTTGTGGCTTTTGTCTTGTCCATGACTTCGTAAAAGTAATCCTAGTTCATTATGTCAGATCATTTTTACAGCGCAACAATTCATTCTTACGATATGCGCTTGTTGTCGCGTTTGATCTGCTCGAGGATATCAATAAAAACCTGCCGCTCAGAGATGGGGCAGTCATCAAGGATACGTTGTTTTAAAGCAGAGTAGGCAATCAAACTTTGGCGGATTGCTTGTCTGCTGGTGAGAATCGAAAGATCCTTACAAGGAAAAGTGAAGTCAGCAAGTTGACAGAACCAAACAGGGACCAATATGTTCTAACTCACCCAGAGTGCTTTTATAATAGTTTCAATTCTTTGAATCATAGTTGGATTATGATACCAGCGTTGTCGTAATGAATCTGCTTGAACTGGGCCAAAGGTTCTGTGAGAATCTGGAACCACGTCGCCCCATCAGCATTCATATTATTTCCATTTGGGGTCGATTCGATATTGAGTTTGGTATCATATCCTTCAGCTCCAGATATGTTTTGAAAGGCATCATTGCGTCCCTGGAGTTGTCGCTCCATTGAGTTAATCCTGTCTTCCAGTGTCTTATTGTGTTCTGCAAGCCGCTTCCATTGAAGGTTTGGATGGCTGATTACTGTATCACCAGCAAAGTCTTGTTTCAACAAAGCGTTATCATAGATTGCTCTATCCATTCTCAACCGTAGCTGGGAAAGACTTGATTGTGTGTTTAAAGATTGTTGCGTCAGCCATTGGTGACGGCGTTCCACATCAGCCAATTGTTGGTGCAAAGTCTTCAAGTCAATCAATCAAACAAGCTGTAGTAAGCATAAAAGAACGTACATTTAAATCGGCAGTTTGAATACGAGATACAGGGCCTTTGATTGGTTCCAATGAGGACAGTTCAGCCACTCGCCGCTCTAGGTCAGCCAAGTGTTGAGCCTTACGCAGCCTAAAGTTTCTCTGTCACGGACACCTTTTAGTCCGATGCTTCCGTTCCCACCAAACGAAGATACTCACCTGAGCTTCCTTGTTCTGCTGGGCCCTCTTGACAGGATCCCTGCGGCCCTTTGCAGCCCCCGCGGACCCTGAAGCGCTTCCTGAGTTGCTGCGATTGTCGATGCTTCCCGCATCACTTTGGACAGCATCGACCGAGTTGTCCCGGTCAAAGGAAGGCTGTGGTGTGAACGGAAGTGGGACAGACATTCTTTGGTTTTTCGCTTTGTCAGCCCAACCAGATTCATTCAACAAAACACACACTTGCGCCGCTGGTTCTGAGAATCGATTTGGTTGTCTTTTCATGTGATCTTTATTTTACAGATATACTATCGGTTCTTTGTTTGTTCAACTTGTGCTCCAGTTCTGATGCTCTGACTATTAACCGCTGCTGTTCCTCTTGCAGCTCCTGGAATATGAGCATGACAACTCTTACACTCTAGCATACCGCTCGAAGGATTCACAGAATGTGTGCTTAATCGACAGTTTTCTTGGAGTGTTGAGAGGAGCTGAAGCCGCATGTGTGCTAGGGATTCTTCCGCAGCTGCTGTTGATTTACTAATCGCATCGTTCTGTTCTTGTAGGTGGTTTATCCGTTGAGCAATAGCCTATAATCCAAACCGGATTCAGTTTGACAGTGTAATTAATGGTATCCTCTTACCTCAGCCTGGGGATCAATAACACTCTGAGGCTGTCGATTCTGTGCCAGTGCTTCCAGTTCAGCAACTTTCTGTTCAAGATTGGCTATGTAGGCCTTCTTCCGCTCTCGACTTGTTCGCTGAGCTTCTCGATTCTGTTGCGCTCGCTTGAGTGGATCTCTTGGCTTTGGACTCATTTGTGATGGCCTTAAGTGAGTTTCTCGGGTGTGGGTTATAAGGACTGAGCGGTGAGTGGGACTGTCTCAGTTTGAGTGAGATTTCAGAATGAGAAGCAAGTTTACTTTGTTGAAATTGAGGAGAGATAGCAATTCCTCCAGAAACAGCCCTGATCTGAGTTTTATACTTTTGTGAAATTACCAGGCATGGTGCCTCAAGGCGACCGGTGTTCAGTTCCCAAGTTCCAGTGTGAAGATAAACGAAGCTCCAGTCTTCAGAACCGCCCTCCAAACCCACTCCTCCTTCACAATACGATACTCAAATGGACCAATCGCAGTTCCCCAATCTCTAGCAACCATCACGTTGAAATCGCGAAGGACTCCTCCAATCAACTCACAATCCACCTTAACTTCACCTCCAAACTCAACAACCTTCCCGGGGACATCAAGAATGTGTTTCGATCCATCTTCCATCGTAAGTACCATTCCATCGCCTTCAAGTAACGACAGCTGACGGTCTATGCCAACAAACGAGGAGAATGGGCTTCCTTGTGAGACTGTGGCAACAGACAGACGCAACGCAAACTGATCTGGCTTCAACGGGTGTACCAGTTTGAATAATTGGCATGTTTGGCCTTGGCCATTCGCCCATGGCATTGTAATGAATGCTGAGGACGGAACCACTTGGACTGACATTGATTTTCAAATAAATTTATTGTATAATGGATCTATACATGAGAACTAAAAGAGCTTGTTCCGGAGTTTCAGGTCCTGTGCGTACTTTCTGTTACTCTCACGACCAACTTCCATTGCAAGCATGAGTTTCTTTCGTTCATCTTCTGTTTTGCAGAGCAATTGAAGCTTTCCTGAAACTCCAAGGAAGTCAATATACTTTTCCTCACGCTCCTCTTCATTGGTGCAAAGAGATTGGTTCGCAAATTCCAAGCAAAGCTCATCAATCAAGTCTTCGTGATTCGACAGTGACGGTATTTGCTTCGCAATCTCCTTGAACGGTTTAAGACGATTGAGGACTTGACTTTGAAGACTCGCAAAAGATTCTTTCCTGGACATGTTTTCGTAAAAGTGGTTCTGTATGATCAAAGTCAATTAGTCAAACTTTTACAACAGATAAGGAAACTTACAAAATGCTGAACCCCTAGCTTGACTTTAAATTCTTCCATAAGCTCAATGACATGTGCACGCTCCAAAAGATTTCCACAAAGTTCATCGAGGATCAAATGCTTCAACGAAATCGACCGAACCATATGTTTCCTCAACGCTTTCTGACTCGTACATTTCGTCAATGTCACCACCAAGTCCACGAGTTCATCACGTAGGAGCAATTAGCCAATGCAGGAACCTGTTTCAACGCAAACCGATACGCTTCTACTTTCAGAGGGCCAAATAGTTCACATGATGGAATCAATCGTTCGTTTGAAGATACATCGATCCATTGGTCTTCTGCGCTTCGAACTGATGGTTGTGGGGAAGCTGATGGCGGACGGTCAGTTGAGGGACCTGGAGGTGCAGACTGTGTCGAAGAAGTGAATCTGAGAGTGGAGGCGACCCGGGCTGTTGCTGACAAATGTTCATAATTCGTTGAATATCTGACGTGGATGGGACGGAGTTCAATGACATAAGATTCCCTGTTGATTCCGATTGTTGAAGGCGGACGCATTCAGCTTCAAGTGCGGCAACTCGAGATTGTAAAGTCTGGTTCAGTCTCATGAATTCAAGTGTTTTCATTCTTTCGGCGGAGCATCGTGTACACGAATCTGAGGCGTCTGTTGGAGGCTTGAAGTCAAATGTGATGGAGCTAGTCATTCGCTTGAGAAGCTGATTTTCTTCCTCCAATTCTTTGTTTCGTAGCCGTATAATCTAGTGTATGCTTGTGTTGGTGCCTGAAACGAGTCTAGGAGGCTTCATCGCTTACCTTCAATTCGCCATCAGCAGCCGGAAGAGCCCCACTTTCAAGCAGTGCTTTATATTCTTCGACCTTCGCTTCCAAGTCTTTGATGTAGTTCATCTTCCGTTCTCTGTTGGTTTCGACTTAGATCTCCCACTGCCACCAGTCCCCTAATTGACAGCAAACCTGAATGCCCGTTGCGCGACTCTGTTTTGCGCAGTTCGTCGTTCGATTTGGTTTCCCGGCGCCCGCTTTCTTCCCCGCTTTTTAGTGTTTGAAGTCGGCAACAACTCGGGCGACAGCGACCGCCCGTCTCCTTCATCGACCTCCTCGTCCTTCGCTTCTCCATCGCTGCCGTTGAATACGCTTGATTCCTCATCGTCCCGAGTTCGTTTCGAGCTGCTGAGAGATGACATCACAAGTTGTTTCAGACTAATTTTTCAAGCCCACCGGCTATGGTCGGGCTAAACAAATGCAAAATGCGGTTTTATTGGATTTTAGATTCTTCGTGTGCGAATTGGTCCGAAAACTTCCTAGTTCGCTCACGAGCGACTTCTAAAGCAAGCATCAACTAAAAAATTGGCTTGTCAATAAACTGTTTCAAAGATCAATGCTTGTGCAGTTACCTTTGTTCGATCTTCATCCGTTTGGCACATTCCCTGAATCTGTCCCAAAACCGACATGAGGTACACGTATGTGTGTTCTTTCTCAACTGGATCGGATGTAAGGGATTGAGCAGAAAACTGGAAGCACAGATCATCAATGAGATCAGAGGCACTTCGCAATGATGGGATAGCTTTCACAGTTTCTTTGAATGGTTTGAGAGTTGTGAGAACGTCGTTTTGAACCTCGCTTAATGGTTGATTTGATGGAATTTCAGGTCGTCCGATGAGCATATTTTGATAAAAGTGATTCTACAAAAAGAAAAGCTAACACAGGGCATGAAATTTGATTGACAGTTACTATGTGCTTTGGATGCTTCGACTTGAATTCTTCGAAAATCTCCAGCACCCTTTGACGATCCAGAATATTTGAAATATCCATCAGTTTATGCTTGACTGCCGCCATTCGAATCATCAACTTCTTGTGTGCCTTTCTACTTGAGCATTTGGACAAAGCCTACCCACGATATCAGTTTCTTTCCACCTTTCCAAAATCGAATACTCACAATTAAAATATCCATCAATTCATCCACATATTTGGAGTTCGCAATGCTTGGTAAATGTTTCAAGGCGAATCGCTGCGATTCCACTTGCACTGGTCCAAACAAATCGACAGCAGGAACAAGCTTTTCATTCTTGGCAACATCGTACCAATCATCGGATTGAGGAGAAGCTGTCGCTTGCGCCAAACCAAAGTCCATTTCACTGACGGTCGAAGCAGCTTGAGTTGTGGTCGAAGATGAGCGATTCACGTCTTCCATATTGGTGGGTTGTTTTAATGAGTTGACAGCTGGAGCCACGGATGAAATCGGGACGGATTGGAATGATGCAACTGGCAATGGCATATTCAACGGCGATTGACCAAATCCAAATGCACCCGGAGCCAAAGGACTTGTAACAAAAGCGTTCATTTGTTCGTATAACTGAAGCGACATTCGAAGGTTCCCACATTCATACTGCAATTCCATGATTCTGAGTTCCATAACTTTGTTTCTGTTGAGTAGTTCCACTGTCTTCATCTTTTCAATCGAGCAATTCAGACATTCGGCTTGTTGGGGAGATGGATTGGATGGAGAGTTGGAGCCGGCCTTGAAATCGAATGCAAAAGAGTTCTGTTTGAGGAGTTCGTTTTCCTGCTCTAGTTCTGTGACTCGTTGCTGCAAAGTCTAATGAATGCATCAGAGTTTGAAATATGATGGTTTAAACAAAAACAAACCCTTAGTTCTGTTGCTGATGTCAAGGCAGGGTTTCCTGAGATGATCGCAGTCAGCTCCTCGCACTTCTGCTCAAGTTCTTTAACATAGTTCTGCTTCCGTTCTCTGTGATTCGAAAGAGTAAGTTTGGTTGGATGGCTACTGTTTCTCGAACCTGAATGCTCGTTGTGCAATGCTGATGAAAGACACCCAGTGATTAGAAGCGTTCAGTGCCAGTCAATAAACAACATTCGGCAGCTTAAACACTCACCGATTCTGGGCTGTTCGCTTGTCCGGTGGCTTCGTGTTGACCTGTTTTCGGCCGGGCTTCTTCCTCTGCTTCTCTCCAGTTATTGGATCCAGGTGCTCATGATCACTATGGCTATCGTATGGATCATCGACTCCAGCAGCTGGAGTTTCTCGGGAGCGTTTCCGGTCAGGATGGTCAAGTTCCATCTCAACCAACTATTTTTGGAGCCACCTGGATTTTATTACTCAAAACCAACAGCATCATTCATACCCTCTCGTGCTTTTGAAAGAAGAACGCTCTATTTTAGCTCGCTTGTAAGCTTCATTCAGGAGATTTGGATAGAACTCACAGCTTTCTGTTGATGTGTCGCTCTGACGACTTCAATCGCCATTAAAAACTATTCGACAATATTAGCTGAAACGAAATCCAAACAGTTTACGGTCAAACTTGCCTTAGTTAAGTCGTCTCCCACACACATTCGTGCCAAGACTCGCTGTGCTTCCGTCAGCTTGAATGCAAGCTCTTTCGCTTCTTGAGGGATGTATTTAAATGATCTCGACCTTCCCAAGTCCAGAATCCGTCCGCCAACTGTTCAATCAAGTTTTCGCGTTTCGGAGGGAATCAATGGCTTTGAGGCTGTCTCTGAAAGCATCTCGGGCTTCTTCTGCAGCTTTCGACTTATAAGTTACTGGTCCAAATACTGGTGGTTGATCGGTAAGAGTCTGCTGGATAGTTAGGTGATAAATTCCGAATTACGGTGGAAATTACCATTTCCACTCGATTCTTACTGCGATACCACTCCACAATTTCTATGATCCGCTTCCTTTCCAATATAGTACAAATATCTAGCATTTTATGCTTCGTTGCAACCAGTTTCAAAACTTGTTCTCGTTTCTCATTTTCATTTGTAATGGAATCAAGATCCTGGAGAAAGTTAGCAATGAAGTGAGAAATAGTTACGTACCGCTCGCAGTTGCACTAAGTCATCAACAAGTGGCGAATTTTGCAACGAAGGGAGAGTTTTGAGTGCCGCTCGCATGACTTCAATATCCGGAATTGGGGCAGGTACAGACGGCGGCGGAAGAGGATAGTAAGGCATAGAAGACAATGATTGTGAGGAACTTGATGAAAGAACCGTGTTTGAAGCGGCGTATGGAATACTTGGGCCACTGCGTATTTCGATTTCGACAGCATCCCTGCTTTGACCCACTTCATTTGGCCATCCACTCCGTGCATTCAAGCCAGTAGACGATGTGGAAAGTCTCCTTCCAGTGAGGGTAGCTTTATACTCTTCGAGCCTCGAAACAGTGTCCTGAAGCTGTTTCAGCAATGCCTCTGCTTGTTGCAACCGTTGTGACTCAATCGGGCAATGGATACACGGCTCCGCACCCGCTGCTCTTTGCTCAAGCAATTCAACTTGTTGCTCAAGATCCGCAATTCTTTGTTCCTTCTTTTGGCGATACTTCTGTTGAGCTAATCTGTGCTTTTCCAGCCGATAGCTTTGAGTACTTGTGGAAGGTCTGCCGCGAGAGGAATTAGACTCATGTGGTAAGCCTGGGTTCCGCTCATGATGACTACTAATTGATAGCGGCGCAGAGTTTGATGAGTGACAGCGACAAGAAAGGCACTTCGATGGGAGAAGATTTTTTGGATGTGATTTGTGATCCTGTCGGGAAGATCTATCGAAGGGGCCGGACAAGCAACGAGAATTATTATGTTATATTGTGTCTAAACTAAGGAAGCAAAGCGACTTCAAATGTCAAACATGGCATTCTGTGGGATTCGTTACGATCAATGTCAAACATCTGACTAAACGTACACTTTTTTCAATATCACTCTGCCGCCCTATCTGTGTCGCTAATACATACTGTTGTAGAAATCGGAGCTAAGTTGATTGTCGATAACATTAAAGGTGATACCTCAACTTTGTGATCCAAATCGACGCACAGATTCAAGAGTCGGTTCGACAATTCAACTGACTTGAAGAACAACGCTTCTCGCTCGTTTGCATCTGTCTCGCGGGATTGTTTCTGGATGAGTTATCCCGATTATTTTCTTATTCAAGTCAAATCACATTAACAACTATCTCTTACCCAAAATACGATACAGATTTTGTCTACGATATTCATATGAGAAGAAAGCGGAGGAATTCTTTGCACGGCTTCTCGAAATGGTTGAGATTGTTTCATAACCTCTTCCAACTGAATATTATCAAGTAATTCAATGTTGTCCATATACTGACTGTCGCCAAGCAGCATATCAGACTCTGATATACCACAAGCGATCTCGTACATATGTGCCTATTCTCTGGAATAAATGATGTTTCAGTTAAAACTTCAAAGTACCAGATGGAGAGCATTCGTTGCATTAGCGGTCTCCATAATTTCAATGGCACATCTCAAGTCGGCATCGTTGGCACAAGCATCGAGAATTTTGTATTTAGCAGCAATCATTTTGACGACAACTTTACGGACAGAGGCTTGTTCGCTGTAATGACATTGCTCCTATTCAATGAATGGAGTGAGATGTGAAAAACAAAAGTGATGTGACACAACTTACTAAGAAAAGATCAATCATGATATCCACTTCGGGGCAAGTGCCAAGAGAATCAACAGATTTGAGCGCCGCTCGCGTTATTTCGATCTTTGGATATTGTTATACATTTCGTCCAGGTCAACCCACATTATTAATACCTGCGGAACTCCAAACCGTGCTATGGCCGACCCTCTTGCGTCAGTTCAAGGTCTGCAGCCTTTGCGAACCAAGGAGGAGGCGATCCTTCAAGAAGATTTCCGCTTCTCTTATTGAATGGATCGAAGGCTAGTGGCGGCAGCGAATGCCTCCTTGTCAAGTTCCGTTGTGGCTGAAGTCTCAACTGCAGCTGAGCAATTAAAGCGTCTTTCACTACACATTCGGCGCAAGAAGGCCCAGACTCTTTGATTTCGCTTGGCTTCGGATTTGCTGTCGAACCTCCGCTGGAAGCCCCAGCAAGTCCAAGCTGCCTTTGCAACTCCTCCACTTGCGCCGTTAGTTCTCGTATCCGGAGTTCCTAATGCTTGTAAGCGAGACGAAGCCGGCACAAAAACTTACCTTTCGCTCACGGAATGCCCGCTGGATAACTTCTACACTTAATAATGGGCGGAGTTGGGTATTTGGGAACGAAACACTGCACTTGCCTGTGCTTGCCGAATTTGGACTTTCCTCTTATCCTCCCCATCGTCCGATAGAAGTGAGCGGCCCCTTTTCTTTCCGCTCGATGAGCTCTGCATTGATGGTACAGACTTTTTCGATCCACAATGTGCAAAGGAGATCGAAAACCTTCTCCGCCGTCGTAGAAATTTAGCGTTTATTGTACTGAAAAAGAGATAGTAAAGAAAATATATCCTGATATGCTTATTACATCAGCGAATTGAGGTATGTCTCAAAATCAGGGATCAAGCAAGAGTCTTGAGGCGGTCGTCGAGAACCCTCACTGAGACTAAACTCAACACTAATTGTCGTTTCTGGATCAAAAAAAGAAGCTGGTGGAGTTTGTAAAAGCAAAGATTCAAGCCCATCAGTGGGTGTCGCTGTGACAGTTGTGAATTCTGAAGGATTTGTGTTCAAACTCAATGAATCAAGAATATTAAGCGAGTTCAATCCTTGAAGCGGCAGTGATATATTCCATTGCGATGCAGATGTGGACGCTATGCTGTCAATTGTGGTTGTGGCTGTGCTTGCCATTACAGATTCCAAAACTTGGTTCCTCGCGATTAGTTCAGCAATCTTGACCTCTTGATCTTTGATCATGCTTTCGAGAGTCTTGACGTGGTTTTCTTTGCGCTCCCGAAAGGCTCTGTTTGACAAGATGAGAAACTACTTGTGCTGAATCAGCATACCTCTGAGCTCGCCGATTGCGGGCGATTCTCTTGTCATTACTGTCTGATGCAATCGTCTTCCGGCCTGCCTTCTTTGGAGCAGCGGATCGCCCTTGAGTCTCAGAAGCACAAAAGTATCATCATCTGTACTCTGTCCTTCACAACTTTCTGTAATGGAATTGCCATAAGTCCGGCTTGGTGCGATCAAAGTACCTCCTTGTTCGTGAGAGACTTCATGGTTGTCGCCGAACTTGGTCGTTTGCAGTATACTTTCAGATTTGCACTGACTCAGCCGAAAATATGGGCTTTAACGCCCAGAAATCAATGAGGTAATTGACACACACGATAAGAGATTAGAGATTTATTGTGCCATACACGAATGCATTATTACGATCGGAAACAAGGATAAAATGAAAAGTTATTTACTGGCCGAGTCAAGTAAAGAGTTGAAGTAGCTCTGAAACGCGATGTCGCTTTGAGAAGAGTCTGGGAAGAAGGAGTGAACATAAAATTGGTCGAGCAATCCAATGCCTCCTTCGCATGCAACGAAAGCGTAGAATATGATAGCTGATCATTAGTGGGTGTCAAAGCAGGAGAGTTTTCTAAAGAGGATGTGCTTCCCGAGGCTGAGCGTAAAGTCGCGGAGTGTTGAAGTTGATGGAGGCAAGGTCTCCCATAAAACAGACACCAGATTGATTCAAAGATGGAATTGTTGACGCAAATGTAGGTGTTGTGCATTTGAGCTGAGCTGAAAGCTGGGACTCCAAAACCAAGATTACGGGTAGTCAATCTTTCGATCAAAGCTGTCTGTTCCCGCAATTTCTCCTCCAGATCGTGAACGTAACGCTCCTTCCGCTCGCGAAATGCTCGCTATTTTGGTTTGTCATTAGTATTTGTAAGCACAGCCACAGTTAATATGGGCTGAGAGGGGCTGGCACAGTTATGTAATTGCCCTTTTGTAAGCTA
Source organism: Rhizoclosmatium globosum (assembly GCA_002104985.1). NCBI lineage: Eukaryota > Fungi > Chytridiomycota > Chytridiomycetes > Chytridiales > Chytriomycetaceae > Rhizoclosmatium > Rhizoclosmatium globosum. The sequence continues at coordinate 411,656 of MCGO01000031.1, read as the reverse complement.
ACCTGGGCCCTGCGATTCCTTGCAATGCGCTTGTCTTCACTTTCCTTCGACATGGACTTGCGGCCAGACCGTTCTTAGGTGTCTTTGCATCATTCGGCTGAAGACACTCCGTTTGAACAGAATCGACGCTGTACTCCTCGTCACTATGATCGGATGATGCGTCCTCATATGTGTTGGAGACCGTCGATACAGAGGAAGGCGCCATGTTAGATGTCAAGAATCTTTAAAGGATCTTTTTGAGCACTCAACATCTGAAAAGCCCCAAGCCACAGTTGTTTCCTGCACAATGGAGATGCGGAATGATGATATCTCTCCGCCTCTTACTGAAAATCCATTATGAGTTCGATAAGCACTTTTCTCCACGAGTTCGACAGATGAACGATGGTTTTCAACAAATGGCGCAATCTCAATGTTAATTGTATTTGAAGGGCCCACCGTCAGCAGCAATGAAACAGACCTTGATTCTCGAGAGTAACTTATGTTTGGGAGAGAGTCATGGAAAAGAATAACAATAATGAGGAGTCGGAAGTTGGCGATTATCGCCATGCCGAAATGGCGGAGAAGAGATGATATGAAATTGAACACCACGCGCTGGAGATAAGGAAGTAAAAGAGTTGTTTTACTGTGTTATTACAACTTAGTATTTGATATGTTGTCGATGATGTTAATGGAACATTTGGTCCCATCATACAGACTTCTATCACAAATTGCACCCCGATTCCACCATCTGATGTACATGTAAGACAACCAAACGGCTCGCGTGAACAAAATTCTTGCTTCTACGGTCTAAAATGCTTATCGCAGAATGTATTGGGTGACGTTGAAATTCGATTGGATATATACTTGAGTCGAGTCGTGAATGGCAGAACCATACATCAAACTTATAATATAACGAATTAAATTTACATCGGATGTTCCACAACAGGAAGGAGCCATGACTCTACTACGGCGAAGAAAATGATGCAAATTCAGGACGTTGTAAGCGAAACTTTATTTCACTTATAAGTCAAATAACAAGTCTCTTCTGTTTCATTTGTGCTGGATTTGGTATCGGGAAAGAATGTTGCAGTGCAGCAAAGGGTTTGGCGAGTTCGATGAAACAAGGAGTACTTGCGCCAACTGTTGCATAAACAGTCTCTGATTGAGATCTATAGCACGCTGTGTTGATAAAGATAAAGGTTCCAAAGTTGTAGGATAAGCTGTTTGCGCCAATAGAAGCTCTTGTTGAAGTCTAAGCTTCTCGGCCTCCAACTCCGTAATACGTTCAGCCTGTGTCCGCACTTGTTTTTCTAAATCCTCGATAAGTTTAAGCTTTCGCTCCCGAAATGCTCTGGATTGCGGGTCAGGTCAGGTGGTCGAAATACCGAAATCCATTGAACAAACCTTTGGGCTCGACGGTTTCTTGCGATTCGTCTGTCGTCTGGGTCTGTAGCTTCGAGTTTGCGTCCAGCGTTTCTTGGGTTCCTTGCTGTGTTTGAAGACGATGCTTGGTTGCTGTATTGGTCGCTTTCATCCTCCATAGTGGTGTCACGACAGAGGCAAGGCTCTCAATGAATGGGAAGAATAAAGACGCTGGGATACTCTCGGAAGAAGAATCTGGAAACGTGACTTCGAATGGGACCTTCAAACTGGTCTCAAATGTTTTTTAAATAATTTGGGTGTGGAGATTCCATCTCTTCCAAGCGTTCGATCTTTTGTTCATGCTGATGTATCCGTTGTTCATTGAAGCATATATCGATCGTTCGTGAGTGGCTATGAAGATTCGTAAAGTGGAGGCCGGCCGGTGTTGATGATTTCGAATAGAGAATCACAGAGAAAAACTCCGTCGCCAAGTTGTTTTCTTGCAACAACAGTTTATTGTCAGACAATATAACATGACAGGATATAATCAAATAAAATGCACACTATGCTTTCCCCCAATGCTCCACCAACTCCAAGTTAATTCCAAAACAAATCAACTCAGATAAAATGCAAATTCGAGACTTATTACATTCATAAGTCAAATAATAAGTCGCTCTCTGTTTGATCCGGTGTTGGATTTGTTATCGGGAAAGACTGTTGTAGCACAAGTAATGGGTTTGGCGAGTTCGATGAAACAAGAAGTACTTGTGCCAATTGTTGCATAAAAAGTCTTTGACTGAGATCTATAGCACGCTGTGTTGATAAAGATAAAGGTTCCAACGTTGCGGGTCCAGCTGTTTGTGCCAATAGAAGTTCTTGTTGAAGCGTAAGCTTCTCGGCCTCCAACTCCGCAATACGATTAGCCTGTGTCCGCACTTGTGTTTCTAAATCCTCGATAAGTTTCAGTTTTCGTTCTCGAAATGCTCTGGATTACGGGTCAGGTCAGGTGGTCTCCAATATTGAAAACTGTTGAACTAACCTTTGGGCTCGACGGTTCCTTGCGATTCGTTTATCGTCTGGATCTGTAGTTTCGAGTTTGCGTCCAGCGTTTCGTGGGTTCTTTGTTGTCCTTGACGACGTAGTTGATCCTTGGTTGCTGTATTCATCGCTTTCATCCTCCATACTTGACGGTGTTATGATAGAGGCGGGACTCTCAATTGATGGAAGAATAAAGAAGCTTCTTTGGATACCATTGGAAGAAGAATCTGGAGGCGTGATTTCGAATGGGACGCTCAAACTGCTCTCAAACGTATTTTAATTGATTTGGGCGTGCAGAGATTTCTGCACCCCTCTGCCAGCCAATTCAATCTTTGTATTCATATTTATGTATTCGTTATTTATTGTAAACACCCATCTATCACTCGTGCGTGGTTATGAACATTATAAATTGGATGCCGACGTTGTTGATTTCGAATGCACGACCACGTCCCCAAATTGTTTACTTACAACAGCATTTATTATCAAACAAAAGAAAATGACAGGATATAAAACAAATGCACACTATGCTTTCCCCAATGCTCCACCTTCACCATATTGATTCCAAAACACATCAACTCAGATACTGCAAGCCAGTATTCTTTCCACCCAGAAGCGCTTTAAAGTATGCTTCCATAACTAGATCATTTTGAAGTTGAGGAGCTTGGGGGATGACAGCATTGGGTTCATTGGAAACAGTGATGATTGCATAGAAGTGAGTAAGCTGAACTCGTCAGGGCTGAATAGTGATGGTGTAGAAGAGAAAGTGCTGGAAGGCGGTTGTTGGAACAAGAAGGAGGTGACGTTATCGGAGGGAGAATGTATCGGTGACCCGTTCAGTGACGACTCGTCACATGAAGCATGGCATAATTCCGGTTGTACTTGTGACAATGGTTCTTGTTTTGCGGCAGTGAATGCGGCTGGTTCGGCAGAGACTTTGGAGATGGAATTCGGGGAGGCTGATCCAGAAGAAATCAACAACTCCTGCTGCAACAACTTTGCTTGCAACTGTTCAATCAACGCCGCTTGTTCTTTGACCTGCTGTTCCAGACCTTGAACGTATCGTTCTTTGCGTTCTCGGAATTCTCTGTTTATTTTGAACTTGTAAGTAAGTGCCACTCAAAACAAGTTGAACATAATTATATTGTAGCACTCACCGTTGAGCCTTCTGTTTCTTGCTATCCTTGAATCCTCTGCATCATCTGAGATTGACTTTCGGCCAGCCTTCTTTCGCTGTGATCGTGGTCCGCGGCATCCTCGTCGGGATGGGGCTGTGTATTCGTCCTCGGATGCATGGCTGTGTGTTTCGGATTCACTCATAATGTCCTCCGAAGAGAACTGGTTGGCTGGAATAGCGTACGACATTGAAGGTTTTGCGTTTGTTTTGGTGAGGTATTGGAGGGTTTCTCTGCACTTTTCCGCAACGTGGTTTTTCAAGAAAGAAAAATGCTTTGATTTGATTGCAAATCCTTTTTGAAATGGCTTTTGTAATGGGGTTGATGACGAATTCTTGTCTCAGCCCCCAACTGACACATTGGCCGGAATCTGATTGGACGTGATATATATCACCAGCTCTCCGCTGAGAAAGAAAGTGGGTTGTGACGTGGACAGTTAATTGTTTGATTGGCGCTGAAGCCGCGAGGAAGCGCTTGAGCGCCGTCAGCCCCACGATACTCTGATTATTTGTCAACATGAGGGTGGAGAATGATTCCAAATTCAAACCCATGCTCATTGCTCAGTAATGCCTTACAACAGCAATTGGTTATCATGAAAACTTCAAACGTAGATTTATCAATTATTAAGGAAAACAGTAATGAAACCAATGGAAAATGAGGGAAAATGTATGAAATCAAGACATAGAATGGAAGGAAAAGGCAATCACACAAGTATATGCGTCAAATTTGCCCACCGACGCACCCCCAGCCGCCTGAAAGGTGAAAAAACTGCTCCAATATCTTCTCAACCTCTCATAATGCACGCGATGTTTGATTCTCGCAATCGACATAATCTCCAACGCCTTTCTATTATCCTGAGCGTCACACGCTTCCAACACCGCATCATGCAGCTGCAACAACCTTTTCTGCTCCTCAGTCACGATGGGAAGCTGGTCAATGTGGGGTAACCCTTGCGACGAAGATTTCGTCGTGAACGAGACGAATCGGGTGCATAGTTCGTCAATGAGGTCTGATTTCGTTTGTAAAGAGGGAAGCTGTTTTAATGCGGATTGGAAGGCTGCTAATTGAGGGATGCGAATAGGGCTTGGGTCTAGAGCGGAAGAAGGTTGGGAATCTAGAATGTCCATTGTTGCTTTGAATTCTGGGACGGAGGATTCTTGTTTTAAGGTGGAGTTGTAGAGTGCGTAGAGAGGGTTCTGGTGTAGGTATTGTTGTGGTTGTTGCGGTTGGGGAGATTGCTGAGTTGCTGGCATAGATAGGAATGCAAAAATATCGTTTTGTGGTGGAGACTGCGCTTGAATGGGTTGCTGTGTGTATGCTTCTGGGCTTCCGAAAATGGTAGATTGATTCGGGAGGAAGAACTTGTTTACCGGGGATTGGTCTGAGGAAGTAGTGGAAGGGGTGTGGGTGTAGTCCAGATTTTGAGGACCACTGAACAGATTGAGGTCACTGATAGGTGCGATGACAGGAGATGTAGAGGAAGCAAGAGGGTCAGAGCTGTTAAGTTTAAGTAGTGCATTCTCTTGTTGGAGCTTCAAGTTCATAGCAGCCAACTCTTCGATTCGAGCAGCTTGTTCTTTCACTTGCGTCTCGAGTCCATGCAGATATGCTTCTTTTCTTTCACGGAATGCTCTGATTTGATATAAGCTTCTATAACCCTTAAATCGAAAATTGAGTTTACCTTTGCGCTTTACGGTTCTGATCAATTCGCTTTGACCCGCTGTCTGATTGTATCGCTTTCCGTCCAGGCTTCTTACGTTCTCCAGGGGACTTGCGCTGTTTGGGTGATCGGCGAGAACCTGAGAAGTCGTCTTCGCTTTCACTGTCCGAGAACAAATGATCACTGCTATTTCCGTGGGGCTGATAATCTTGCATGGTGGGTATGCCCGGTATGGTATAGGGAGAAGATGATGCCATAATCGCGGCAGTCTTTTGTAATGCAGTTTTATGAGGATGGTCCGAGATGAAACAAAGACTCGAAAAATCGCTTTGACTCAGATTTGCCTCATTACACATGGGTTTGGGGGCTGGTAAACGTCGCTGACAAATGCGGAAGAAGAGTGGATTTCCCCAGGGTTGGCCCCATGAGCGCGTCGAAGTTATATTCTTTTCTGTGGATAAGATCCGAAACACGCCACAAATTTGTATTGCTCATCTTTTCTCTCTTCCCTGACAAAGTGGTCTAGAGGACCATTCTTTGGCTTTGCGAAGGAGTCTTGAGGCTATTGAAAAGATTGAATGGGGTATTCCAGAGCCAGGTACTTCTCCAAAGGTACTAGCCTTTAAATGCACTCTTATTTTCGAAAATATCTATTTGAACTTACAATTTACGTGGGAATATTGAGTGCTTTAGCTGTCTGGGGTCCGGGCCTATCCAGCTGTCAAGCATAAATGTCAAAAAACTATGGGGTCACATTATATTAGAGGCATGTATTCCAATAAGCTTTGCATTCCGAAGATTTGTTTCCGTCTCGTTCCAAATAGTGTTCTGTTCGCTCAATGTCCATCGACTGGTGTGAGTCACCATTTCTGGTAAAGCCATCCTCCTTGATCCTGTCAGGTTCGCTCTTTACTTGAATGACCGTGGATGGTATAGTTGCTGAAGAAGTAGAAGGGCAAGAGCAGTGTGTCAGTTGACTTCGTAATCGAGCATTCTCTTGAGCCAGCCTCTCCAGTTGTATCCGCAGCCCTTCCGACTCTTGCTGGCTGACTGAGAGTAGCAGCTCTAGTTCATTCACTCGTTGTTCTTTCTGTTCAAAAGCCAGCTTCTTGCGTTCCCGAAAGGCTCTGTTTGTTTTGGGTGTGTGTTTGATAACAAATCGACTGGTGAGAAGATGTCGGCGATAAAGTGTGTGTTGTATGTGTGGACTGTACCTCTGTGCGGCCCTTGTCTGAGCGATTCTCTTGTTTTCTGGCTCGGTGGTAGTCAGTTTCCTGGCAAAGACAGAGAGAGGGATAGTTTCAATTAGATGATGTTCGGTGAAGGGATTTGCAACCAATAAGACGAACCGTCCGGCTTTTGCGCGCGGCTTCTTCTCAGCGGCGCCACCACAATCTCCATCGTCACGTGGACAGGCGGCGGAACAGCGGGCGGCGTCGGACTGAAGCGACTCGGACGGGCCGGCGCTCGGCGACCGCGACTCGGTTTGGCCGGCGTTTGTGTCTGCGTCTGCGTCTGCGTCAGCGTTGCTTTCGATCATTGTGAAGGCGGAGGCGGAGAGGGCTGCGAGCGTGGAGAGTGGGCAGAAGGAGGCCATTGCGTTGGCTCGTTGTTGGGATGTTCAAATGACAAATCAGAAGAAATTCATAACAACTATGGTTGGAGACTATCTTCCATTTTTGTGGGTAACGCTATTTTATTGGTTTCTGAAATGAGACTTGGGTTTATTATGATCTATGATACTGTATTCCAGTATTGTTGCCGCTCTGAACTGCTGTTACCAAGAGGAGTAACAACTTCAGTGGGTTGTGGCTTTTGCTCATGCAACAACGACAATGGTTGTTGTGGCTGCTGCTGATGCTGATATTTATGTATCTGCTCAGACAGCCTTGAATTCTCTTGCATCAGTCTTTCATTATGTGATTTCAACACGTCTGTCTCCTCTCGTGAAATAGACAACAGTACTTCCAGTTCCGAAACTCTTTGTTCAAGTGCTGCAAAGGCGGCAGCTTTGCGTTCCCTGAATGCTCTATTGTGATGATATATAAACAAGCGATTAGAATTAGTGATCGCCATGCCCATTTTGAATGTCAAAATTCAGCGAGTACCTCTGTGCCGCCCGGGTCTGTGCTGTTCTGCGACTCGCCGGATCCGACGTCAGCGGCTTCCGACCAGGCTTTCGTCGCTCTGGCTCCACAGATCCCTGAGGTCCGGATGAACCTTGTAATTCTCCGACGGGCGAACCATGTGCTGACTGGCTCTCTGCGGATGCGCTCCCAAACTGTGACCCTTCCTCGGCGATAGAACTCTCGGACGCACTTGACGCCCTCATTTTTTGGCGTTCGACTTTTTTGGATGAGAGTGTTGACGAACGATGACAAATATGCCTGACAAATCGTTTTTTTGTCCTTAAATTAGTAATTAATCTATTTGGAGTCCGCCATTATTTTGTGAATGCGCCTCGCTCCTCGTGAATTTCACGTAAGAAACTAATTATATTACAGTCATCCTGAAATTCAAGGTGTAGATCCCTCACTCTCCCCCTTCCACTTTCCAAAACTATCACAAGTATCCGTAACAGTCCACGGCTTCTCCAGTTTCTGCAACTCTTCAATCGACTCAACAAGCGAGATCCCCAACCCCGTCGCCATATGCCACGAAATATGACAATGAAACAACCACAACCCAGGATTATCCGAAACCATGCGAATCACAGAATATCCAAACCACGTCGCCGGTTCACTCTCCGCAACAGGATACCTATCCTTCCTCCCCTCCAACACCGGCTTCTCATACTCCGGGAAATCAACAAACCCAGCAGGATAACACTCCTCCCCATCATTCGGACACGCAGGAACAGTAACAACATCCCTCCTCAAAGCATCCCTCCTCCCCTCCACCTGCCTCGGAATATTCCTCGTCGAATTCGCAACCCCCGTCGCGAGGACCCAAAAAACGTGGCCATGTATGTGCATAGGGTGCTCACCCGGATCCGTGTTCACAATCACGAAATCAATGACGCGGTCCGGGGACAGCCAGACTGCGTTTGCGGACGGTGGTGGGATCCATGATGAGCCGTTTGTGTGTGCTTGGAGGAGGAGAGGGGCGTCGGGTTTTGCGGGTTGGTAGAAGGAGCTGGATGTGAAGATGGGGATCCATTTTTGGGAGGAGGAGGAGGTGGGGGAGAGTTTTGAGAGGGTGTTGTAGGCTTTTTGGTATGTGTCGCCGGGGAGGGTTTGGAAATCGAATTGGTAGAGGTAGGTGTCTTGTTCGGTGGGTGGAGTGGGGGTTTGGAGGGTTGGAATCATTTGGAGGGGTCTTTGTAGGTTAGAATCTTGGGCGATTTGAGGGATGTTATGGCGAGAGGTTCAACCGTTGCGTTATGCCTTTGTATCTCAGAATTGCACGAACGTCTGGGTTGAAGCCTGGTGGTAGGTGGGGCATGGACGTCCATGGATTTCCGTGATACATTTTAGCACGAATCCAGTAATTGCCTGGTTTTTGCGATGCCGTGATTAGAACTCTGTGATATTATTTTGGTTAGTTGGCAGAAATGATTGAAACAAGGAGCACAAACTTAACGAATATCTCTGCCCAACATTAATGGTAAGGGAATCCACAACATACGGTACAACACCGACACCATCCACTTCAATTACAGTCAATGAATGCGCGTCCACTGAAAACAAGAAGGCTGCAAACGTAGCAGTGTTCAAAATACGTAGCCGAACAGTCGACTCAGGATCAACAACCTGAACAAACGGTTCCCGAGTTTCACATGCAATATCCGGCGCATCAGAACAATTAAATTGACCAACCCCATTAATCAAACCCGAATTCCAAACAGGCTCGTTCCCACCAGGATTCGTGGTACTATCCAAATACCAGCCCAACAAATCTTCCGACTGCTCGTGATACCAATCAGCAAGTTGAAACGCCACATCTTGCGAGTACGTCTTGACTTCGTTGGGGTTGTTGATAATAACGGACCTCGGAGGCCGTCGAGGATGTGTAAGTGGTAATGCGCATGCCACCAGAACGAGCCCGCAGTTTCTTCAGTTGTGAAGTTGTAGACGAAGGTAGCGCCAGGGGCAACTGGGCACTGGGTGACTGCTGCGGGACCATCCGCGAATGCCGTGTCGCGTTGGATCATTCCGTGAAAGTGAAGGGAGGTGGGTACCTTAACCCATTTTTGAAGTGGATGATAATTCTGTCGCCCTGGTTCGCGTGGATTCCGCTTTCGTGGCCGGGAAGGTTGTTTATTCCGAGTGCGAAGCGGGTGACACCGTCTGGGGACTGAGAAGTGTTTGTTGCGGTCCAAAAGAGGGTAATTGTCTTTGTTTCGTAGTTAAAGACAGGTTTCCTCGGACGAGTTGGGTGGTTTGGCTCGTTGTTTGATGGTTCATCTGGGTTGAGACAGGCCAGGGCAACGAGGCAAAAGACGATTCCAAAGAGAAAAGACAGGGCGAGTGGGAGAATGTGTTGGCGGAAAGAGAGGCGTGGCGTTGTTTGACTTGCAAGTTTTGGTGTGAGGAGCGACTCGGCCTCTGCTTCGGAGCATTGGTGTTTGTCTGTATTATCAAGTACGAAGAGAGTGCTGGTCGATGCCTTGACGGGATTCGGTGGCATGGTCATGGGATGGTGCAAGCGATTTGCTTTGTTTGTGGATCTTGCTCAAGGTTTTAACAACATGGACATTTACCAATGAATAAGAGAGTTTATTAGATAGAGTATTATAAGCAAGTATCCCAAAAGCCTTGATAACAAGGTGAAGGTAAAGGTTTCGCTTCGATCGGATGCTGAAGACTGGCTTTCCCTATACTTAGGCCGTCTCGCAGTTGTGCGTTCTCGTATTCAAGTTCTGCGACTCGTTGTCGAAGTTCTGATACTTCTTGCTGGCTGAAAGAGAGGAGCGATGACAGTTCTTGGATCCGGAGTTGTTGTTCTTCCGCCTGTTTTGCCTTCCGCTCTCGGAATGCTCGTTGCGCTGATCGACACTGCTGGATCCTCTTGGATGCTGCAGAGTCATCGGATGCTAGCTTCCTTCCGGGTCTTCCGCGTTGCTTCGTTGTTGTGTCAGGGGAGGCACTGGTGGCGTATATGGTATTGTCCATTGTGATTTGAGCGTGGCTTCGAGGTGGTGATACTGTTCGTAGCTGGGCGTGGGTGAAGCTGAAGTTATTGGTGGCGATTGGCTCATACTTATTGTGGGGCGTTTCGTTGGTTTTGGATTTGAGTTTTTATAGGACGACGTTCCATTTGAAATCCATGTGAAATTGGTTTCAAATCGGCGCACATTCGAAATCGATTTCGAATCAGCAAAAGCAAGGTAATCTTGATTAATCTTGTTTATTCAGTCTGCTTTACATGCGAAATATATGAAGTTAATGAGTGTTTGGGTTGATTACTTGGATTTGTCAAATTGTTTGAGGAAAGAATGGCTGATTGAACAGGTGTCTGCAAGGGTGGTAGCTGAAAGTGACGAGCTCTGGCATGTCGCAAGTCCTCATTTTCTGCCTGCAGCAGAGACATTCGAGAATACAGCCACGCAACTTCTTGTTGACTCGATATCAATGCAGTGGTCAACTCCTGAATGTGTAGGTCCATTTCTTGCTGTTTCTGTATGCTTCTCTCTCGGAACGCCCTACCAGCATTCCTTCGTTGCTGCACGCGTCGTGGTACGTTGTCATCAGATGCTTGTTTGCGTCCAGCTTTACTTTTTTGTGATAATTGGTTTTGAGTTGCTGATATGAGGCCTTCAAAGGAGTAGTTGAAGTGTCCGGTGTATAAGAATACTGGTGGATAGGGGGCATTGGGAAGTACTCGCAGTTGTTGCCAATGGAGTGAATGACATATTGTATTTCGAATATAAATCAAATCAAATGAATTCAAAAACGACATTGCATGCCTTTTCAACATCAAGTATTAATCCAGGAATCAAAGTAAGTTTAACAAAGAATTCAATTTGAATAATAGGAAGTCAATTCGTCCACCTTTCACTGAAGTGAAGCCAGGCCAACTCCTTTTGCCTTAAGAGAAAAGAGTGTGACGTATCTATAAAATCTATTCCAGAAATACCCCTATCGTGAGGGTCGCCACAAGGGTTCCCAGAAAGCAGAAGATTTCCTCGGATCTCCTTTCGTTCCGAGTTTGCCTTTGACATCCCAACACCACCCAAAGATGATGGAGGAGCCGCCTGTCGCTGAGCTCGTTGAAGCCGTGGAGTCAAAGCGTTCTGGATTGACTTTGTGCTGGGACGTTTGGAGGTATCGCGGGTGTTGTCGTTGGTCATCCACTGGTGAGTTGCGTTGGGGATTCAAAGCCACTTTTGAGGGTGATCGGTGGGACTTGGGTTTTGCTAACTTTGTTTTATTAGGATACTGTAAAGTATGTATGGTGTTGGTTGTGTGGGCGTTGACGGGATGCTGTTGTCGTTGAAAACAGTTGCTGACGTTGTTTCTATCATCAGAGTACGGTTACAGGCGCAAGCTATGAGTGCAGCGCATCAGCGTAAATACACTGGGGCTTTGAATTGTATCGTGACAATATTGCGTGAAGAAAAGGTGTGGGTTTGCATTATGTGTGGCTGGTTTACTCAAATCTGGGCCCATAGTTGCGAGGACTTTATAAAGGAATGGCTTCTCCAATTGTGGGTGTTGCTGCAATCAACAGTCTCTTGTTTGGAGTACACGGCTGGTTCATGCATCATATTGCTGGCGACAACGAACCCTCAGTGTCAAACATCTTTTGGGCTGGATGCGGGAGTGGCTTTGTAAATGCGTTCTTGAGTTGTCCTATGGAATTGAGTAATGATTCCGTCTTTCCGTGTTCCTCGACTCTAATATCACTCTCTCAGTCAAAATCAGGCTGCAGAATCAAACCTCCAATGTATGTCCATCAACGAGTTTAACGTCGTATTCTGGAAACTTGGATTGTATCAAAAAACTCTATAAGCAAGGCGGTATTTCATCCTTCTATCGCGGCCTTCATGTGACAATATGGCGAGAAACTCCTCCTATGGTGCATACTTTGCCGCCTACGAAGTATTCTCGCATCTTTTCACTCCGCCAGGCCAATCTCTCGACGTTCCGACTCCAGGGATCCTGCTGGCCGGAGGTCTTGCCGGAATCGTCGGATGGCTGTCTACATACCCGTTCGATGTGATAAAAACGCATATTCAGTCGGATTTGAGTGGCAGGAGGATTGGAATGGTGGAGGCTGCGAGAACTATTTATAAGGCGGAAGGGATTAGGCCGTTCTTCACGGGACTTGGGGCGACAGCTGTTCGTGCGTTTCCAACGAATGCTGCTACGTTCTATGCTGTTTGTTATATGCGGAATGTGTTGGATAAGAAATGAAAACGATGGAAGGTGTATGTATTCTTTGACAATAGAGCTATTCTCTTGGATGAAAACGTTTTTATTGATTCTTTTTTGGAGCTTTTGATGATTGACGGTTAATACGCCTTTCATGGCGTTCAAGAATCCTTCTTGGAACGATTTGTTGGAGAATCGTGTTAAAACGGATTCTCTCGCCCTCTTTCGAATATCCATTTGCTCAGTGGGAGTCAAAGTCAATGCTTTGTATATTTCGGCTGCATATTCTTCCTTTGTTTGGGCCAAGAAGCCTGAGGTGGAATTAGATGAAGTGGAAGAAGAAACGTCCAACAAACCTGTTTGCGAATCTTGCTTTACGCTAACAATATCCATCTTTGGCCCACCAGAGTTATGCGCAACAGTTATTAACCCAGCCGCCTGGCGTTATCGTTTGTCAATTAGTTTGGAGTCTTGCCAAAATCCAACAAACCATGTACTCCACAACGCCAATACCAAAATGTTCATCCCGCATTGCATGCATTCCAATACTGGCGCGTCCAAGCCAGGCTTTAAGATCAGGATACGATGCGTTGATGAGAATCTCAACATTATCCTCGATTCCCATTTCTACTGATTGTGTACGAACAGATGTTGCTAGTGCTTGGTCTGTGGGATTTCTTACGCCCCCGATAAATAGAAGAGTGACTTTGCGAGGTCCGGTTCGGTATTCAGGGTGCTGGTTTAGGAGTAGGAGGAGGGATTGGAGTTGAAGAGTGTGGGCTTTTTCTGGCCTGTAGTCGTTGAGTTAGAAGACGCCTAAACTTTAAGAACGATTAAGTACCTAAATTGAGCAACGGAGACAATGACATTCTGCCGTCCTTCAAGTCCGAAAGACGCCAAAGAATTGGTGTCACATGGCGGATATAACACGCTGGTGCGATCTGGTAGATTCCAGATATTATTCAAGTGACCAATAGTCCATGAAGAGTTTGCCTATTGTTTGTCATTTAGAATATACAATGAATTACGATGCGCCTTACAAGAATCACATCGGCAAAGGACCCGACAATAGAATATAAGAATGCGAACGCTTTGTAGTAACCCAGCTTCAGATTCCGTCCCAATGAAGAGTTTGCCGCCATTCCTTTGTTGTTGAACGACTCAACACCTCCTCTTACTACTCCGATCATGTCTGACGATATTGTTGGATAATGTACATATGCGATAACCTTCTTGCATCCAAACAGTTTCGCGATGGGGAATGTGAAAGCGAAACCAATAGTGTCAACAAAGACTTCGGGTGTTTCGAGCATAAGCGCTTCTAACCCACAAAAGCAGATCCAAGAGATTGAGCAATAAGAGTCAGGCGAGGATATCTGGTACAATGTTGAGTCCTTAATACTGATTTATGTTGAGGTCACCTCTTTGCCTCCAACAGACCCCAGTGCTTCAGACCAACTAGATGGATTCGTTTTTGTTCACTTTCAGTAAATGCGACATTGAATTGGTCCTAATAGTCCCAGTGAGTTTGTGTTTGAATAGACTGGATTTGCATACTTGTACTTTCGCCAGCACCTTCTCCTTTTCCGCCCCTTCCTTACAGTAAATGGTGATCTTGTATTGCGAATAGTCTGAGGCTTTGAGGAGTCCAGCGATCAGAACCCACAGAACTCGTTCTCCACCTCCACCAGCATCACTGCCACGTCTTAGGTTAGCTGCTAGAATGAAAACTGAAACTTACCAAAATGGATGAAAGAAAGCTATAGTATCTTTCTGAACTTTGCGACGCCATCCAAAGATGAATGCGAGGAAGACGATGGGAGTATGCCAACAACAACTGAAGCCAAAACAATCATCTTTTTAATTCTCAAATAACAGGTTTAACCTGGTCTCCGTTTCCATTCCATCAGCAAAGAACTCCAATACACTCTTTCCCTTCTCTCCAGGTTTTCCTAGTAAATGCAAACCAACCCCTTTCGCAAGCTCCACAACCTTTTCATCGAACGCTTTGATCAAATCTTCTTTCAAGTCTAACATAAAACGCGCTGTTTCCACATATACTCTCGTATTCTGAGTCAGAAAGGTTGGAGGAATCTTTTGGAGAAATTGAGCGCTAGAGTTTGAGAGAAAGATTGAAGTAAAGTGACGTAGTTTCGTCGAGCGAGAGTTTTTTGAAGTGCGGCAAAAGGATCTGCTACTGCTGGAAGAATGTGGATCTTGACGCGGGATGTGAGGGAAGCTGAGGATGGAAAAGTCTCTGTTGAAGTTCATAAGCTACAGAATTCATTAGAACAAAATATTAACACTCAACTCTTGTACTCCTCCATATAAGACTGAATATTGTATTCTGCAAGCTCGCTACTGGCATGTTTGTGCTGATCATTGACTTCTCAGTCAACTCTTTCTTTTCTGTCTCTATTCCGTATGGAACGAAAGGGCCCGTAAGCACATCATTAAAGTAGCCCCACTTCGTGACGGACAAGCCGTCCTGCTTCATCACCTCGATTGTAGCTGTGGTTCTGTTTGGTTTATCATATGAAGCATCACGAGCTTCATAAGCTAGACCGTGCAGGCGCCATCGAAGATACTCGGATTTATGAATGATTGTGACCTGTATTTCGTCAATGCCACGTTAATGTATTTGTTCGGCTCACCTCTTTCACAAGCTTCATGTGATAATCCCAATCAAAAATATTCTCACGAACGTCGTATCTTGAGCCTAGGAGTTTTCTGAGACGCGTGTCCCAGAGCTTATCGATTTCGTATGCCTTTTTTGAGTCGTCACGCCAGAATTTGAACACAACTTCGAGGTCGTCACGGTCTTTGAAACGGAGATGCGAAAATTGAAGAGAGGAGCGAGAGTCCAGCGGAATCTCCTAGAAGACTTGTATTTGTTCAGTCCATCGGAATCGACGTAGGTTTAACGAATTTACATGAGCAGCTTGGTCGCAATCTCCTTCATTTGATCATAGGATTTAGATCTGAGGTAAATGTTTCCAAAAAACTCTAGGAATAGGTGTGCTTGTTCTGCACTGACGGTCAGATCGAACGGAATAGAACTTTCTGACTTGACAAACCTTCGTTGTTCACCTCTGACTCTTGATCAAGAAATACAGAGAGAAGAAGAATTGTCCTAGCGAGAAGAGGTGCTTGATCTTCGTGTACGTAGAACTGGTCAAAATAATGGCGTCAGAGTTTGAGTTTTGACAGCACATCAAGGTGAAGCATACATTCAAACAGCCTGTAAATTCACTATGCCGGCCGACGTGAGAAATTGTCTTAATTATATGGCGCGCGTCTTTGGCACCCATGAGAGGAAATGGGCATCTTGGCCTAAATACTGTTAGCCATCTAACAGAATAACACAACTATGTACCATCCGTCACAGGTTCAACCGATTCCATTAAATCCATAGCAGGACTAAATCCCCAAATTCCAACTGATCCAGCTCCTTCCATTTGAGTGCTCTGTTGTGTGTGTGAAGTTACTTTTGTTTTCTTTCTTTTTTCCACCACAACCAAAACCAATGTCTGCTCCAGCTGAACAGACGATTATCCAAGAAGGAAAGGCACGGATCCCAGTCCCAGCGACTACCACGCAAGATGTATTTTACAACCCAATCCAGGAGTTTAACAGAGACATGTCGATTGCTGCAATCAACGTGTGGAGCAAAATGTACTTGGATGAAGTCGCTGCAAAAAAGGCGGAGAAACCAAACAAGAAACCAAAGGATGATGGTATTACTCGACATAGCTCAATGTAGCGGGTCTGACACTGTTTGCCTTAGCTCCAGCAAACCCAACTGAAATCAACGTTCTCGAAGCACTTTCTGCTACAGGACTTCGTGCCATTCGTTATGCCAAAGAATGTGACCACGTCAAACATATTCTTGCGAATGACTTTGATGCGTCGGCTGCAGCTGCTATTAAGCGAAACGCGGAGTTCAACGATGTGCTGGGAAAGTTGTGCCAAACGAAGGGGATGCAAAGTGAGATTTATTTTCTTTTTGATGGTTAGTTTGTGCTGATGGTTTGTAAATAGCATGGTTATGTATCAGTCTTTGCAGGCTGGTGGATTCCCTGTCGCAGACGGCCAGAAGATGAAGTTTATGGTTGTTGATTTGGATCCTTATGGAACTGCAGCACCTTTTTTGGACGCGGCTGTGAGAAGTGTTGGATCTGGTGGACTCCTTTGTGTGACGTGTACAGATATGGCTGTACTTGCGGGATCTCAATGGGAAGCTTGCTGGGCAAAATACGGAAGTATGCCAATTCCAAACGCCTCATTCTGTCATGAAATGGTTTGTCTTAGTTTGACTTTAAATGAGAAGGTTGGATCACTGAACAACAGTATATTTAGGGATTGAGAATGTTGCTGCAGAGCATCCAAAACTCAGCTGCTCGATACGGTAGAGCTATTGAGCCTTTGATGTCTTGCTCCATTGATTTCTACGTCCGTGTCTTTGTTCGCGTGACTACAAACGCAGCACTCTGCAAACAAATGGTTTCTAAAGCCTCCATGATTTACTCTTGCGTCAGTTGCCGAGCCCATCATACTTCTCCCATGGGATCGTACTCAGTTGACGGACCGTCCACGAAATTCAAGAACCCTTCCCTTCCCAAAATTGGATCCGTCTGTGAGCAGTGTGGCTCCAAATTCCATATTGGAGGGCCATTCTTTTCTGGCCCGATTCACAATACCGAATTTGTTTCGAAAATGATTGAATATGTGAAAGCTGGAGTTGAAGTTGAGAAGTTCAAGACTCATCAAAGAATGATTGGAATGTTGACTGTCATTTCGGAGGAGTTGCCTGACGTTCCTTTGTTTTATTCATTGGACTCTATCTGTCAAGCTATTCACTGCTCTGTACCTCCATTGAGATCATTCTTGTAAGTGTAGCAAAAACACGATACTTGATTTTCTAATGCTGTATGTAGCTCGGCACTTGTGAACGCTGGATACAAAGTCAGCTCGTCGCATTGCATGCCAACGTCTTTCAAGACTGATGCTCCAAATTCAGTGATTTGGGATATCTTGAGATGCTGGGTCAAGGAACACCCGATTTCCGAAAAACGAATGATTGAAGGATCTGTGTCGTCCAAAATTCTGACTGTGCAACCAACGTGAGTCTTTACCACTGCCTGCGACAGCGTAACTCCGTACTGATTTTCAACCAACTGAACAGGTTGGTTGCTGATTTCACAAGAAACAAGAACGCCGAGCCTGAAAGCACTAAAGTAAAGCTCGTGCGATATCAACAAAATCCAGTCAAGAATTGGGGCCCAAAAGCAAAAGCGAAGCCGGGTGCTAACGCGAATCCTAAGAACGCAGCGGGTAAGAGACCACGTGAGGATGATGATGAAGGAGCCAAAGAATAAATCTGTTTGTGGGTCGACAATAGAACAAAAGAACTTCCAAAATCCATGACCGCCATCCCCGAGCCTCTCAAAGGGATAACCGCATTCATCCAACGAGCCGATGAGCTTGTGACTCGAGACCCAGTTGTATCCTACTATTGTGAGCATTTGTGACTATTGCAACCCTTCGCTAAGCTAACCCAACCACCACGCAACCAGGCAACTTCTATGCTGCAAAACAAGCCATCGAAATCGGCGCCAAAGACAATGAAAGCCAAATGTATTTATTGGGTCTCTTGGACTCTCTTGAAGCTGTAAGGAACAGCGTGTGGGTGGATACCTTAATCCCGTTAACCCAAAGTTTGAACAGGAAAAGGCGAAACACGCAGGAAATGACGCACTGACAAACGATGTTGTTGGTTACGCGCACGTTGAGAACTTTGCGCTGAAAGTATTCAACTCGGCTGACAATGAAGACAGGTAAGCTTACAGCCTTAATGGATATAAAGCTGATATCAAATAATTTAGGGCGGGAAAGGCGTCCAAGAAAACTGCAAAATCGTTCTTGGCGGCGGCAACGTTCCTTGAAGTTTTGAAAGTATTTGGTCCCATTGATGACTCGGTGGCAGAGAAGATCAAGTATGGTCGATTTAAAGCTGTCGATATCTTGAAAGCGATTAAGGAAGGAAGGCAACCAACGGCTGGACCGCCGGGTGGGGATCCTGTAGGTTCCACTCTGATTCCCAATCGCAGTTCTTACACGTTTCCATAGTTGGACCAACCATCTGCCCCAGCTCCAGCTCCCTCTTCCGATCCATTCAGTGACCTTGCACCATTGAATCAAGGATTGGATTTGTCGTCATTCCAAGCACCCAACCAGCAACACCTTACGTTTCCCCCATTCAACCATTCTTTGACGCACAGCAACCAATCCAACCTACCGTGCTCTCGGCTCCATCAGCACCTACCCCACAACCATCTCCAGCCACACAATCCGTATTCCCAACAATTCCCACAAGTTTCCCATCCGCGTCTGCACCACCAGCAGCCTCATACAATCAACCACCTCCACCTGCGTCGGCACCAGTTCATACTCCAGGTTTGTTTCACTGAAATTCAACGTGAGGGATGTATTCTAACGAAATTACGAAGCTCCCTACTACTCTGCTCCTCCACCATCTGCTCCAGCTCCAGCTCCAGCTCCTGCACCCTCTCGCCAGCCTATTCCTCCACTTGATTTCACAATCACAACTGCGGCAACGAAGCATTGTAAATTTGCAATCAGTGCGTTGCAGTATGATGATGTGAATACTGCGGTGGAGAATTTGGAAAAGGCGCTTGCATTGTTGAGACCGTACAAGAAGTGATCTGAATGGATATTGGGTTCTGTGTATGGAATATCGATAAATCATGTATAACATTTCTCTTCATTTTCTTCACCAAAACTGCAACTATGCCAGTCAGTTGCCCCTACCATCTCATCACTCTGAAAGCTGACCTACATCGAATAGAAACTCAATGTTCCCAAAGTGAAGGCCAAGGACCTGATCAAAGACAGCAAGTGGATCCTGTTTCCAGGAGATGTTGTTCGAGTGATTGGAGGAGAGAAGGCATCTGAAGTTGGAAAGGAAGGAAAGATCCTCGATGTTGTGCGGAAAATGAATTCAGTGACTATTAATGAAGTCAAGATGGTTCGTTCTCAGTTCTGCTGTCAGAAGGGAACCTAATGCTCAACTTCAAAAACAGCAAAAGAAGCATGTGCGTCCAAACCCTTTGGCTCCTCGAGGAACAACTCTCATGAAGCCTATGCCTGTCCACTTTTCGAATGTGAAGCTTGTTGACCCACATACTCAGTTGAGTCCTCCTTCAACTGCCAACACTTCTTTACATGATGCTAATACCATCAAACCTTTCTTTGAAATCAGACAATTAACAGACGCAAAGTTGATCAAGAAAATCAGCAAAGAGACTGGACGCTTAGAGACATACCGACTCCTCAAATCGTCTGGACAAAAGTTGCCTGTACCTGCGGATGATGGACCTGTCGAAAAGTATGAAAAGTCTCCGTTGGATACGCCAAATTCGCTGTTAGCTGAGAAGACGTGGACGCCTAGTGTGTTGAATATTCCATTCCCTCCTCGATTCATGAACCAAATGGAGCGATTGAAGAGGATGAATTCTGGTGGAGAGTTTTGATTCCAACGGTGGTTGCTTGGAAACTGCATTGTGGGAGAGTGCGAATGAATCAACTTGGATGATGGGTTTTGGAGTTTGCAGACAGATATCAGTGTTCTCTGCATCAATTTCAATATAAATAAGTCTTTATTGTCTCTATAATAGCTTTCCAAGGTATTCTGCTCGAGGATATTTGAGTTGAAGGTCTTGCCATTGAACTATGAAACGGTCTGCAAAACGATACAAATCTTCCCAGATAGTGACAGTTCTTTCACGCGAGTAAATGATTCGACGTATACAATGCTAGTCTTTTTGAAAGGCTATTGACAAGTTAACACTCAGTTGAACTGTGAGAGAGCTAGCACAACCTTCAACAGAATGGCAATCAAGCATATTGGCACGCACGTCCCTGGTCCATTCACCAATATCTATCACCAATTGATTACTCTCACTTCACAGCCAATACACTTCAAACGAACCACTCTCGGCCAATGAATCCAGAACAAGTTGACACAAACAACAAACGCCGCAATCGAAGAAACGATCGTTGAAATCCACGATTGGCCAACTTCGCGGCTTCGAGGAATTGATGCCACAGCAAAGTCGGTGCGTCCTTTCGAAGTTTCAAACGCAGTCGCCTTTGAAAGCGACGCCGAATCAGAGGCCGCCGCAACATAGATCCGCGGGCTTAGTAGTGATGAGTCAGCTTCGGCCACGAGCGTCAGAAGCTCGGATGTGTGGCCGCCGCTGCCGAGGACAACTAGGAGGGATTTGGTGCTCATTGTTTGACTGCTTTAATTACTCTATGTATAAATTGGCATATTCCACAAGAAGTAACCCGTATAACACTGCATCTGCTGCATCGTAATTTGTTGTCGCATGAGGCCTTTGCATTCTCATTGATCTTCTTTGCTTCATCGTCATGTTTCTGCAACCAATCCATAACCTCTTCCAGATCTGAGAAATCCGGTTTTACAGGTACGTAATGCACCCACGGCTTCAGCTGCCAAATAACCCAATCGATGAATATGCCGTTGAACAGAATCACACTATTGGTTTCCAGATAAGTTTGCAATCGATTCGGCCACGCGTTTCCATCCACGACTATTAAATACTTGTACTGCTTTGTTTGTTCAAACTTGACCATTGCTTTCATGGGATACAATTGTTTGATCTTTTCGCATTCATCTGGGTCGCATTGAGTTGTCCCTGAGAATCCAATGTCCACTTGATATTTTCCGCCAGGAGAACTTGAATCGTGAGTGCCAACGTCAAGGACGCGGTCGGGATACTTCAGGCTAAACTGTTTCGCCCATTCCACTAATCGAATACGATGGAATCCATACCAAGGAGCAGGAGGATTTCCCCACGTTCCATCTAAATATCAAGAGAGAGTTATGAATAAAGTTCGACAGATTTGGTAGGTAATAACATCACTCACACTTGCCACCTGTGGTCGACCCTCTCCAAAACAAAACATTCTTCTTATCCTCCCACGCAATAGGATCAACCACGCGTCCTCTCTTTGTTATAGGGACATGCGAACTCCGTCCTGGAACCATAATATCCCGAAAACATTCAACTTTCGTCATTCCCAACACAGGAACATACAAATTCTGTGTAATAAACGAAGCTGGCGCAAGTAGAAACCCATGCGCCATTCTCGTTGTAGTTTCGTTTCCCACTTTCGTGTCAAACTGTTCACGCAGACATGAATTGTGTTTGAACGTGTCGTTGACGTTTGAATACGGGCTTGTGAAGGCGTCTGTGGATGGAAGGGATATTGGTTCGTCCATATTGCTTGTAATGAATTTAAAGTCTTTGATGGGTGAGTTTTGAAAGATGTTTGTGTGGAGGACGTCGGTGATGTATGAATGTAAGGCGAATCCGTCGAATCCCTTCTTTTTGGTGTAGTATCCTTCTGTGATGTGATCGTTGTTGATTTGGGTGAAGGTTGAGGGGTTGATTGAAGAGAAGTGGGAGAGGTCTTTGTAGATTTGGGTGTAGGATGATAGTGATGTTGTACAGCCTTCGTTTTTGGCGAATGTTAGCCATTCGTTGAAGGCTGGTGGAGCTGGTTTTGAGAAGATGGACTCATAGCTTGTGGTAGCGAAATCTGCACTCAAGTTGTAGATGGGCTGATGGTGCTGCCCTGTTATATCTGGGACTGTTAAAGAATGAAAGCTGAGGATCAGCGATAGTATCGTGAAGGTACTGGCTGCGGCAAGAACACTCAGTTTTCGCTTGACACTCATTTTGGAACTTCAATTGGCGATAAAACAAAGAGAGATTTAATTTACACCTTTACTCCTGATATAGATTAGCATATTCAACCAGGAGTAGCCCAGTATAACATTGCATCTGCTGCATGGTAATTTGTTGTCGAACAAGCCGTCTTGCGTTCTCACTTATCTCCTTTGCCTCATCATCATGAGTCTGCAGCCACTCCATAACCTCCTCTAAATCAGAAAAATCTGGTTTCACAGGCACATAATGCACCCAGGGCTTCAGCTGCCAAATGAACCAATCGATAAATATTCCGTTGAACAGGATAACGCTGTTCGTCCCAAATAAGTTTGCAACCGATTTGGCCATGCATTACCATCGACAACCATCAGGTACTTGTACTGCTTTGTTTGTTTAAATCCAACTTTTGATTTCAACGGGTATGTTTGACGAAGCTTTTCGCATTCGTTCCCGGTGACTCCCTTTTCGTTGCATTGTATTACGCCGGAGAAACCAATATCTACTTGATATGAGCTATCAGAGGAGATGGGTTCTTGTTTCCCGACGTCGAGAACACGGTCTGGATGCTTTTCACCGAATCGTTTGGCCCATTCAACGAGACGAATTCTGTGGAATCCGTGCCAAGGTGGTGGATTTGATCCATATCCGTCTGGAAGTCGATTCGTCAAGGTTTATAACAAGGAAATCAGAGAAACTCACATTGACCACCCGTCGTGGATCCTCTCCAAAACAATACATTCTTCTTGTCTTTCCACGGAATTTCGTCTTCAACGCGGCCATTCATCGTGATGGGAACGTGGCTTGTGCTTCCAGGAACCATCACGTCTCTGAAACACGGTATCTTCGTCATGCCAAGTACAGGAACATTGATATTTTGTGTTATGAAGGAGGCTGGTGAGAGTAAGTATCCATGCGCCATTCTGGGTGTGGTTTCGTTGCCAGTTTTCGTGTCGAATCGGTCTCGTAAACAGGAATTGTGGGTAAATGTGTCGTTCACGTTCATGTATGATCCTGTATATTCATCCGTTGCAGGCAGCGAAATAGGTTCGTCCATATTGCTTGTGATATACTTGAAATCCTTGATTGTTGAACTTCGAAAGATGTTCCACAAAGGAAGCGTCAAGTGCGGGGACATGGCTTTACTTTCAAATCCTCTGCGTTTTGTGAAGACTCCTTTTGTTATGTACTGTTGTCGAGCTGGTCCTTTGCGGTTGATCAAGTCAAAGTCTTTTGAATAGATTCTGTCGAATGGAGCCAGGTCGTCGTATATTTGTTGGTATGTTGATAGCACTGTTGTACATTGCTGTTTCTTTGCGAATTGTAGCCATTCGTGAAAGCCGGGAGGGGGCTCTTTACCAAATATAGACTGGTAGCTGTGGTTTGAAAAGTCCGCTTCGCCATTGATTGGAATGGATGTGTTGAACGTATCTTCCGAAGACATAACGAATGTATCTAAGACTTGTTGCTAAGAATCATTTGGTAATCAGTGTCGAGGCGTAATAGGCGTTTGCCTTCGGAACTCACCTGCTGTAGATGATTCGGATGGCTCTGGCTAGCGAACCAAGCAACGCCAATCAAAAGAGTGAATAAGCTTAAGTTGGTGGCAGCCACAATGATATACAGTTGTCGCCTTGACGTCATATTGGTTTGTTGCAATTAATTAAATATCAATTAGAGGAACCAAGGCAGACCAAATCGAAGTTAAAAACCAACAATTAGTATCAACACCTGCGACTACTCTATCTATATTTCTGCAGAATTCATATGCCCTCTCTTTTCTTTTTTCCACTTTCAAATGACAGCCCAACTCTTTTCATACGAATCAGTTACCTTTCCAGCTGACCAGCAAGACCTTGTTGAGAAGGTGAGTTTGTTATCTAAACTGAATCTATCTTGTAATCGAATGAATGCTCAATTTGTTGTGTACATAATATGTTCAAAGGGAGTCCGAGCAGCCCAACGTCACGGAGGTTACACATTCGTCACAGTCGCCATTCCTGAGATCAAAGCTGAAGCAAAGAAAGCTGCAGCCAAACCTGCGGAGCCTGTGAAGGCTGAAGTTGTGGCTGTTGTTGCCAATGTCAACGGACCAGCTTTCTCTTACGAATCCGTCGCTTCTCCAGCTGCTCAACAGGACCTTGTTCAACAAGTATGATATTCTTTGTGGTCGGAAATCTGGCTTGAGTCATTAACACTTTGGTTTCCAGGGAATTCGTGCTGCCACTCGTAACGGTGGATACTCCTTCACTCCAAAGACTGCTTCCAAGGAGGCAGCTCCTAAGAAATCTGAACTTGAAACGGCTGAGGCTGTCAAGGCTCCAGAGCCAATTGTAGCAACAGTTACTCCAGCTTCAGTTCCTGCCCCAGCTCCAGCAAAGAAAGAGACCAAGAAGGACGACGATGAAGACTTTGATTTGTTTGCCAGTGACGACGAAGAGGAGGACGCTGAGAAGGCAGCACTTGTCGCTCAAAGACTCAAGGAATACAACGAAAAGAAGGCCGCCAAGCCCAAGCCAGTTGCGAAATCCATGGTTATTCTCGATGTCAAGCCATGGGACGATGAAACCGATATGAAGGCGCTCGAAGAGTCTGTCCGAGGAATCGCGATGGAGGGACTCGTTTGGGGAACGTCCAAGTTAGTTGCGATTGGCTACGGAATCAAAAAGTTGCAGATTACCGCTGTTGTTGAAGATGACAAGGTTGGAGTTGATGATTTGTCTGACCAGATCCAGGCTTTTGAGGATTACTGCCAATCTGTCGATGTCGCGTCGTTCAACAAATTGTAAACCCGTAGGCAATATATCTTGTGCCATCAAAATAAATCAAAGAATCGCTTTATTTATAGTAATTGATAATACATTCGCGTTTGTACA
This sequence comes from Rhizoclosmatium globosum, assembly GCA_002104985.1. Taxonomy (NCBI): domain Eukaryota; kingdom Fungi; phylum Chytridiomycota; class Chytridiomycetes; order Chytridiales; family Chytriomycetaceae; genus Rhizoclosmatium; species Rhizoclosmatium globosum. Next base: position 386,477 of record MCGO01000031.1, on the reverse strand, counting down.
ATAACGCGTTCACTTGACAATGAATGTGACATGAGGATGGAGTACCAATGTGAATTTAAAATAGGCCGACCAGTAACGTCTACATGAGTTCCATTTGTTTGCGCTATTTAAATCTTGCTTCCAACTCGAAAGTCGAATGCCGCCGATTCTCAGCAAGTCCAAGGCCAACAAGGCCAAGCCGCCTCCAACCACGACGACGACCACCGATCAGCCGTCTCTTCATTCGTTCTTTCGCGCAAATCCATCGCCGCATCCGAAACTGGCTCCAAAACTCGCAACAAAGTCAACGCTGAAGCAACAACCATCCACCACTACACAACCACAACCACAGCCACAGCCTCAGTTGCAGCCAATCACATTCAATCAAAATGCATTTGTTAAGACTGAAGTGAGTGGCTGTGGCTGTGCAAACGAAGCAGAGGCGATTGACGACGACGACCTTCTTCCTGTTCCTCCTCCTCCAAAAACACACAAACGAGTCCTGCCGCCTTCCTTCTCTCAAAACTACAATTCAAACGATCACTCTGCGGGACCTCGAACTCCAATTCAAAAGAAGACCAGAAACATCGACAATAATCCATTTGAACACAACGAACAAATCGCATTTCCTCAGCCTCACGAAAACACTCAGAATACATCAGCCAATTCAATCTCGTCTAATCCGCGTGAATTCAGCTCAGTGTCATACAAAGTGCTTCCATCCCAAAACAATGATTCATGTCCGAAACCTGACGCATCTACTTCTACCCATCCGTCAGCTTCAAACTATTCGAGTTCTTCGTCAAATACTTATGCAGGCACACGAAGAACACCTGGTGTTCAGCTGTCTCGTGAACAGGAGGCTGTCTTACAGTTTGTCGATCATGGAGAATCAATCTTTTATACTGGTTCCGCTGGTACTGGGAAATCCGTGTTGATGCGCGAAATTATTGCCATGTTGCGTTCGAAATATAGTGATGAGCAAGTGGCCATTACTGCACCGACAGGTATGTCCAAGGAATTCATTTTATGTCTTATTTTATAAAGATTAAACGCGTTACTGACACACGCTCTATCTCGAAAGGCATTGCTGCAAGTAATATTGGTGGTGTGACTCTACATGCTTTTGCGGGAGTAGGCCTTGCTGCTGGTGAGTTGAAAGGAAACAGACAAGCTCAAGATGCTGGGAATGCGAGCGAAGCGAACGTGCCTTGACATTTTTGCAGGTTGAACTTCGAGTGAAATATGCATCTATGGCCTACCTTTGGGAAAGTTAACATTATAATCCCACAGAGCCGGCTCCAAAACTTGTGGGAATGATCAAGCACAATAGGAAAACGTTTAACAGATGGAAATCGACTCGAGTGCTGATTATTGACGAAAGTGAGACTTCTTCGTGTTCGAGAATCTACTTTGAACTTACCAGTGTCCCTTAGTTTCGATGGTCGATGGTGCATTCTTTGATAAGTTGGAAGACATTGCACGGCATGTGCGCGATATTCAGAGGCCATTTGGAGGAATTCAGGTTTGAATTCTTGTTGCCTTCACACTACAATTTACAGTTGCCCCAAACGTAGCTCATTATTTGCGGAGATTTTATGCAACTACCACCAGTCTCCAAGAATAATAGTGCTTTATTCGCTTTTGAAGCCAAGACTTGGAAGGACTGCATTCAGCGGACGATTCTTGTGAGATTCAAACATAATCCCAAACTTTGTTTTTATATTTACTATATCTCAGCTGAAAGAAGTGTTTCGGCAAAAGGATCCAGCCTTCATCAAAGTTCTCAACGAAATCCGACTTGGCCTTGTCTCACCAGAATCCGAAGCACTAATGCAAAGCCTTTCCCGAAACCTACCACCAAACGAAATGGGACTTGTCCCCACTGAACTGTAAGTTCCTTGCCTATAAATTATTCTTTTTACCAACAGCTGTCTTCACCACCCTCCACCTCAGATTCGCCCTCCGAAACGAAGTCGATACATGTAACCGCCTCCACCTCTCCCGCCTCCCCGGCGAAACCCACACCTTCCAAGCAACCCACCACGGCGACCCCCTCTTCTTTGACAAATTCAAAGACTGCATGGCCCCTGAAACGCTCGACCTCAAAATCGGCGCGCAAGTCATGCTCATTAAGAACAAGTTCACGGTGGGGCTTGTGAATGGGAGTATGGGACGGGTGATTGGGTTTGAGGAGGCGACTGGGTGTCCGGTTGTGGATTTTTTTGAGGGGCCGAGAGGGTTTGTTGTTGGGGTTGATGATTGGAAGTATGAAGTGAATCGGTCTGTTAAGGCTACGCGGGAGCAGGTGTGTGTTGGTATTGACGTTTCTTTGCTGGAAAGTGGTCTTGATTGTTTTGTTTTTTTATTAGGTTCCGCTTCTTCTGGCTTATGCTTTGTGAGTTGTCACTGTGTGTTTACATTTTTGTTGACCTTGACAACAGGAGTATTCACAAAAGTCAAGGTCAGACGTTATCTCTACTTCGAGTGGATTTGGGACGCGTCTTTGAAAAGGGACAAAGTTATGTTGCCTTGTCGCGTGCAGTCTCGTTGGAGGGTTTGCAGGTTTGATTCGTTCTGATCGATCATCCTATTTCCTAATCTGTTCTATCTACAGGTCCTTAACTTTAGGAAAGATAAAGTTGTCGCACATTCGAAAGTAATCCAATTCAATCGTGAACTATTGACGTTGTAACATTGGACGTTGTAAGATTGGACCCCTTTGGACAGTTTTAAGCTCTCTCAGTTTTGCAGCCAAGTTTAATAAATAAATGGCAATGAGTGATCCTTGCTATCACAAAGCTAACTTATATATCTGCTAATATTGCTGCATTAAAAACATGTTTAATTCTTCAATAATCTGGAAAATCGATATCATTGGCAGCAACATCAATCCTTGAGCTTGTCAACACGTCGATCGTGCATCTCTTGTTCTACAGTGCGCTCAACCACAAATCGTACGATCTTCACAGTCTTGGTTTGTCCATTGCGTAACGTTCTCGCGACTCCTTGCTTCTCTGCACCTATCGCATAGTCTTCCTTATTGTCATGGAAAGGATGCATAATAATGCAATGCGTAGCTGTTATTCAACAATTAGTTGACAACAGTTTCACAAGATATCAATGCTTACCTTCTGTCAAATTCAGCCCACTGACGGAATCTTTGGCAGATAGCATTAAAACTTTTACAGCTTTGTATTTTTGCTCCCGTTTCATAGATTTTGATTCCACCTCGTTCAAAGCAGGTCGTTTCTTTGAAGAAGTTTTGCCCAACTGCCCTCTCAAATTCATCATCTTCCCGCACATCTTCATCATCATCGCTACCAACACCTAAGTCGTCTCAGAATCTTCGCTTTCTTGCGCTGTTTTTTGGCTGGGCGAGCTTTTGAAGAGGTCGCACGACGAGCTCCTTTCTTGATTTCTCCCACATCTTCCTTTGGTTCCGGTTCATCGCTTTCTGATTCAATAATTGCAATTGCAGTGCTTCGCTTTACGCGTTGCCGCCTTGGAGGTAGTGGCTGAACTTCGTCTAAATCCAATGGTTCTGCTCGTCTTTCCCTTCACATCTTTTTGACAGATTTCGCTTTCACAGCCTTTGGTTTCAACTCTGCAACCTCTTCCATCTTTTCTCGTCGGCTTCGACTTTAGCTTCGGCTTCGGCTTCAATGTCATTGTCTTTTACGAAACTGCTTTCGGGTAACCCAGCTCGAAACTGTTTTAGTGCCGCTTCTCGTTGAGTCCATCCACTCTTGAGACGCGCTGTTGCGATTCCAAACGTGTTCAAAGCTTGTGAACTAAATCGGCCAAGTCAGACCACTGGATGAACACGAGGAAGCGATTGTTGTCGTTTTCAGCCATTTCGCGTTGGAGATACTCGACTAATTCACGAATCTTGGAGCCAAACTGTTTTGTAAGGATATATTTTAGTAAAATGGCCACAAATGATGAAAAGGTTACCTTATCGGGATCAAGTTTATCCCCATCGTCGTTCTCCTTCTGCTCTGCGCTCGGCTCCGGCGCCTCCAAAGCAGCAGTTGGAGGTTGCAACTTCATCAACTGATCTCGTCGGATTGGCATCATGCATTGCGGACACTTCTGGTTACGATTCGCAACTCCTTCCGCACATTCCCAGCAAAACACGTGGCCACACGGTACAAGCGCAAGTCCATCCTTGGGAATATCGTCGTCCCAACACACACTACAAAAAATCTTGTTGTCTTCAGATCCGTAACTGTTCAAGAAGTTTTGGAAGAAGTTGAATTGGGACTGCGTTGATCGAAGCTCTTCTTTCATTTGACAGTCTTCAGTAAGAGCTTTGCGGTATGAGAGATCGGCGGCTTGACGGACTTGGTAGTCCACGGCTTTGTTTAGGACCTCGCGACGACGTTCAATCACTTTCACATGGTTTTCAATTTGTTTGGTCAACTGATTGATTTTCGTGCTTCGGTCTGTTTGGACGCGTTGAGTCACTTGTTCGATTGTTAAGGCTTCTGAACCAGTTTCTGAGAACAAATTGTTTCCGATTTGATAGTGATTACACAGTTTGACAAGGTTCTCCATATTGGCACGATTATTGTTAGTTGCGCTGGAGCGATACAAAGACATTTCCATCGCTGTTTGCGTGACACGGATAGTTTCGTAGATTGGTGGTGGATAATGGATTTCAGGCTCGTTTCGTCGAACGCGGTTGATGAGAAACTCCTTGCTGGAAATCATAGTTCCCTGTGCGGACGATAAAGGCCAAGGCAAAGATTGCCAAAGGTTTAAAAGGTTGATGTTGAGATAGGTCGCAAATCTTCCAACAGTATACTGGCTATCCACTTTCGGTGTACCAGTTAGACCCCACATGCTATCCCCTTCCATAATTTCGAGTTGTGTTTTGACGGCTCGGTGTTTATCTGTGATTTCGTGGAACTCGTCAAATACCACACGATGAAAGTGGATCCAAGAGAAGGCGTATTTTCCTGCAGGAAGGTTGTCGATAAATTTTCTCGCTGTTTCTTTGACGGAGAAGTCTGTATTGGGAGCATGCATGTTTAATTGACGGCATTTGGACGTTATTTTCCCCGCAATATAGTTGACGTTTGTGAGAAAGTTATACGATACAACGACAATATCACATTCGAGGATTTGCTTCAGAGTGGTTGCCTCATAGCCGCGCTTCCCCTTGATTTCAATGGCATTGATGTTGGAGCCAAAGCACTTTTTGATTTCAGTCATCCACTGGCTGGCAATATTGTTGGGCACAAAGATGACAGTTGCTTTGACTTAAATTTTAGAGTGACCGGATCCAAAGAATACAGGAACTCTTCGTCTTTGTGGGACGAGTCTGGCATAACGCGAGAGTCGTAATGGTTTTCCCTACACCCGGCTTGTCCTGTTAAATTTTAGTATAGATATATAAATATAGGTTCTAAAACTTACTGCGATAATTCCGCTTTTAATCGAAGGAAATTTCAGTTTCGCCTCCTCAAAGGAATACAAATGTCCCAGAAGACTTCGAGAATATGGAGTTCCATAGATTGGTCGCTGAAAGAAAGTATTTTCATCCATCATGGTCATATTGGGATTGTAGTATACAGAATCATCGCTGTCCTCGACATTCTCCATCCAACCAAGAGTTCGTCGTTGATAGTCATACAACTTGAGCGCAAACGGAGCAGCAGGTTGAGGTGAAATTGGCAAATTGACAGTATTGGGCATTTGGATTGCAGAGATGTCCGGAACAGTGGACGGTTTCAAAAGTTGGTTGAAGTGATCCAGTTGCATCACTCTCACAGTTTTTTGCCCACTAGTTGAGTACATAAAGTTCAAAGCATGAGACATGAATGGATTGAGAGGATCGTCTGGAGGTGGATCAAGGGGATGATGAACGTTGAGTGTAAAGTCCGCCATCCCATCATGGTTCACAGGACCCATATAGAGCCAGTAAATACACCTTGTCTTTGTGTTTGCATACTTAGTTTGGCCAGCGCAGAAAGTAGTAATAAAGTCAAAGCAAGGAAAGGGGGTGCCAAAGAAGCCTTCTGGTGCGAAGCTGAATATTGAACCATAGACCTCCGTTCTTGGCGCTTCGAACAGCCGCAATCGCCCTTTCTTTTCGAATATTTCTTTGAGTACGTTGTGTTCGTTGAGCCAGAACGTCGGTCGTTGTCGCATTAGAATCGAGGCGAGCATCGGCGCCTGGTCGACTTCGGCTGCTTCAGACGGTGTCCGGATGTGCATTGCGCTGCTCTCCACATCCAGATGAAGAACCTGAGGCGGCGGATGGAGAAAGTGGTGGCGGCGCTGATGCCATCGAAAGGGTTTCACAAAACGTTTTGTGTTGTTGTCCGCCATTTTCGAACTTACTAAATATCTATGCTTAACCGTCAAACTTAACCGTACTAAATATGGTCTTGCCACTCCAACGGTTTTTGCAAGCAATTGTTGTAGTTTAATAATATAAATCACAGCTATATCAGTCAATTATGTATTGAAGAATTGATAGTATTCCCCTATGAAGGGAATAATCGACTTGGCAGCAATTGATTAATCCTTGAGCTTGTCAACGCGTCGATCGTGCATCTCCTGTTCCACTGTACGCTCAACCACAAATCGCACAATCTTCACAGTCTTGGTTTGTCCATTTCGTAACGTTCTCGCAACACCTTGTTTCTCTGCACCGATCGCGTACTCTTCCTTGTTGTCGTGAAACGGATGCATAATAATGCAGTGAGTCGCTGCCATTTAACAGTTACTACATTATCAACACTAACTAGTAAATACGCTTACCTCCGTCAAGTTTAACCCACTGACAGAATCTTTGGCAGACAACATTAATACCTTGACGGCCTTGTACTTTCGCTCTCGCTTCATCGATTTCGATTCCACTTCATTTACAGTTACGCGTTTCTTCTTAACAGTTTTGACATTTAATGAGACTCTTCGAATTCATCGTTTGGCGCATTTGGATCGAGTTTAACAGTAGATAAATCGTCTTCTGAAATATTGACTTTTGTTCTCGGTTTCTTTCCTGGACGTGCTGTTGAGGTTGTTGCCAGATGTGTTTCGTTCTTTTCTTCAGTCATACCAACTTCAGGTTCCGAATCGTCGTTATCCGAAACAAAAACTGTAGCGGGCCTCTTTTTTCGCACAGCCTTCACTGGTGGAAGTTGTTGAACATCTTCTGACTCCAAATCTAATGGCACAGCTCGTCCTTTCCCCTTTACATCCTTCTTAATGGTATCAATTCGGTCTCTACTGAATTCGTATTCACGGTTTCTTGCTTAATTTCGCGTTTTGTTTCGTCATTTTCGACTTTGGACTCGTCTTCATCGTCAGCTTCTGCCTCTTCACTTTGACAAAACTGCCTTCGGGCAAACCAGCCCGAAACTGTTTGAGCGCCGCTTCTCGTTGAGTAAATCCACTCTTGAGACGGGCCGTCGCGATTCCAAATGTATTTAACGCTTGTGAAACTAAGTCCGCCAAGTCGGACCATTGGATGAACACAAGGAAGCGGTTATTTTCGTCTTCAGCCATTTCTCGTTGAGATACTCGACCAACTCGCGAATTTTCGATCCAAACTGATTGAAAGTGTGAGTATTTGTTCGTTTCAAGTTGTGTGAACAACATTACCTTATCTGGATCCAGTTTATCACCGTCGTCGTTCTCTTTTTGTTCGACACTTGGTCCTGGAACTTCCATAGCAGGTGCTGGTGGCCGAAGTTTCATAATCTGGTCCCTTCGAATAGAAGTCATACACTGTGGACACTTCTGGTTATGATTCACGACTCCTTCCGCACACTCCCAACAAAATACGTGGCCACATGGCACTAACGCCAACTCATCCTTGGGGATATCGTCGTTCCAACAAACACTACAGAAGATATTGTTATCCTCAGTTCCATAAGTATTCAAAAAGTTCTGAAAGAAGTTGAACTGGGATTGCGTTGATCGAAGTTCTTCCTTCATACGACGGTCGTCAGAGATAGCTTTGCGGTAGGAAATCAGAGCTGCTTGACGGGCTTGGTTGTCAGCAGCTTTGTCCATAACTTGGCGACGACGTTCGATTACTTTGACTTGGTTTTCGATTTGTTTGGTCAACTGATTGATTTTCGTACTTCGGTCTGTTTGGACACGTTGGGTCACTTGTTGTATTGTCAAAGTTTCTGACCCAGTTTCTTGGTTCAAATTGTTGCCGATTTGGTAATGGTTACAAAGTTTGACAAGATTCTCCATATTGGCGCGATTATCGTTAGTTGCGCTGGAGCGATACAAAGACATTTCCATTGCGGTTTGATTGACGCGGATAGTCTGATATATTGGCGGTGGATAATGGATTTCAGGCTCGTTTCGTCGAACGCGGTTGAGGAGAAACTCCTTGCTGGAAATCATAGTTCCTTCCGAGGAACACAAACTGTAAGTAACAACTCCAAACATCTGAAAGATGTATGTTGAGGTAAGTTGCAAACGTGGCAACAGTATTATGGTTGTCCACTTTGGGTGTACCAGTTAGACCCCACATTACATCTCCCTTCATGATTCCGAGCTGGGTTTTAATGGCTCGGTGCTTGTCGTCAATCTCGTGGAACTCGTCAAACACCACGCGATGGAAATGGATCCAAGAGAAGGCGTATTTTCCGGCAGGAAGTTTATCAATGAATTTTTTCGCTGTGGCTTTGACATTAAAGTCCAATTCTGGGGCGTGATGATACAATAGACGGCTCCTGGAAGTAATCTTCTCCGCAATATAGTTGACGTTTGTGAGAAAGTTATACGATACAACGACAATATCACATTCGAGGATTTGCTTCAGAGTGGTTGCCTCATAGCCGCGCTTCCCCTTGATTTCAATGGCATTGATGTTGGAGCCAAAGCACTTTTTGATTTCAGTCATCCACTGGCTGGCAATATTGTTGGGCACAAAGATAACGGTAGCCTTAGATTTGAATCTCTGAGTCAATGGGTCCAAAGTGTACAGGAAATTTTGGTTCTGTATGGACGAGTTTGACAAAGAGCCAAAGTGGTTATAGTTTTTCCAACACCCGGTTTGTCCTATATAATTTCTTAGTATGGTAGTGAGTGAATAGAATGGAATACTCAACTGCAATGATTCCACTTTTCACTGACGGAGCAATTTGCTTTGCCTCCTCAAAGGAATACAGCTGCCCAAGTGAAGTATAATAAGATGTAGATTTCGGCCGCTCAAAGTAGAAGTCATCGTCAAGCAGTATCATATTTGGATTGTAGTACACGGAATCATGACCGTCTTCCACATTCTCCATCCAACCGAGAGTTCGTCGTTGGTAGTCGTACAACTTGAGCATAAATGGAAGAGCTGGTTGAGGAGACATTGGTAAATTGACGGTATTTGGCATTTGAATGGCAGATATGTCCGGAATTGTGGACGGCTTCAAAAGATGGTCAAAGCGATCCAGCTGCATCAATCTAACGGGTTTTAGTTTACTTAAACGGTATATTCCGTTTAGCGTAGGCGATATAAATGGCTCCAATGGCTGTTTTGGAGGTGGATCCAAAGGATGGTGAATGTCGAGTTGAAAGTCAGCCTTCCCTTATCGTTCACAGGACCCATGTACAGCCAGTAAATACACCTTGAATGACTCGCGGGACCAGAATAAGTACAATTTTCGCGGAACACGCGGATGAAGTCCAGGCACCCAATCGGAGTTCCACCAGTGCATTCAACCGAGAAACAAAAGTACTTTCTGAGTCCAACATCCTCTGCGATTCGAAGAGTTGCACACGCCCATTTCGTTCAAGTGTTTGATTGAGCTGCTCGTGCTGATCGAGCCAGAGCGCCGATTCATCTCGAATCAGAACAGACATCAAAAGCGGCTCATCCTCGGCCGCTGCATCGTCAACTTCACATTCGGCTTTCAAATGCGGCGCGGCGTGGATTCCAGACGATGATCCAGCGTCGGTTGTTGGTGGTGCGGATGTTGCCATTGATGGAAGGTTTTTGGATGGACATCAAACAACAAAACAATAATCTTTCAGTCTAATAACCGTTTATTGCAATTATTCACCACTTGCCACTGTTCCATTCCAGTCCCGCATATCAAACCAGCGTTCATCAGCCAGAGCATTCGGGATCACACGCAAAATCGCTGGTCCATCTGACGATATTCCCAAATGCCACGAAGTTCCCGCGTTTCCAATCGACATATTGAATAGATACTGCCCATTCAACGTGAAAAAGATGTTGTTGTTCATGTCGAAACCAACACCGACAATGTCTCCAACTCCGTAAGGAAGCCCTTGAACAGTCAGATCCGACTTCTCGATACTTCGGACACGCCTTCCGTTTAAGCTATGGTACCCAATCGACTTTCCTGCCCATCCAACCATCATGAATGGCGGGTAGTACATTGAAATTGGACCAATACTGAGACAGGCGAATCCAGCATCCTCACTCCATCCCAACTCGACAACCTCAACCTCAACATAGTTCCACTTTGCTCGCGTTGATTTCTGCAGGAAGGAGTACTTTGACGTGACACATTTAGGCAGCCACTCATCAAACTTGATCACCAACCCTGGATCATCAACCCAAACACCTTCCGTCCACAGTCCTGGGTGTGGGTCGTCCGCCAGCCGAGTCACCATTCGTTTCAGTTCCATGTTATCGTTTTTATCAGAGAGGGCGTGAATGGCTTGTCTCATCGCATCACTTGACCGCAAATTATCTTTCCATTTCATGCGTTCTCTGGCTTCAAGGCTTCGGCATGCAACTGAATAATTATCCATAATTTCGCCACCGAATCGAAAGTTTGGCTGCTTAATGACAAGCCGGTCGTTTGCTTCGTTCATATCAGCTCCAAGCAAAATGCGATCAGTAATGTAAAATCGGCTTGGCGGATACCACTTTGTCGTGCGTGGGTCTCGTCCGTTTCTGATTTGCGCGATCGTTACCTTGATAAGGGGTAACTTGCTTGAAGGAAGAGTATCACTGTGGTGCAGGACCGCCAAGTATTCTGTTGGACTTAGTTGCTTAACAATTTTGGCAGGCCACCTTGTTTAAATGCAATATTCAGTTTTCGATCATACATAGTTACAAGAAGACACTCACCAAAGGTATTGATCTCCCAATTCTCCAGAAACCCAGTGCATCCTAACCTCAACCATCTCACCCGCACTCCAAATCTTGACATCATCCGGCTCACAAACATAACGCGTATGTTTAGTAGGTTTGAAAGACAAGCGTCCAGAATTTGACGAATCCCAGTCAACATCTCCTTGATAGATCCACGAAAACGTCATGGACAATACGTTCGCTGGAGAGACAATAGTTTGAGCTGTAGACTTTCTTGGATTCATGTTTTCCACCGAAAAACTCAAAACACTCCGATGAAGTGTCCAAGTCAATCCACAAACAGAAACTTGACTTGTTCCAACAACTTGATCATCGTCTCCTGCAACCTCCACAACATCCACATCCGTCAAAACGCAACTCAAACTCTCCAAATAAGTGCCGCTGGATACATCGAGTGAGTTCCGCATCCAAGGTAAATTGTTCACGTCCTCGTCTTCAAACGCGACTGTTTTCTGTTTGCATTTATGACTTTCAGTTGATGGTTCATACGGTAGACAAGCGTATCAATTCGCGACCAGATTAAAGGACGGACAGTAAAGTCAATGATGGAGTCACTGTTCAGCAGTTTGAAATAGGAGAGAGCGTTATTTGCAAATACAGATGCAGGGTTTTTTGATTTGTCGTTGTGAACAAGGGCGTAGAGGATGGGGATATGGAGAGCCTTTGCATATTCAATTTCCTTTTGATGAAGATCAGATGCAAGGTATTCCGGTGTCAAGAGAGCCAGGAAAACGGAAGCTGATGAGACGTTAGCATTTCAAACCGCGACCAAATCAAAAACTCACCTTTCACAATTCCCTTGAATAGCTTAACCTTAATTTCATCCTCGTCTAATTCACTGAAATCACCAACTTCAACACCACTGTCAATTACGTGAACAGAACGCTTTGCCAAGACTTGTGCCAAATAGCCAGGAGTCATTTCAAGGCGGCCTTCAGTATCCTCCACTCGAGGTGTACGGAAAGCATGAGATAACCACAATACGGCGTACTTTTGTGGATCCACTTTGAACCCCCCAGCAGTTGCATGCTTCCAAAGAATGAACGAGCTCCTCAAAAAGTTGTCACGAAGCGAAAGGTTTGGATCAGGAATCGGTAGTTTCGAGGACTTTTGCTCCTTCGCAATAGAAGCACGAGTCGTTTTGTGGCCTTTGCTTCCTCTGTACTCTTCTTCTGGTTCTGGTGTTAACATTATCACTCCGATTTGGTCCATTAACTTGTTCCCGGTTAAAAGTAAGTGTGGTTCTTGGTCTTCTTTGATGTCGGGAACGTATTGAGGACGAACTATAGATCCTTTTGGCAATACAATCAAGTATTTCTGGTTGAGTGCATGGCGGACACGAAGCATTTTTGGATGATGCCCAATACGCAAAAGTTTTGCGGATACAAGCTTCAAAGCTGATGCATAGTTTCCGTCTTCGGCCATGATTCCCATTCCTTTTGATTGTCTAGCGACAGTGTTAAAAATGGTCTATAAACTAAAGGAAATCAAGTCACCTTATCAAATACTTCCGGTTCGCCATCTTTGCAACAATAAAAGCCGGCCAAAACATGTACGTATCTTGTTCCTCCTCTTCCAAGTCACCAAGGTCGCTTCCAACCCCATTATTCGCTAAATAGGCTTCTTTCGACCGTTTCGCCTTGTCTCTATGAACAAACTGACGGAACTCAACAGCATCGCCAATATCCAAATCCGGAAGGTTTCTTGGCATCTCACTTGGCTTACGAATCAGAAACTCCTCAATCCACTCCACATCTTCGTCCACCACGTTCATCACAAGGGGGCCGTTCTTTGTTTTGTTGTAGCTAATTCGTGCTTGGAAGAGGACTTTGATGAGACGCGACGATGTTGGGTCATATGGATTCGTGGGAGCTCCGATTTCAACGATTTGGACTGGAACCCAGTGAAGACCACCGCCTACATGGTAACTCTTACGAGTGAAACGCCAGCGCAATACCTCAACCTTTTCCCCAACGACGAGATTGAGTTGGGGAAGGTTTGCAAAGGTTTCGTCAATCTCCCGAAGATCTTGAAGAAGATTATCTGGGCTGAAACTTTCATCCAGTTGAGTGTAGAGAGAAGCATCTGGGATGGTATCAGGTTCTTCGGAAATGGAAAGGCGGTCTTGGAGATTGTTGTTGGAAATGCTGCGGTCTAGCGCTGACACGAGACTTTCCATTCGTGAGGAAATATTATCAGCTTTTGTGGCGTCAAGGTATACTTGATCACCGAGCATAAGGCCAACTTTTGACTTTTGCCAGTTGAACCCCTCTCCAACAACCAAAGTAACAATCGGCAGTTTCCTAAAATACAGCAATATGAGATAATTCAAAATAAACAATAAAATACGTACATAGAGTTGACGGCAAAGTTGAGCTCACGCAGACAGTTCTTACTCAACGCATAGTCATCACTCACGCAAACAATCACAAGGTCACAAGACATAAGTCCTCAGCGATCTTATCGAACAAATCGTCTCCAGTCGTCATTCGCTCGGTATCAATCCAAATGTCACTGAATCCCTGAGAGCCTAGGTATTGATGTACTTCACGAGGATCACACGGTCCGACGGACTTATCTCCAACAGCAAGCTTCGAGTTTGTCCTTTAGAAAGAGAGTTTAGAATGCCGCGGGCTTGTGAATCATAGTGGATAAGCTCACCAACAGTATGACAAGAAGATGCTCAATGAGCCTCGGTCCACGGGACCAATACTCGGTGGCATTGTGGGAGCGCTGCTTCGAACATCATCATCGTCACCGTCTCCTTGCGTGCGGGGAACAAGAAACGAAAGCTGTTTTGAGTCGTCCCGTTGGAATGTGCGTCCTGCAGCTCCGTTCCCGACTACAACCATGTCCTGCTTCTTTCCTAAGTTGCTAAAGAACGGATGGACTCTAGGGGGAAGCAAGTTCCGTTCCGCTTCTGACAGCCCAACGAGTTCTTGGTTCCGCTCTGTTGCGAGTGATGCCACGAGAGTAGGGTCGATCAGGTCTCCGTCTACTGTCACGAAAGCGACTATGGAGTGTGGGGTTTCGGGAAAGTGTTTTGCGAGGAGTTTGTTGGCGTCTTTGATGAGGTCGGTGATTGTGTGGGTTGGCGGGGCTGGGACGACTAGTGATCCAACACTTGTTTGGACACGGGTTAGGGCGTGTGGTTGCTGTGGTTGGATTGGAGGCGGACTGCCCCGGAGGAGCCATGAGACACGGCCGCCGTGGTTCGTCATTATTGATTAAGTGGCTAAAATCTCTGTTTCAAGCTGCAACCAAATTTACTCGATAAGTACCTCAGTGTAATGAAAGTATAATGCCACATCTCCTTAATTAATGCTACCGTGTTATACCACGAAATTGTCAATGATTTTGTCAGAACAGTTGCCACTCAAATAGAACAAGGAATAATATATTCTACAATAGCTCACAATTCACTCTTAAACTCTTTCCTCGAAATCCACGTATCTGCCTCCTTCCTCAAACCCCTCACAAACTCTACATAAATCGCAGTATCCCTATCATATGCTTCCCTCGCCTTCTTTCCTAGTTTACGTCTGTCTGGTACACTCATAGCCAGGACTTGCTCCACAGCATCGCAGAGATATGATTCTGTTGGACCAAGATCCCCGAGACGGTGTCGGTGAAAATTTCACGCACGAGAGAGGAATCGAGGGTGATTGTGAGAGCTGAAGCGGCGCGGGCGGTGTTTAGTGTGTGTAGGGAAATAGAAATGTGAGACGGCAGGATATGGATTCCAGACGTGGCTTGAGCTGTCCATAGTGGCTGGAGAGGTGTTAGAGGTACGAATACGATATTGGGTGCCGGTGTTTCGGTGAGTGGGTATGCACTGGCGATTGTGAGGACTGGCCAGGTTGGGTGTTTGGACCAGCAGTTTAGGAGTGTAGTTGTGAAAGATGGGGATGTGGAATCGACTTTGTGGAATATTTTCGAGTAGTCTTGGTCTTGAGGGGAAGAGATGAGTAACGTGATATCAGGTGTTGCATGGGAGGTGTATTTGGTTTCAATATGGGAGGCTTTTGGGGTAGAAGCGATTAGAGCTTGAGCAGCAGTGCAAACAGACTTTGTTTTGCAAAGGATTCTGTGGGCAAATGGTAACAGTGTGTGTTGGTGCGTTTCGAGAAGTTGGGGGCTAGGACTCCAGATATTCTTGAGCGTTCCCATATCATTGATTGAAAATGATTCACGCGGCGGTTCAGCCCATACGTAAAAAGAATTGGACAAGCCATCAGTTTGTTGGTTGAGTAGTCTGAAGATAGACGGGCAGCAGAGTAATAAATCAGGTGTACGATATCTGAGCAAGAGTCCATATTTCGTGCATCGGGATGGAGAACGATTTCGATGGGGAAGCAGTTTGCAAGTCCAAGGCCTATCAGCTGCGTTTGAGGGCCATCGAAAGCGTAGAAGCGAGAGATTGCCGCACTTGATCCAGAGACGCAGAGCTGTAGCAGTTCAGGTATAGTAAAGCCAGTTTCGTTGTTCATTGGCCACTGTATTGTACCATAGGGTTGAGTGTCGGTAAAAGTATCGAGCAGAGCCAGTTCTGAATCATCCAGGCCAAGGGAAGAGTTAGGATCACTCAGAAGGAAGAAGAGGCAGCCAGTGATTGTCAGAAGCAGGACACCAATGAGAGGCTTTGGCCGCAGAGCCATTTGAACCAACTTTTTTGTGAAACCAATCAAAGCGAAGCGAAGCCAACCAAGACTCAAAAGAGACATTCGATGCGAGTGCGACACCTTCTTGTTCTTATTGGCGTATTAGTCAGTGTGACACTTGTCCTTGTTCGGCTTGTTGTTGGTGGTGGTCGTGGTGGCAGTGGTGGCAGTGGCGGTGGAGCCAGGCCGTCCCGCGATCCAAGCGCCTCCAACGACGAAGCAGCGGCCTTTGTCAAGCGGCCAAGTGGCGGCAGATCCACCTTTTCGGCGACTGAACTTGTTGCACTTTGCCACGTTGGAAACGAGTGGACGATTGAACGAGGACGGGTCATTGCCCAACCAGAACCCACGTCAGCGCCAACTTCACTCGAACCACAGAAAAGAGAGTTTCTTGGTTCCTGCAAACAACTCGAAATTATTGTGCATCAAGATGGTCGCTCAATGGGCCACTGCTCCGACTATGTTCAGTACATCCTCCATGCAGACGCTCGTCTGAACCCGGAATTTGATGAAGCTACTTATGCAAAGAAATTGCAGCTGTGTCCGCAATCCACCTTCTTGTTCTTTGAAGTCGCTCGGAGGTTCTTCTTCTCGAACACCACTAGTCACCGGAATATCTGGATCCCAAATATTGAACAGATTGATAAATGGCAGCACTTTTATTTCCCAAGGACGCATCAGTTTCTATGCAAGACGAAAGTTACCTGTGAAGCCTTGCGCAAGTATTTGAAAGCGAATGGATTGGTCAGTTCCTTTCAAGTGAAAGCGTAAAGAGCTAACAACGTTATAGGAACGACCTTTAAAACCATCTAGCATTGATTTACCATACGCCCACCCACACCTCTCAGACCAACAACTCGTATACATGTCACATACCAGCGTTGACATCCGCGAAAACGCATTAACACTATTTGGACCCAACCACCTGAAAAAACTACACCAAGATTTCAACAAATTCATTCACGTGCATGGATCCTCTGGACGAAAACATACACGTCAAGTATTTGATTGTTGGAAGTGGCATCCTGAGTGGCCTGAACTTGTGATTGTGGGATCACGTAATAAGACGGATTATATGCCGGATTTGGGGAAGAAGGGGCTATGCGGTGGCCTCCGAATATCAAGTTGTATAATCGGTTGTCCATCAAGAAATTGAGGGCTCTTCAAGTCACGCATGGAGTGCATATATGTCCGTCGAATCAAGAAGGGTATGTCTTGTTATAAGGAGATATCGTGTGTCGTAGAGTTATGAGCGAAGCGTCGTTGCGTAGCAACAAAATGTGCGAGCGTAGCAAGGCCAAGCAACAGATTCGCAAAGTGAAGACCAAAGATGACATTCACAACGTTCTTATCAAACTTAAACAGGTACGGGCACTACATCAACGAAGCACGATCACTATCTGCCTTGGTTCTGACAACAAACTACGCACCAATGAATGAAATGGTTGTGGATGGAGAATCAGGGATTCTAATAGACTACGACCCTCTGCCGGGTGAAGAATATCAACTCATGCAGGATCACTTTGTGTCGCCGGTGCGAGTCACTTCGGAATATATTTGTAGCGCGATCGAGAAAGTGCTCAAGATGCCTTTGGAGGAGAGGAAGCGGATGGGACGGAAAGCAAGGGAAGGGTATGATTATGATAAAGTAGTAATGGAGGGAAATATGGAAGAGTTTCAACGTGGGGTGCATGAATATTATACTAGCGGATGGAAGCAGGGAATTGTAGAATAGAAGAGACTTGGCGTGTACTTCTATTTTATTTTGCTTGGCCAACTGAGTTCTTCCTTCCAAGTTGACACAACCAATGCACCTCACCACCCTCACCACTCTCGCACTCTTCCTCGTTCTCGTCCAAGTTCAAATCCAAGCGACGTCCGCCAAAACAACGATCCGCATCCGGCGAAAGAGCGGCGTCGTCCGTCTTCCGTCGCACTCGCTCGTTGCGGCAAACAAGCGCCACGGCCTCGGACTCGATTTGCCGTCGCTCGTCGATCTCGTCAACCACGGCGACTTTCTGTTTTCGGCGCGTGTTTCTGTGGCCGATCAGCACTTTGACGTTGACTTGGACACGGTTGGTTACTGGTTCCTAGGAGACTGGTAGTTCCGAGGGACACGGCTGACACTCCACCTAGGGTTCATCAGATCTCTGGCTCAGAGGCCCGAACTGTAAAGCTTGGGACGGCTCATGTGGATCCCACACTCCAGCTATCAACACAACTGTAGACTCACTCAAACCAACGGGTGAATCCTTCTCTGCCCATTACGGCTCAGGCTCTGTCGCAGGGCAAGTATACTCTGGCCCAGTCTCTCTCGCAAACATCTCTACAACACTTAAATTTGGTGTGTCGACTCGGGAACGTGGATTCAAAACGAGTCCTGCTGGATTGTGGGGACTCGCGTTTCCAGCTTTGAATCAGATTGAAGGTGGTAATTTCGTGGATTCTGCGGGTGTGCATTCCTTCTCGTTTTATTTCTCAGATTCGAGGGATAAAGAGGAAGGCGAGTTGACTGTGAATGGGATGGATTCTTCGAGGATTCAAGGGGACCTGTTTTGGGGTGAGTTACCATTCCATTCGTTTTTAAAATCTCTGATGAGTTCAGTACCAATCACGAGTCGCTCCTATTACCAATTCACACCGACGCAAGGCTCGTTCCGTATCAACGATAAAGTCATTCCAATTCCTGAAGGAAGTTCAGCCATTTCAGACACAGGGACATCTCTCATGCTTGTGCCAAACGACATATCTGATTCCATCAATGCTGCCATTGGTGCGCGGCCTTTCGACGCTCCTTCAGGTCTCCACGTAATTGATTGTAACATTCTAAAGACGGGGCCTTCCATTCTCGTTCACTTCGCGAAAGACGCGTTCATTACAGTCACCCGAAGCAATATGTTCTTGATGCTGGAGTAGCTGGATTGTGTGTGTCTGGAATTTCACGGATTGGAGAGCTTGGGAAACATGGAATCAATTACATCTTCGGTGACACATTCTTAAGAGCGGCATATACAGTGCATGATTTAGTGAATAATCGGATTGGATTCGCGCAGTCTGTGCATCATCCGCTGCCTTAATATGGACATTATTGAATTGTCAAATCCTCATACTTGTACTTGTCGTAACTTCTACATAAATGGTATCTCATCTGTATCTCTCCACTTTCTATTCAATATGAGTCACAAGTCATGAATTTGACAATGCTTGAAAATCTTGCGGTTTCTATCTGTTTTTGATTGTTTCCAAATCTTCCAAAATGCCTTCATCTCCCTTCCAAACCAGATCTACATCCAACCCCACCATCTCATCTCACCTCCAATCTAAAATCCCCACTGAATTAATACAACATATTTTAGTATGCTTCGTCCCTCTCAGGCACTCAAATTCCGGCGCCTCTGTCGACGAATCAACGAGTGCATACTTCACCGTGACTTTGCCCTCCTCAGCCTCAAACTCTACCTTCAACGGAAACCAAGCACAGGACAAATGACCCTCTGGATCAGTATTGGTTCCGTATGCCTACAAGCTACCAAATCGTCTACGCCGACGTCAAGCTCCGAAAACTAGGGAATCTGCGGTTAGGCTGGAAATCAATCGAAGGCGTGATCCCGACCTCTATCGGCGCGTTGCAAGGGTTGACTGTGCTTATGCTGGGGAGTAACCGGTTATCCGGCGTTGTTCCGAAGGAGGTGTGGGGATTGAAGGGGTTGAAGATGCTCGACCTTTCGTCGAATCAATTGAGTGGAGAGATTTCAGCGGATGTAGGCGGGCTGGTGAATTTGGAGGCGTTGTATCTTGGGTCGAACGCGTTCGGTGGCGTCATTCCACGGGAACTGGGACAATGTCGGAAACTGAAAGTTCTGAGTTTATGTAATAATCGGATTTCGGGAGGGATTCCGGAGGAGCTTGGGAATTTACCCGAGTTGAGTTATTTGTATTTGTCGAGGAATCGGTTGACGGGTGGGATTCCGGGGAGGGTGTGTGGTGGGTTGAAGCAGTTACGGTCCTTGTACTTGAATAATAATGAGCTTGGGAAGCAGGTTCCGGTGGAGCTTGGGGATTTGTATTATTTGGATTCGTTGAGTTTGTTGCCGAATTTGGGGATGGGGAAGTATATTCCGGCTGGGATTTTGAGGGGGACACGAGTTTGGGATTTGTTGTTTCGGGATGGGTTTGAGCCGTTACCATAGATTTAACAAAGTCCTTTACAATAATTTGCGATTGAGCAGTTGATGGTTGCTTATCTTCAGACGGTTTGGAGCAAATCCCGAAACGTTTACACCTTTAACTAACCTATTCTGCGGAGTTAATACTTTCATGTCAGAATAATTTGATAAATAACAAAACAATGAGGCTGATGTGGAACACTCGCCGGATAGGCCTTGCGGCAACCATCGTCGGCCTTACCATCCTGCTCATATTTACTCGAACCTCATCATCTGGTCCAGAGCACAAGACAACCTTCACAGAGTATCCCTCATCACATCCCACAATATATCGACCCAAAGGATCTGCCTTCACTCGCCCCCAACTGATTGATCTATGTCACTCAGCTGACTCTATTTACGGCCATGCATTGACTCTAACATCACAATGGGCTATGGACGGGACTCTTGAAGACATGGGAACCAATTACGTTGACAGCTGTTTCCCAATCGAAATAGCAACCTCCCAAGGAGGTCGATCCATGGGCCATTGTTCCGATTTCGTCAACTATATCGTGTATGGAGCTGCGAATGGCGGTAGAGGCGGGAGACTTGCAACGGACCAGTTTCCCAAAACAGTGTTTGACGTCAAAGCCCGAAACTGCGCGAATCACTCGATATTTATTCATGGAGAGTTTCCGTTGGTGCAGTTACTGAATCGGACGGATGGAACTGGTGTTCGGAATATGTGGATGCCGAACTTGGAACAAATGGATCATAACCAGGCTTGGATATTCACGAAGATCAGCAAAGTTCTTTGTAAAACGCGGATTACTTGTGCGGCGATTGATAAATATCTGGCTGCTTCGGGAATCAGTGATCCTCCCAAAACACAGTTCATGTCACATTCATCTGTTGATGTTATGAAAGAGGTGCAAGAAAAGAACATCAACGTGAAGCGGAAACAGGATTTTAACAAGTTTTTTCACTCATATGGGCTCAGTAAGCGGAAACATACGATTGAGCTCGTGGATTGCTGGAAACGACATCCAGAGTGGGGACAATTGACTGTCGTTGGGTATTTGAACAAGAAGAAGTTTGGAAAAGTACCTCGAAATGTCAAAATCTTCAATCGGTTACCGATAGACGAGCTGCGAAAGCTTCAGTTTGAGAGTGGAGTTCACATCTGTCCTTCGCAAGCAGAAGGATATGGACATTATATCAACGAAGCACGATCACTCTCAGCACTGGTTGTAACAACCAATTACCCACCAATGAATGAGTTTGTGACTGATGGGGAATCTGGAATCCTGATTGATTATGAAACTGCATACCACTTCGACCATCAACTCATTGCTCCAAATTACTTCCTGCCCGAAGTTCACGTCTCACCGAACAATATTTGTTCAGCTATGGAACGAGTGATGGCACTTGATATCGATAAAAGGAAGCAGCTGGGAAAACAAGCGCGTGTTCGCTATGATGAGGATACAGCGCTTTTGATCAAGAATGTCGAAAAGCTGCATGAAGAAGCAAGGAGTTGGATAAGATAATAAAGTAGGGAATCGACGGTAATTCCACCTTGGAATGCAACGTGGCACAAGCCAAACTTCATTTTTTTGGGCGGTCCGCCAATCAAAGAAAGGATGCCAAAAAGTATTCCCGAAATGCGACTGACTGCTCTATCCTTGCCACCATCCTCCTCGCCCTTGCCTCATCAACAGCCCTTGCTGAGTCCGTCAATGAAGTCTCAGTTGATGCACAAGGCCCCAAAGATTGCTCGCACATGTTCATCCCAACCACAGACTGGAAGGTGATACATCCAGACGAATGTATCCCAGCCGGTCTCCACATCCGTATCAACTTTGACACGGGCCTCAAAGAAGCGAAACTCAAGAACCCGAATGACGATGCTGTGGATGCTAATGCTGCTGTTGCCATTGTGCATCAAGGCGAAGACGGGGAGTTGAAGGTCACGAATCCGAATGAAGCGAAACCGGAGGAGAAGCAGAGTTTATTGGCGGAGGGACTTGGTGTGGACGATTTGGTGCATCATTTAACTTGGTTGGAGGAGGAGGTGTCAGATATCGATGAGGGGGCCAACTTGATGGAGGATTCTTGGCTTCGGGCACGTCTTGTTGGATTGCTTTCTTCTCATGAGGATGCTGGGGTGCGATCTCACGCTGCCCGTGTGTTTGCTGGGGCTGTGAGCAACAACTTCAATGCACAACGAGCAGCTGTTGCGGAAGTGGATGGAATTCTGGCAGCTGTAAACAATGAAACAAACTTTCAAGTTCGGAAGAGTCTGGCACATGCGGTGGCGTCACTTGTGAGAGGAAACAAGGTTGCTGCGAGAGTGTTTTGGAGGCATAATGGATTCAAAGCTCTCAAACATCTGTATGACGTGTCCAAGGTGGATCGACGTGTTCAAAATAAGGTGAAGGAACTCGTGAATGATTTGTTTGATGTCGATATGCTGGCAGAGGGGAGTGAGGTTGATGAGGAGGGGCTTGTGTTGATGAAAGAAGGCGGATTCTGTGATGGTAGCGTGAGTGATGAAGGAATCACATCACTATGTACAAAAGCAGCTGAAGTAGCTTCTCGGAAAACTGAACTATGATTCCAATAATTACTGCTCTCTTCTCTTTTTGATCTTCAACAAACCAAACAAATGGAAGCTTTCCTGGCATCCAATCCGTACTTTTCAGCAGGGTACCACCAAACTTTGTCTACATTGACACAACATCTAATTGTTGCATAGATTTGGGCTTATCGGAGTCACAGCTGGATTAGCGGCTCTCCGATCAGGCAGTCTCCAACTCGCCCACGTTCTCCAACGGCGCTACCTCGTCACTGTTGAAATCCCATCGAAAGATCCCGCATACAACTGGTTCCTCAAATGGGCATCCGTCCACGGCGCTTCAAATGCACCCGCAAAGAAGAAGGGTCTCCTCGCGAACCTCCTCGTCAACAACCAACTCTCCGTCGAAACACAATTCACTCGACGAGACACGGGAACTTCGTTGGCGCAGTTCTCGCTTGTTCCTGCGCCCGGACGCCATTTCATAAAGTACGGACCAGCCTGGTTTCACATTGAACGGCAGAGGGAACGGTCCATGCTTGATCTTAAAACTGGGAGTCCGTGGGAGACTGTGACTGTTACTGCGCTTGCACGGGATAAAGGGCTGTTGCTCCAGATTCTGGATGAGGCAAAGACAGCGGCGCTTGCGGAGGAAGAAGGGAAGACTGTTATTTATACGAGTTATGGCCTGAATGGAGGCCGTTTGGTGCACCACGGAGGAGGAGGGCGATCGAGAGTGTTGTTTTGGATGAAGGTGTGAGCGAGTTTTTGGTAAAAGACGTGAAAGCTTTCTTGGCGAATGGAATGTGGTATCATGAACGTGGTATTCCATATAGGAGAGGTTACTTGTTGTACGGTCCACCAGGTATGTCGTGTTGATGTGTTGGAGGGGTTCTGAGTCTGACCACATCAATGCCAGGAAGCGGAAAAACATCTTTCATTCAAGCTCTTGCTGGACACTTGGATTACAATATTTGCGTCATGAACCTATCCGAACGCGGAATGACTGACGATCGACTTGCACATCTCTTGACCAATGCACCTCCTCGCAGTTTGATTCTGCTAGAAGATATTGATGCTGCATTTACAAAACGAGATGCTTCTGCGCAAGAAGGGTGAGTTTTGTTTTTCTCAGGTATGAGAAGTACAATACTCAATTCCAAGATATTCAGATTCCAATCAATGGTCACATTCTCTGGTCTTTTGAACGCACTGACGGTGTAGCAGCGTCTGAAGAACGTATCGTGTTCATGACAACAAACCATGTTTCGCGCTTGGATCCAGCACTCATTCGACCGGGACGCGCTGACGTGAAGATGAAGATTGACGATGCAACTGATTCGCAGACTAAAGCGATGTTCTTGCGGTTCTACCCTGGAAGAGAAGAACTTGGCGATAAATTCGTGGCTGCCTTAAGGGCGACAGGAAGACCATGGAGTGCAGCAAGTCTGCAAGGTCATTTTGTTATTTGGCGAGACAGTCCGGAAGGGGCTGTCGAACGGGCTGAGGACGTGTTTGGGGCAGACGTGAAAGAGTAAATAAATTGGAGGATACTGAACACCGTTTGAATCAGTTCAGAATCGGTAATAAAAGTTCTGAGTAACTAGTATTATTCTGGATGAGACAAGGACGGGACATGTTTGAATAATAACTTTGAACAAACCACCAGATGACCACCGCCGCCCGTCCCACATGGCTCCCAGCAGTTGGAGGAGGTCCCTTCGTGATACCGGAGGAGCACCCACACAGCAGAGATCCGCCAAAGAGTTGCCAGCCCATACCCAAATCAAACTGCGGTTCGTCTCCTACTTCTTAACGGGCACCCATCAATCTCCAAGACTCATTTCTAACTACATCAAACAATCAGTCAAACAGGCCAGAACGCACCGGGCGAAAGACTGGACCGAGAGGCCTTGAAACAGAAACTTCTGGCTGCTGAAAGAGCAGCAAAGGCAGCAGCAGCTGGAGGAGTTGCTATTGATGGTACGCTCTATCTTAAAACTTGAAGTTCTTGGAAACCGTGGCCTAAACCTGTGTGCGTAGAGGAGCAACTTGAACAAAAGCGGCGAGAGTTGTTAGCAGAAAACCCGGACGCAGACGACGACGTTGACGATGATCCTGACGAAGAAGAAGAGAAAGAAGACGATGAGGACGATGAGGATGATGATGATAGTGATGATGATGAAGCAGAACTGATGAGGGAACTTGAAAAGATTAAACGGGAGAGGGCCGAGGAAAAAGAGCGGTTGGAGAAGGAAAAGAGGGAAGAAGAGGAACGGGCGAGGGAGGAGGCTATGCTTGCTGGAAACCCTTTGTTGAACCAAGGAGCGTCTTCTTCAGCGGTTACCGTGTCTGGAGGGTTTGCTGTAAAGAGACGATGGGACGATGATGTCATTTTCAAGAATCAATCGAGAGGAGTTGAGGAACGACCAAAGAAACGATTCGTGAACGATCTGCTGAGATCAGACTTCCACCGCAAGTTCATGTCCAAATGTGAGTTAAATAGCCTTGAATTAACGTGAAACTGATCCTGATTTTGTGATTCTTAGACGTCCGTTAATGTATTTATCTTATTCTTGTTCCATCAATAAATCAACCTCTGTCATGAACATTCTCGCGTGCATTTTTTATTGAATTCATTCTTACCAGGATGATTGGTATTTTAGGTAAAGTAAGTGGAGCTGGTAAAATAGAAACCGTTGGAAGTAGTTAGAGAAGAAACTGTGAGGGGTCTGTAAAATCAGATAAATTCCGGTATGAAGCACCTTCTGTGATATGCACAACCTAAGCTCCAAGACAAAATCAAAGCGCCCGAAAAGCAGCAGAGTTACTAGTTCTTGTTGGTTGGTCCTCGTTTTTTCCTCAGCACTTTTTCACAACCCAAAATGCAATCCCTCCGATCCCTCCGCGCGTTGGCCGTGAACACCGTACGTCACTTTCCTGTTGTTTCTAAGCGGGCGATCGCGGATCCAACGCGGGTCCGCGCGCCGGTGTCCCTTGTTGAAGTGTTATTAACCTGGTTCAACTACTCGTCCTAGTCTGCTAAGGCTGCCCGAGGAGCCGCCCCAGCCGTGGCCACCGCCTCCATCGCCAACGGCATCAGACTCTTCAACTCGTCTGCCGTTGCCAGTGCTGCCAAGCCTGGTTAGTATTTGTTGGTTGGTTGTTGGATGTAGAGGAAGGGGGAAGGGAGAGGTCATGCGAAAAATGGCAAAAGCGAAAAAGCGCAAACTACCCATGGAGACATCCCTGCTATGCTGCAATCCTCTCCTTCTCGCGGGATCTTTCTGATGGCGTGTTGTACCTGGCTGGGATCTAACCTGTCTGTTTACAGGTACCTCTGAGGTTTCCTCCATCCTTGAGGAGCGTATCCTCGGTGCCTCTGCCTCCTTCGACATCCAAGAGACCGGAAGAGTCTTGTCTGTCGGAGACGGTATTGCCCGTGTCTACGGTTTGAAGAACGTCCAGGCCGAAGAGATGGTTGAGTTCTCCTCTGGAGTCAAGGTGCGTTTATTGCATATTTTATGCTCTCAGTCCTGCCACACACGCGTATCAGCTTCAGCACAGCAATGAAAGATGCATATACAATACTGCTATGTTGAACTCAGGATGATACAATGGGACGGTACGGTGATGAAAGGACAGGGTTTATGATACAGGACAATCTACTGGCTACACCACTTTATCTCCGCAAACTGCTATTCTGCTCCTATTATTTATATTCTAACTCGTTCGCTACAGGGAATGGCCCTTAACTTGGAGCCAGACAACGTCGGTATTGTCGTTTTCGGTAACGATCGTCTCATCAAGGAGGGAGACATCGTTAAGCGTACTGGAGCCATTGTCGACGTCCCAGTCGGTGCTGGTCTCCTCGGACGTGTCGTTGACGCTCTTGGAAACCCAATTGACGGAAAGGGTCCATTGAAGGACGTTGTTCGTCAGCGTGTCCAGGTCAAGGCCCCAGGTATTATTCCACGTGAGTCTGTCAAGGAGCCAATGCAAACTGGTATCAAGTGTATCGACTCCATGGTGCCAATTGGTCGTGGTCAGCGTGAGTTGATCATTGGTGATCGTCAAACCGGAAAGACTGCCGTCGCTTTGGACACCATTTTGAACCAGAAGAAGTGGAACTCCTCTTCTGATGAGTCCAAGAAGTTGTACTGTGTGTACGTTGCTGTCGGTCAGAAGCGTTCCACCGTCGCTCAGTTCGTCAAGACCCTTGAGGAGAACGACGCCTTGAAGTACTCCATTGTCGTTGCTGCCACCGCCTCCGACTCTGCTCCTCTTCAGTTCTTGGCTCCATACTCTGGTGCCGCCTTCGGAGAGTACTTCCGTGACAACGGAAAGCACGCCCTCATTGTCTACGATGACTTGTCCAAGCAGGCCGTCGCTTACCGTCAAATGTCCCTTTTGCTCCGTCGTCCACCAGGTCGTGAGGCTTACCCAGGAGACGTTTTCTACTTGCACTCCCGTCTTT
The DNA here is from genome assembly GCA_002104985.1 of Rhizoclosmatium globosum. Taxonomy (NCBI): domain Eukaryota; kingdom Fungi; phylum Chytridiomycota; class Chytridiomycetes; order Chytridiales; family Chytriomycetaceae; genus Rhizoclosmatium; species Rhizoclosmatium globosum. The sequence continues at coordinate 359,539 of MCGO01000031.1, read as the reverse complement.
TGGAGCGTGCTGCCAAGATGAACAAGTCCCTCGGTGGAGGTTCCATGACTGCCTTGCCAGTCATTGAGACCCAGGGAGGAGATGTGTCTGCTTATATCCCAACCAACGTTATTTCCATTACTGACGGTCAAATTTTCTTGGAAGCCGAACTCTTCTTCAAGGGTGTTCGTCCAGCCATTAACGTCGGTCTCTCTGTGTCCCGTGTCGGATCTGCTGCCCAGGTTAAGGCCATGAAGCAGGTTGCCGGTTCCTTGAAGCTTTTCTTGGCCCAGTACCGTGAAGTCGCTGCCTTCGCTCAGTTCGGTTCTGACTTGGATGCCTCCACTCAGTTCTTGTTGAACCGTGGTGCCCGTTTGACCGAGTTGTTGAAGCAGGCTCAGTACAAGCCATTGCCAGTTGAGCACATGGTCGTCATCATCTACTCTGGAGTCAACGGTTTCTTGGACAAGATCCCAGTTAACAAGGTTACTGCTTTCGAGGCTGCCCTTACCCCATACGTCCAGGCCAACGCCCCAGAGGTTTACGAGGCCATCAAGAAGGAGAACGCCATCTCTCCAGACACTGACAAGAAGATTAAGGCCGTTTTGGGAGAGTTCGTCAAGACCTTCAACTAAATTACAGCTTTAAACTAGTTACCCCCTTTGTTTTTCTTTGTTGGTGAAAGGGTTATTGTTCCCTTGGATCTTGTGTGGAGCTTTTCTGTTTTTCTAACGTTTGGAGCCCTTTTGTTCATACCATGCTGAGGGTTGGAGAAGTAGGAAATAAAGTTGAGCTTTTTTGATATATCCCTCTTTATTTCTATCTATTTACTGTGAGTAGAAGGCCATTGCTTTGATGACGAGATTGGCTGTCGAATCATCAAACCAGAAGATCTCTGTCACGATCTTGTTCATACTCACAGATTTGTAGACGATAGACAGTGATCCTCCAACACCATGGCAAACACTGATGATTTCGAAGTGGAGGTTTGGATTGAGTGCCAACCCTTTAGCCCAATACTGTCGAAGGGCCTCCTTTCCTCGTACAATGCCAGTTGGATCGTTGACAACCTTTACAACAAGAGGACTGGTGAATTCGATATCCTCAGAATAGTGGTTCAAGATCTTGTCAAGATCGTGGGAGTTCCACGCATCAACCCAATGTTTCGCAAAGTCTGTCATTTTGATTTTAGTTTCTGCGGTCAGAAATGAATACGAATCAATCCTTTGACTTGTCAAAGCTTCGAAAAGGGTATTTTGACAGGATGGTTTTTGAAAGTGGTGCCGGCATTTACTCAGGCCCACTCTTCATCCACGCTTATTTTGAAGTATTCGCCTCTAGCGCTTGTACACAATCTAAAGGATTACAACCAGATGTAGAGGGATGAGAGACTGTGTGAACTTGTTTATTGTCAATCAATCAGAAACGCTATGCTAAGACGATCCAGCTTCTGCTCCGGCTGCACACTCAACGACTTACGTAGATCCCTCTCCGGTGACTCCGTAGACGAACTCCGACCTGACTTTCGGCATTCAAAGAATAGTTACAATGCAGCCCCCGGGTCACACATCCAGTGCACGAAGGCTTCGCCAAATCGCACCTCCTCTTGTGTCCGTGACACTCTGTGCACGCTTTTGCCCGTTTTGGTTCTTTCCGTTTAGCCACAGTTGGCGTCTCGGCAGAGTATACGCATGGAAGGCCCTTTTCTTGGCACCGTAGGCATGTTGGTTGTTCCAGAGTGCATTTGCGGTTTATGGCTCGGCAATGTGTGCAGGGTAGAGGTCGACCCCATCGGAATCGGTAGAGAGATGAGGTGGTCGGGGTTGTACTTGATGATGGTTGTTGATGCATCCAAGAAGCGTTTGTGGAAGATTTTTATAACGGCGCGGGAAAATTGAATGCCGACTCAGTGATTGTTGCCTCTGGTGTTGAATGACTTGGGCCTCTTATTTCTGGTACTTTCTTACGTGATGAAGTTCAATGCGTGCCTCAGCGGATGGAATTGTGACAGAAGAGGGGCCCCAACAAATCCTTAGACACAATTTATAATGTCGATTTCACAATGATAACATTTTTGGACTTCATGTTGTATAAATGGTAGAAGGTGAAGATTTAATCACATACCTCGTTTACAACCCTTTTGTATATAATCTACTGTATTTATCTCGTAAGGTTTACTCGTAATGCATGAACGTGCTAGAAAAAGCACGACGCTCTTTGCAAATCTTTGACGAAAGAGAGTAATATCAGCCGCTGACAAAGGCAACCCGCCTCACTTAATTTGGTAAGTGCATGGAGCAGACGTTTTATTTTTACATAACTCAATCAATCAAGGAAGAAATACTTATGCGGGTATAGCTATTGCTTCTGGATGGAACTGGAGCTGAAATCAAGTATCTACATTCTTTCCCTCGAGATATACATCCTGTACAGCTTGGAATCCGCAAGTCAACATCCCCCGCTTATGGCCAGGTTTGCATTATTCCCCTTGGTCATATGCTTCTGGTATTATTTTGTGTTGGGTTGGAGGCGAGGCACCCGGACCAGGGCCTTGGGTACACTTGGTTACCTCAATTTGGAATATGGCGACGGTTGACGATCCAAGAAAAGGGATCTAGCTATAGCGTTGTAGATAAGTATAGAGCGAAAGTGAGCGAGAGCAGACCAAAGGGGCGAGTGAGGCCTTTCGTGATTATGTGTGGAGCCTGGAGACGGCGAGTAGGTTGGGGCGCGTTGAGCGAGTACTTCAGGCAGGGTAGGACCGTGGAAGGTAGTATTGGAATCTCAACTGGCGGCAGAACCTACTGCGGATAGTCAATTGCCCTCTATTAGGCTATTATTATTCCGTCGGTATGCGTAGTATACTTAGGCACTGGAAACAGAGCTTATAGCGAAACACATAATACTTATATCTTATTGAGGACCCGGGAGTGGTGTGGTGCAGACTCTCGTAGTAGTTGTAGTAAGGCATGAAGGCCAGGTGCGAGCGAGATGTGGAATTTATTTATGTTCGTTTATTTCCTTTTTGTCATTATTATTATCCCTTTCCTCCCCTGTTGTTGTTTAGTTTTGTTGTTCTTGATTTTGTTTCTAAACCACCTACTTGATTTCCTTTCATCCCCTTGCCATTGGTCCGGACATAGAGAGGCCTGGTACTCCCTGCCGACTGGCCGTGCAATCGTAGCTGAAGATGTGGCAGGCTGGACATGGAAAAGGTCTATCCGTCATGGTCGGTTGATAGTTGGTACTCTGCATCTTAGTGTGCAATTTGTCGTTTGCCTTCTCTTTTTGATCTCTGTATGGTCGTAACCCGATCTCCGTGTCCCAGCCTCTTCCGCGGTTTCAAAAAAAAGCAAAACGCCGATCTCTTCGGGATTTATCATCTTTCGTTCCCACGATATTTATCATGATGTTCATCAAAGTCGAGTTCTTCTTGATTCACACCATGAGTCTGTATCCCTCAATTTTGTTGTATTTTACAAATCCATCGGAAAGAGATGGAAGTCGACTTTGATGTACCAGTCGTCCCTCACAATGGGAGCATACCCACGACTGGGCGCGCTTCTCGGCCGTACAACCCCAACAGCGGCAGAGGAAGGAGAAAGACCAGTACCGAGCCAACGACTCTTCGCCAAGGACAAGTCAGGGAAGCCCAACGAGCTCTAAGGGAAAGAAAGGCAGCGTACATTGCCGGTCTGGAGCAAAAAGTAAAGGACTTGGAAGCCGAAGTGGCCCTGCTCGTCAATCGCCGCTGTCGTTTCGCATTTAGCTACAATTCCAGCTGAAGTTCCTCCATCGTCTACCACTTCATGCTCTCAATGTATCGTATTAAACTCGAATTTGAGTCAGCTCTGCTGGAGGCTGCCCAACTCAAACAGAAGGTTCAATCGCTCGAATTACAACTACAAGTTCAAGGCTCCGTCATCCACCTTCAATTAAATAAGCCAATCCATTCAAATCATTCATCTCCAATAATTGACCAACAAGGCACTATTCTCGATCCATTTTCCACCGAGGAATGGATGGATGTAACAACACCCCCAGCTCCTATTGCAGCCATTCAATCTCTGATTCTATCAAATCCAAATTCATTCATTCCTTCGATTCAAATGTTTGGTCCCGGCGAGAACGAATTTGCTCGAATCGCGATGAGTTCGTTGGAATCCCTCCAAAATGAAAAGGGCAAGGAGCTTATTGATCGTACTCTCCATTTATGTGCAGTACGTGTTTAAGTTGAATATTGCAGCTGGCTAACTCCTTTATACGTAGTTGCAAACGTATTGCTCAGATCGGGTGCAACTCAAACAGCTTCTGCTTCAAACACAGACAACTGCGGCTAAACTTCTCGATATGTGTGGAATACTCGATCGTCAGCGAATGATTGAAATCCTTGCTCTAATGGGCGAAAGGAACAAGCCTCATGCTGTACGTGTTTGACCAATCTCTCATTGACTGAAATTTTCCAGATTTATGTCACTCAAATTGCAGCGGAAAACGAAATGTTTCTCGCTGCTTCGCGTGCGCTCGGTGCCGCCGGCCGGAAGTATGCATTGAAATCAAAACGTTCATCAGTTTCATTCAATTTCAAGTTCAAGTTGGGTCAAGTGAAAGCGGATCCGGCTGTGATGAAAAAAGAAAGAGCGTTTCGCGAAAGACTGAGTGGTATCAAGTCATTGGAAGGCGCGGAAGATGTTGTGAATGAACTATGCGACACGATGCATGTATGTCACTTTTTGAATTTGGTTAAATTAATATTTTTATTCAGTCACTCAGTTTAGACGGCAGTGCTACAGACAAGTTTGTGAAATTGACGATGTTGATGAGTCATTTGAACAACCTTTGTGATGTGAATGATAGGGCTAAGGTATTCTCATTCTTTATCATATACACGAAAATTTACTATTTAGCAGTTAATACTTGCGGCTGAACTCACCAGAGAAGGTGATCGCGAAAAATGGGTAAGTTGCAATTCCCTTGATATTCTGCAGCTAATCCCTTTATCAGACAGAGTTACTGAATAATATCGAAAAAGAAACGCAAGAAGGAGAATCATCCATGCATACAAGCATTTGATCAGTATAAATAAATGTAATCATCAATATTTGAATTGAAGTCCATGTCAGTTCTAATGCCCCGATTGTCACAGAAAGTCATCGCGAACACACCTAGTTAGAATATCAGTAATTTTTGGTTAAGACGGTCGAGAATGATGGAATTGCAATGACGACAATTTATTATAAAAAGTTGAGCGACGCCAACCAAGTTATTGAGCTACCACAAGACCCTTTCCGCCCTTTCCTCTTTTCTTCTTCCTTCGTTTCTTTGCAGTGCCTGTATTCTCCCCTTCATCCTCATCGGACTGAATATCAATAGCATCTTCAAGATTCCGTTTCTTGGATTTAGAATCTACTGGATTCAATGTGTCTTTGGGTTTCTCATCTTTAGCTTGAATCACTTGAAATTTTGGAATCACAGTTTTTGGCACTACGTCAGCAGCTTTTCGTGTCTCCGTTATAGATTTATCCGGATTGATATCAGGAGGTTTCTTCACATTAGCTCCAGATTCGTCATGAGAGAACTTGGTGTGTTTCTTCTCCACTGGGTGCCCATGTTTTGATGTTGAATCACTGTTAGGCCGGGGGTCAGTTTTTGCAGGCATGAATGCGGGGATTCCATTGAGTTTAATGTGCGATTTCACTCCTTCTACTAACTTTGATGTTGGATCAAGCCTTGACGTCACCGACTTTGGATTTGCAGAAGAGGTCGCTGCTCGATACATGGGCGCATTTCGAGCTCTTGAAGAATCTGGAAAGCCCCATGTTTGTTGTGAGTCCTGTGTTTGAGTCGAACCTGATGTATACTGTCCCAATATTCTCTCTCTTCTCGTCCCTCCAAGATCCGTACTTTGATGCCAACTAATTCTTGGTTGTCGTCTTCTTCGCCATCGTCATCAAACTCCATACCATATTCTCCCCAACCTTCCTCATCGACTTCTGTGCTGCCTTTCTTGGATCCATTTGACAACTTTTCTTGAATTTTCCGCAGCTGGGTAGAACTTGTGATGAGAGTTCCAATGTCTTTCGGGCTGCATTGGACTATACACTGTCGCGAAAAGTAATGAAATGCGCGAGAAGCACCTTGAGCCGTCTTAAAACGAACGAATCCATTTGTTTGGTGGATTGTATGATCAATATAGGAGACTGGGGCTATAAGTTCAAAGAGTTGCTGTGCAATGTATTAGTGACCGAATTGAGATCAAATTTGAACAAACTTTTAGAACTTTTCGAGATGTTGATTTATGGACGCCAGTGTATGTTATGACAACGCCTGGTTCGTACTCTGCGCCAGAGGCGTGGCTTCCAGCTCTAGATGACATTGTGACATCCAGTAGAGATCGACGCTTATGCATAAGAGATTGATATTCTTGTGTTCGCGTATGCCAGGTTTCCCTGTTAGGATTTGAGCTTTCTGACAGGAAGAGCACTTCAACTCACATCGGTAGTATCCTCACGTATTCCCACTCAAAATCTGCTACAGTCTTGGAACTCGTTTCGAAAGAATGCGATTCGATATATTCCAGCTCCTGATTCAAGTAGTTCAAAGTGGGAGCGAAGTCTCCGACTTGCAAACTTTGCTTCCTCGTTCCCAGACCCAATTCAACCAGATTCTCATGTCATAATATTCATCGAATGATACAAAAACGAAGCCGGGTAGTTTGATGGACCAGACTGGTGAATCGGGTGAGGCAGTTTGAGGATGAAAGGCAAGGAGCTGCAGCCAGTCCAGATCAAAAGAAGCAACTTCTGGCCCATTTGAACATGTTTGATGTATGATCGAAGTCAATGGCAAATGGATTGATTTAATAGTTGGAAACTGTGAGTGCAAAGTCTTGACAGTTGTTCCCGCAGGAAGGTCTTCCAGATAAAGCATATGTTCGCGCATCTTTCTCAGCATCTTCTCGGTTGGCTTATTATTCCCATTTGAAGCGAGGGCGGAACCGTCAGCAGATACCTTAAACAAACAATAATGAGTAGTGTGTTTATAAGTCTAAGCTAAGGCTACGCACACAAACTTTGTCGCCACACTTTTGACGCGCAGCTTTTGCAACAACAACTTCGTCGGCGGCGAGGCGGCCCAGGCGAACTGGCGATTGGAACACGGAAATCGGGACAGCTGCGCACAATCAAAGGCGTTAGAGGGTTGAAAAGGGTTAATAACATGGTCTACCTTCGTTGATTCGAGAGAGAAGATATGCATCAAGTAGGAGGTTGGATGCACTGTAGAAGGCATTCAGAAGCGTCCCAATCAGCTTCTCGGTTGCCTCATGCTTGGTTGACATCAGTTCTTTTTTTTCAATAATGAAATAGAACTAAAAAATGGACAAATGGGACCAACCTTCTTTCACTCCTAGCCAGCTTGTAACGCTCCTTATTTTCAATCTGAGTAATTGGCGACTAAGCGGCATGATAGGGTGAACTGGATCAAGACTCTGATCTGGACAGAAGCCCGCAACCCACTTCCCCAAACAACTCTCGACCATACAACTCTAAAAGTGGCCGAGGACGACGGAAGATTACTACGGAAGCCTCGTCTGCGTGAGTGTGCCAGTATATCTCGTCATTTGTAATCCAATCCATGATCCATCTTTGGAACACAGACGCACTGCCCAACTTAGAGAAGCACAGCGGAAACTTCGAGACAGAAAGAAACAATACATCGAAGGTCTTGAACAGCGTGTGGCAGATCTGGAAGCTCAACTGGCGTCGGCGCTAAATCGAGATGGGGCTGAACGTGTTGCATCAGCTTCTATACCTTTGCATACTATACCATGTCTGACTGTACCGCCTTAAAGATTCAACTTGCGGCATCTATGGCTGAGAACGCTCAGCTTCGTCAGCAACAAAGCAGGACAGATTCTATTGTCCACCATCGACATCAACAGTGGATTCCACAGTCTAGCTCGGCAACAGCATCTCCATCGACTGTCGCAGATAGTAGCAGTCTTTTTGGAGGGATGAATCTTCAAGACACTGGCGTATTCAGCTCCGAGGAATGGATGGACGTCACCACGCCACCATCAACGGCGATGAACTATCATTTGGGAATTTCAACACTCAATCCAAACTATATAGTTCCTTCTGCTCAATTATTTGGGCCGCCAGAACATGAATTTGCACGGATTGCGATTAGTTCCCTGCCGTCATTGCAAAATAGTATAGCTGCAGACTTGATTAATCGATTATTTGTCTTGGCCGATGTGAGTTTATTTCGTTACAGTTGGTTGAGAGAATTTGATTGTTTCCCATCGTAGGACCAAGTCCATTGCTCAGATCGAAACCTTCTCCGCAAACTGATGCTGAAAACAACTACTGCAGCCACAAACCTCTTGGATGTATGTGGAATATTAGATCGTCAGAGACTCATTGAGACATTTGCATTGATGGGAGAGCGGAATAAGTCACATGTTGTACGTTTCCTGGGCTTAACTCGATTTCCTGTTCTTACTGAACTGGTGTAGACGTACCTTAACTCAATGTTCTCCAAGAAACTTGATTCTCCAATTCAGTCTCCAACATTACCAAACTCACACCTCCAGACTCACGCGCATAATGGCCGCCCAAAGCGATCATCGACGACAATTCGCATCAATTTCAAAAAGAGATTCGCGAAAATGAATTCGAAGGATATCAGGCAGGAGATCACATTTAGGGAGAGTATCAAGAATATCAAGTCTCTTGAAGGTGCCGGTGACCTGGTAGATGAAATGTGCGACTTGTTTTATGTGAGTTTCTTGAGGTTTTGTCGAACCTGACGAACTGACGAAATCAAAAACCAGTCCCTCAAGCTTGGTGAGAATGACAAAATCGAAGAGAGTTTCTATAAAATCATGGATATCATGAATGTTCTGGGAAATATGTGCAATAATGTGAGCGATAGGGCAAAGGTAGGAATATGAATTGTTTGAGTGGCTTGAGACACAATTCAGGTCGCAATATTGACTCAAAATCCCACTGCAGTTTATGCTCGCAACTGAAATAGGACGCGAAGGGACAAGAGACGTACTGGTGAGTGATCCAATGCGAAGATCTCTGTTTAAAGTGTTGTAAAGTCAATTACGTAATAATCAATCTCATCTTTAGTCGGACCTCTTCCAGGGCGTTACTTCCAAGAATGAGGAGGGTTAGCTGAAGGAAAAATAAATTGCACCAATGATTACAAAACAGAGATTAGGACAGTTTTGGAGTGCATTTGGTCAGCCAAGATTTTTGGGGGCAACCACATTCAGAAGACCTCCGACATACGGCCACGAATGAGCGAGATCCCACCGCCGCGAAGTCCGTCAGCAAGCGGCTTAGGCAACGGAGAAGACAGACGCAGTCGTAAACGCGGGGCAACGAACGACGACGAGGACGACGACTCAGACGAAGTTGGGGCTTTGGACGCTGGCAGTAACTCTTCCTCATCTAAAGCTGAGAAACGAAGGCTACAGATCCGACTAGCTCAACGGGCGTACCGGGACAGACAAGCCCAGCATGTCAAGGCGCTTGAGGCTGAACTGGCAGCCCTTAAAGCGACTCCATCTGGTAACACTGCCACGAGAAGTACTATGCATCAAAGCGATGCTGCTGAGTTAATCCAATTAAAGCAACTTGTCGATCAGTTGCGACAGCGCCTGAAGTTAACCGAAGATGAAGTGGCGTATTGGCGACGGCGATGTCAAAGCGTTGAAGTTGAATTGGCTCAAGCCAACCGCACAAACTATCCCTCCCAACCCCCGCAATCGCATCACCACTACTACTCTCAGCCAAATAGCAACCAGACACTTCCTAGAACTCTCTACAATCCCATAAGCACTCTCAATCAATCTCCCTTGCCGCGCCCACCACCTTCCTTTGCGGTCCAGGCCCGCAACAGTCATCACAACAAAGCATTCAAAATCAACAACATCCACTTTGGTATCCACACCTCCCAGGATCTTGGGTTGAGGATTAGAACCTCTATCGATCTGTTTGGTCCATTACACAATACAGATCAGGCCTACGCCACACTCAAAGGACTTCCGTCTCTGCAAAGCGATCAAAACATCGATATTTACTTTAAACTATTTCAAGTATGTTATTTCTTGTCTTTAAGAATTGTCATCTCAATTGGTTGATTACTAAACAGGACACGGTACATCGTCTGACAGCAGCGAAATGAAGGCGCTACAGAAGCAAATAATTGACGCTAAATTAAAATTGTAAATTCGTGTGGTGAATCAGGTGAGTGGCGATGCCAGGCGTATTATCTCATATATCAATCTGATAATGAATCACAAGACCGAAAGCGTGCGATTGAATTATTGAAGAGTACGAGAACCGAAATAAGAAGCATTTGGTGAGAATTCCGTTTGAGCATCAGAAAAAAGAAGAAAATTAACATTGCGCGTCTCTAAGGAATACCAATCGTCAGAGATAGCTACCACAAAGTACGCTTCGTCGTTTGCTGTACCATCATCCTCGCCGTCGCTTCCACCTTTGATGGGATCGGTCAGTGCAACAAATGTACCACCACTCCTTCCATCTATACAATCCCTGATGCCTCAGTCATAACATCAAGTATCGAAGACCAAACGTATTTTTCACAGCAACAGTATCACCACCCATCGAAAACGTTCTCTCACAACTTAGGGTCTCCCAAGCCCCAAATAACGTAATCATGAACCGACAAGACGATTACACAATCCAATCATCTATCCTCGCCATCCCATCTCTGTCGCACGCCTCTCAGGAAGTCAATGAACTTTGCACCTTGTTTGGCTTGGAATCCAATCAACTGATACGTCTGAAGCGCAGACGACTGCACACAAAATAAGAGAACTCAAGGCTCGGATGGAGCAAATGTGTGCAAGTGAAGAGGAGAGGGTGAGGTTTAGGAATGCGTTTGGAGAAAGGAGAGACATTCTCCATGAGCGTTTAATGTTTATTTTGGTAAGTCCGTCAATGTTTAGAGTTGGTGTTTTACTTATACTTGTCTCTTTAGTTTATGATATCTGGTAGCTCAAGTAGGGGAGCTTTAATCAAGGGAAACTTCATTTCTATCGAAGATAAATTAAAAGATTAGTATTAGTATTATTACGAATTAACTTGATAATTGTGCATGTACTCTGATTGGTTCGTTGGTCTGAAGTTCCAAAAACAGAACAACAAAAAAAGATCCATCATCTTTAGTGATCCCTCATCAACCTTGTCTGTTCCAGAGATGAGTACAATCGGAAATCAGGGGTAACCAACCAAAGCGAACGTCGCACTGAGCAAGTACGGAAAGCACAACGAGCCTGTAAGTTCTAAACAACAATCGATATCAACCAGCAAGAGTGTAACCCTCGCCCTTGACTAAAACCCAGATCGAGAACGCAAAGAGAACCATGTCAAAAGCCTCGAAGAACAAGTTCGCTTCTAAGTTCTCAGCTGGAACAGTTTAAATCAGGTCAACCTCCTGACGTGATATCACTACTGGAACGTGTGGCTTCTTTAGAAAAAGACAACTTGGATCTACAAAAGAAACTGCAAATCGCAGAATCATTGGACAAGACGTGCCCAAACTGTGAGAAAGAGCAGAAACGAGCAAATGACGCTGAAGCCCGTGTAAGGCGAATGGAACAGCAAGCCTCATGCTCGAAATATCCTCCAGCCTGAATCAATCTAGCAGCTCACTTCCGCTACCCACATCAAGCTCCTCTTTGTTGCAAAACCCTTGGACTTTCCCATCAAACAATCAGCATGGATCACCGATAAGGACGCCGCCCCCAGTCATTGCCCCACCTCCTTTCGTAAATCACCATTTCCCTCATCAACACAGTATCAATATATCGGATCACCAAATATCCCAGTTTCTTCGCTTCAACAATCGTATATGGCTCCAAGCCAACCAGCGACTCCTTTGACCATCAACCCCTTCCAGTCCTAATTAGTTCTTCAACATCTTCGGAAGCCATCAAGAAACCTGTACCAGAATATGGAAAACCGTATTATATCCCAGACGAGCCTGGACCTGTTCCTGGAAAGATTAAATCAGCCGTTGAAGTTTACGGTCCACCCGACATTGACTACGCATGGAAAGACCTGAAATCTCTTGATTCCTTGAAAGACAACATATACGTAGACATGACTTTCCGACTCTTCCTGGTACATATCCTCCCCTTCCTACAACTATACCTCATTCCTAACACCCCACTTTACATCACCACAGCAACAAGTCCACTGCACAGACCGCACCCTCCTCAAAAACAGCATCATAAAAGCCGCCGCCGCAAAATACAAAATCCTAAACGGCTGCAGCCTCCTCGACCGCTCCCGCGCAATGGAAATCATGGACCAAGTCCAACTCCACAACAAACAACATGTGAACCACGTATACTACAACTCCTCACACATGCAGAGCCTGAACACGCCCGTCTCCCTACACTCGTTCGAATGCCGGCGCAGGCGGACGCGCCGTTTAAGGAGGCTATTGCGGGGATACCGAGTTTGAAGGAGGCTGGAGATGATATTGATGAACTGTGTGCGTTGTTCTGGACGCAGACGAGGGTGGGGAGGGGGGAGGAGAGGGAGGCGGTTTTCTTTAAGATGATTGACGTCTTTGCAAAGTTGTTACGGGTTTGTAAGGATGAAGAGGATCGGACAAAGTTTTTGTTGGCGACGGAGATTGGACGGGAATTAATAATTATCATGTGGTAAGTTTGTTTTTTTGTGGTTGGTGTGGTGAAATGATGTAGATGATCTTTAACTGACGTGTTGTGTAGACTGAAATGTTCAATGAGGTGCAATCCATGTCGTGATTTATTTATTAGTTGCTATGTAAATGAATTAGTAAATGTATTTTGTGGGGTGAAAGTAAGATGGAATCATCTGGAATCATGAGCAAAGAACAATGGCACCAAAACGGCAGACAAAACGAAAGACACCGCGAGAAGCTGGAGAAACTCAAAGTAGTAACTACGACGATGAATCTAGAGTAATCAAATCAAATCGTCGACGAGATCAAGTAAGAAAGGCTCAGAACAAGTATCGCGTGCGACAGGAACAAAGTGTCAAAGTAGATATGATCCTAAATAACAGAAAACGCTTTTAAAGCTGCTAAATACTAGGATCTTGAAGCAAAGTCAACGAACTTGAAGCCTTACTAATGTCTGGAGATGGACCGCTCACGCCTTTATTTGCACGTATCAGAACTCTTGAGGACGAAAACAGACGTTTGGAAGAATCTAAAGAATCTATTTGTACCAACTGTGAAGCACTGCGACAATCACGAATAGAATATGGAAAACGAATCGAATGGCTGAACGATGAAATCATGGCTCTCGAGTCAGTTCCTCGACGTTCGTTTGGTCCAACATCATCTATAAAACCTCATCCGTCTGGTTTGTTGATGGAACCATCCGATCCAATCCAATCCTTTCAAATAAGCCCAATTTTGATGAAATCCACGTTCTTTACGGATTGGATATCTCAGATTCCACTTCCATCTGAAAGTCAATCAAGTTTCATTGGCATGCGACTCATATGACTGACTCCACGTCCAAATAAAGTCAGCGACCGTGTTGTACGGCCCACCAGACGTGGAATTCGGACGGACGCAATTGAAAGCATTGAAATCATTACAAGAATGTGCGGAAGTAGATCATGTCATTATTTGTACTATGTTAGAGTCCCTTGACATGTGGCGGATGACTGATATCACATAATTCAGGCTAAATCAAATTGCGTTCATAAGCAAACCATGAAACGATACATTATAAAAAGCGTTGCATGCAAATATGCCGTGTTCAATAAATGTACAGTGTGGATCGAGTGCAGGCGTTGGATATTATGGATGCGTTGGAAGGAGGAATCAAAAACATGTGCAGTATAACCATGGCATCTGTGAGTTGTACGAAATGGACGAGAAAGTTCTTTTTGCACAAGCAGCAGCGGCACCAGTGTGCTACCATCTACAAGCCCATTCAAGCAGTTGTGTATGTCGATAGTGTCACTGAAAACTCTGAAAAGAGTTGGATGAAATTGCGCACCTTATTTTAAGTACAGAAGGCGAAATGGAAGACAGGTGCGTTTTTAAAAGAAAATACCGATTAACAACTTGTTGGTATTTTTTTGAACTCTTTAATTTGAATTAGATTCTTCCGGATAATTGAGCTTGTCAACAAGCTGATGGGGAGTGTGCGAATGAGCAGGAGCGGGCACGGTTCATGGAAGCCCTTGAGGTAGGCCGGCAGTCACGGGAGGGGCATCGAAAGACTGATGAAATGCTTCGAGTTCTCCAATTTAAGTGAACAAGACACTCACACGTGCGTTCTTGTTCTTTTACTAATTGAAATCGGGGAGGCGCCTCCTTGAGAGCACCGATTCAGTTGTCGCCTGTTTTCGCGATCCAAAGAGTGCAAACCATGATTTCAAATTTCTCCGGATCGACTCGCCTCTTTCCAAAAAACCACCTCTGAAACACCACCACCTTCTACAGAATGGACGCCTTCTTCGTGCCCTCGCTCCAAACACTCCAATCGCTGTCCTCGTTCGCCGTCGCCGCGCCGCCGCCACTTCAAAGCCAAAACCCGGCAAAGCGCAGTTCAAAGCGCAGCGCCAGCCAATCAGACGCCGCCTCTCTCGCCGCAAACCAGCTCGACCAGGAAAAGCCAAAGCGCGGCCGCAAACTGGCCCCGCTTCCCGAAGAACCAGAGAACAAGCGCCTCGCTCAGAACAGAATCGCCCAACGAGGTGTGTGATACTCCAATTCGTCATCCGATTGAAAATCTCTAACAACCAATACCCAATAATAGCATTCCGTGAACGCAAAGTAAACCATGTGAAGGATCTGGAAACTAAAGTTGCGGAACTCACTGCTATTGTTGAGGGAAACACTTTGATGGCTAGTGCCTTGAACTGTCAACCCTCAAAAAACGTGTTGAGGCGCTTGAGGAGGAAAACGAGTCGCTGCGTGCTGAAAACAACCAGTTACGCCAAATGTCTTTCTCCTTTGATCCTTCTCAGATGGAGTTGTCTCCAGTTGAGGGCATGGATTTGTCCGCCGAATGTTCACTTCGCCACTCCTCCCAACCCCAACAACCACTTCAACTTTCAACGCTACCCAAGCAAACGCCGACTTTGTCAACCAGTCAAATGCCGATTTCGCCAATATGCTCATGCTCATGAACGCAATGAACACCCAACTCCCATCAACCAACTTTGTTGCTGCTCCTGTTGCTGCTGCCCCAATCCCAGTCCCAGTTGTTGCTTCAGTTGCCCCAGTTCCAACTCCAGTTATTGCCACTCTCCCAGCACCTGTCACTGCTCCAATCGTTGCCGAACTTGCCACAAAGCAGGACCCATCAGTCCTCGACTTTATGTCTCTCCTCAACTTTGACACTTTCAGAAGCTCACCTCCAGCAACTGAGCTTGACTCGTTCCTCTTTGACGATGTTGATTTTGAGACACTTCTTCCATCATCCGCTCCATTCACATCTACCATTGCACCAACTGCCTCTGTTGCAAAGCCAGAGCCAATCGTAACAACCACCGCCATTACTACCCCAACAACAACTCTCATGCCTCTCGAGTCGCTAAAGCGATGCATGTCTTCAAAGGCAGCCGCGTCACCCACATCAATGTCCCCACAATTCTCATGTGTCCAAAAAGCACTTGCTTCAGTTCCATCCCTCGCCACCAAGCCACACCTCATTGAAGAACTCTGCTCTGCATACACTGACTTCACTACACGATGCGACACTTCTATGGGTCCAATCACATGCCCACAGGCACTGTTAAATGCCAAGAAGCGTGTGTTGGAGGAAGCTGGTGGATGGGAAGGGTACGTGAGAGATGTGTTTGATGTTGTGCGGGTAAAGCACCAGGAGCACCTCGAGAGAAAGATTCGGGGGAACTGCAACTGATGCGCTCAGTTGTGTATGCGTTTTAGTCTTTTTTGGATAGGAAGCTTTTTTGAGGGAACGGGTGTTGGCTGATTCTTGTCGCCTCCCTGTGTGTCCCCTTTTCTGTACTGTATAATTTGAAGGGCTATGTCCCTTGCTTTTCATGATTTTCCTGAATACATTTTGATACACCGTATTTCTATTGTCCTTAAATGCTGGCAAGCCATGTGTGAATCTCAAATGCACCCTCCCTTTCAACTCTGGTATACGATGGCGTTCGGCGACACCTTAAAGGTTAACAGTGATACGTTGTTCTGCTGACGTCAGACCGGAAACAGCAACAAATCGATTTATCGGAACAAATCTCCATCCAACCAAACACCAAAAGCCGAAAAGCCCCCCAAAACCCTTACGTACAAGAACAGTTCCCACCAGAGCCATGCCGCGATCCGAGCCTCGAACAACATCTGCGAAGACCAACTACGAAGCCGCCGAGTCGCCGTCGTCGTCGTCGTCAAATGTGTACCGCAGCGACTCGGACACAACTTCGGATTCGGCGGAAGCGCCAAAGCCGGTCCGACGAGTCCGCAAAGGCACTTCTTCAGTTGGATTGGACAAAGACCGAAGGCGCCAGGTGCAGAAGAAAGAGGCGGCAAAGGCATTCAGAGAGCGACAACGCATCCACCTTCAACAACTCGAACAACGGGTCAGGGATCTCGAACAAAGAGACGCGATCGAGAACAGGGCTCTGAAGGAACGACTGGAACAGTTGGAGTTGCAGAACAGGCGGTTGCGGGAGGCCTCCTTCTCATTTGCTTCAAATGCCTCGGCGAAGCTGCCAGCCTCTCCACCCTCTGTAGCTTGCTCGCCTACCTTCTTTATGCCGCACTCGAACATCAACGATTTGCTGATCTTTGATCGCTCGCTTCCAGCCCTGAGTCCTGTGTCTGCCGGGGTAAACATCAACTTCAGTAGCTTGTTGCATCATCATCCCCAAGCCTCAAGCAATTGAACGGTCTTATCACTATTCTCATCATTCATTCTAGTCTAGTTGCTATGCTGTTCTTTAAGCCATTATGTACAAAACCAATAATATCATCATATTCATTGCAAATGTTCTTTCTTTTGCTTGTTCTAGAACCTCACTTTCCGTACCATCCAAAGAGTGGCTACACTAGTGCGCAATACAACCAAAAACTTGCCGAGCTGCAAATTGTGATATCGCCAAAATTAGAAGATCGGAGAAAAATTCCATTGGGGGTGTGCATAAATTTTTTTCCAAGAGCTCTTTCTTGCAACTTCCCCTCATCTCCCACTGTCCATCTTTGCATGCCCTTCACCTCCTTCGACCTGACACCTCCACCAGGCACCATGACTTCTTCTTCACCTACGATCACAAACAGCCCTACAAAACCGAAACGGGTCTACCAGCGACGATCCACCGAGAGGCGCAAGGAACAGAACAAGATTGCGTCTCGTGTCCATCGACAAAAGAAGGAAGCGTATCGACAGGAACTTGAGGCGAGACTTGAGGCTTTGACGAGCGGTAGTAATGGTGGCGATGGTAGTGGTGGTAGTAGTAGGAGTCCGTTCAGTGCCGAGAACCAATGTTGTTGGAACGGATACGGCAGTTGGAAGTTGAGAATGGGAATATGATGCAAATGTTGGGGATGCAGCAGCATCAGCATCAGCATCATCATCTTCAGCATCAAGCTCAGGGTCATCTGGATCATGTGATGAAGATAAACAGTGAAATGGGGTCTTTGGGTTGTGCTGGAGGTCTGTCGCTGCAGATACAAGTTTGTTTGGACATCCAAGTGGGTATGAGAATCAGTTGGAGCAGGGATCTGGATTGGTTAAATGGGGGGACTTTCATCATCATCAGCAGGCTGACTGGAGTTTTGGAGGTGCAGAGCAAGGCATGTAATAAACGCAAGTCATTTCATAAACATCTGGAACTGTTTTTGTTTGCTGGATTTGTCAGTATTACTGTACCATGACAAACTAGAATAAGTTTGATTAGTGGGTTCAAAAAAGTGTTATTATGACTCCCATTCACCATCGAAAGCCAACGTGATTTCTAATGAATGATATCAGAAACTCATTTTGACAACAGGGGCAGGAGCCCGTATTTTTGGTGCAACAAGCGAGAGACGCAAATTTGTGTCTCCATCTCCACTAGTCCGATGAGCATCAAACCGGTCAAGCCCAAAGTAGTTCCGGGCAACTGAAACAAAAGTCATTGCGAAATCACACAACTCTGGTTACCAATATGCGAAGTAGCAGCAATCGAAGCCACAGTCACTCAAGCAGCCTGTCTGCCAGCTCGGATCAAAGCGACGACGATACATTCACTCTCACCACATCCGAGCATCCTCATCTGACCCAACACAACCGAAACCAAACGAGCATACGACGATTCGATAAAGAAAAACGAAAAGAGCAGAACAAAGTTGCGAGTAAACTTCACAGACAAAAAAAGGTAAATTGGCCGGAAGAGTCCGCTCCTTATTTCCAACCCACACTAAAAAGCTTGGAGTAGACGGCGTATAAACAAGAGCTCGAGATGAAGTTGGAGAGTCTTTTGAGCAAAGAAGGTGGGAACAGCGTGGAGAATGAGCAGTTGAAGGTCCGGATCCAACAACTTGAAGCGGAGAACTATAACTTGCTGCAACTGCAAAAACTAACGGTCGATTCAACGCCTTCTATGCCTGTAATACCCAACACTCGGCCTCAACACCTTGTTTATGATAACCCTCCTCCAATTATTGTTGTATCTCCTGTCCAGGAAGAGCCCAAACTAAAGCACAAGACATGAATGAAAAATAGTTTCTATAAATGTTGTTCTATAGAATTAATAATAAATCGTGGGTAAGTGACTACAAGCGCCAAATCGAGCGCTGGCGCTGACGTGAGCCCCTGGCTTACGCAACAGCCGGCCAAAATTTTCCAAAAAAGCTCGGCAGCAACTCAATACACCTTCCCGAAAGCGAAAGATCCCCACGTCATTCAAAAAGATCCTCCCGAAAACTCAGCGATCCCCTCCAATATGCCCCGTGTGACAAAGACATCCAATCCCATAACCGAGCCGTACCCACCCACCCCAACACAATCCAGCTCATCACTAGACGGCTACGACTCCAGCGAACCACCCTCCACCACCCAACCAAAGAAGAAAGGCCGCAAACTCGCTGAAACCCCTGCATTCACCAAACGGCAGAACCAGAAACGGGAAGCCGCCCGTGCATTCCGCGAACGCCAGCGTATTCACTTGGAGAACTTGGAGACGCAGTTGAAGGAGTTGAAGGAACGGGAGGCTGTTGAGACGCAGGGGTTGAGGGAGAGGCTTTTGGCGTTGGAGAGTGAGAATGCGTTGTTGAGGGCTGTTGCGTTTTCGTTTCAACCAACGACGACAACGACGACGACGGCGGTGGGGCAAGGGGTTGTGTCTGGGGATGGGCAGCAGTTTATTAATTCGTGGGCGTATTCTATTCCACCGGTGACTAGTAGTTTGCTGGCTGGGGTGAATGGAATACAAGTTCTTCAGCCAGTGCCGCAATTTGGAGCAGTGGGCAACTACGATTTTACTCTGTTTTAACACGAAATATCTCTTCTCCTTTATATATCTCAATAAACTTTCATTTTGCAAGCAGACAGTATGTTGTGTCTTTTCATTTCGTGGGGCTCATAAAAATCATGGGAGACAAGACCAAACAAGCATGGCTTTTTCCTTCGTTTGAACTCTCCAAAAAACTGATAGCATTTTAAATGGCTAGCAGCCATCAAGATGCCAACACCAGTGACTCGACCACAAAGCCAATATCTCAAGCTCGGCGAGAACAGAACCGAGAGAACGCTCGAAAGTTTCGTATAAAGCAGGCAATATATATTCAAGAACTAGAAGAGAAAGTGGCAAGGATGTCTAGCTTGGAAGACGAAAATCGAAAGTTGCGGCTGCGGCTTGAGCAGACAGAGGCTGAAAACAAGAACCTGCTCGAAATGCTTATGTTCATACAAAATAAATCGATATAGTATACACCTTTTCATAACTGCCACGTTGCAATGATTAGTCAAACGAGAAACGGTTGAAAGCTCTTAACGCAACTCACACAGTATCATGCACTCAAAGCTTCCCCAACTTCTGTGGTATCTGATTTATTTGAAATCCATTCATCAATTGGATACCATTTCGGGGGTGTTTCGTTGAGATATCCCGAAAATTTCCTTCGAATCATAACATTCAGCCCATGCACCAAGATAGTCTCAGCAGCAATGGCAGTTCGAACGGCGAAGAGTTGCAACCTCTTAAGCGCAAAGGGGGGCCCGGACGTAAGCAAACAGACGAGGAACCAGCGGTGTGTAACTTTCGTAATCCAAACTTGACCACAGAAACTGATTTGAAACACTCAAGACAAAACGCATAGCCCAAGTGCGTGTCAATGCAAGAGCCTACCGTGAACGTAAGCAAAAGTACCTTCAAGAGTTGGAGGCGACTGTTGAGTCGTTGAAAGCCGGAACAGCGGAAGCCAACGCTTTGCGAGACCGTGTTGCGCAGTTAGAGGCGGAGAACCAGCAGCTTCGTCAAGCGCAATTTGGGCTCTTTGATTTGACATCCGCGCCATTGGTTGCTGCTCCTCTGCTTGGAATGGGCGAAATGTCGCCGATCAATGTGGACCCACTTCTGCAGCTTACGCCGGACCTCCTGCCTGGAATGCAGTTTGATACGTTTACGGGGATGCATCCGGACTGGGATTTGGAGCAGCTGTTGGGAGGGAATGACGATTTGAGAGCTCTGTTGAATACTTGCAACACACCACTCCCCGTTGCGCCGTCGTGTGAGCAAGTGATTCAGCCTTTATTCAGTGGAGTTATGACAAAGATGAAGGCTATCCCAAGCCTTAAAGATAAACCGGAATTGGTTGACGAGCTTGTGAGATGGTACATCCGGAACTTGGAGTTTAAGACGAGAGAGAAGAATCCTCTACAATGTCGTATTTCGATTGGGCGAATCAAGAAGGCTCAAACAAAGATCTTGGATGTATGTTCGCGGGACACGCTTGACACGTTCTTGGCGGAAAAGATGTTTCAGAACGTCAAGAAGGAATACGACATCAACTTTGAAGTGAATTACCCGGATCCTTTTGAATTCGTGAAGCATTTGACACTGCTTCCATCTTTGAGTGGAGAGAAAGCTACTATCGATGAGTTATGCGGATTGTACGAATGCTTCACCATCAACAAGGAGGAGCGACCAGTAACTGATGCGAAGATTCATGCCATTCATTCGGCGTTACTGGCAAAGTGCACAACCAGTTCTGACATTGACACTGTCAAGTTCACCTTTGACTGCTTAGACGACATTTTCTCTCTCTGATTTACATCCTTATACAAACAAAACATAGTGTTTTCGCATTCTCTAAATATACAATAATCAATCTCTGTAGTAAGTTTGGCAAAAATGAGTGACCTTGAAGCCACTGGCACAAAACGGAAAGGCCACGCAGGCGGACGCAAGCAAGCAGACGATGAGCCAGCAACAAAGAAGATTGCTCAACAGCGCGAGGTTAGGCTGAACTGTACCTTAGATGGCATTTGAAATCAAACTTATCCTGTATACCCTCCTAGGCGTCCCGCAAGTTCCGCGAAAGAAAGGAGCAGTATGTCCGAGACCTTGAAGCCGCTATTGCCGAGCTTGGAAAGGTTTGTTGGGTCTGGAAGCTGGGACTTGAGGTTGGCTGACGCAGGTGGCAGGGATCCCAACCAACCGAGGAACTCCGTCAACGAGTGGCAGCGCTGGAAGCTGAAAACGCTCTGCTTAGACAAGTTACATTTACATTCAACCCATTGACCGCTGCCCCAGACTTGTTGCAAACTACAACTATCCCTCAGCCACTGGTCACTCCAACAGTACCCCTCTCCAAAGT
This sequence comes from Rhizoclosmatium globosum, assembly GCA_002104985.1. Lineage (NCBI taxonomy): Eukaryota > Fungi > Chytridiomycota > Chytridiomycetes > Chytridiales > Chytriomycetaceae > Rhizoclosmatium > Rhizoclosmatium globosum. The sequence goes on along the minus strand of MCGO01000031.1, from coordinate 337,732 downwards.
GGTTCTGCATCGCCATTTAGTCTTGATGATTTATTTCCTGCAAATGATATGATCCCGTCGCTTCAGTTTGAGACCTTCAAGGACACACACAACAACTTGAATCTGGACGATTTATTGGCGACCTACCTGCTTCGTCAACAAATACTGCATTTAATTCATCTTTGACCCCATCCCAAGTGCTTGCTCAGCTCGTCAATACTCCTTTGCTGATTCCACCAACAGCCAAAGATGTGATTGCTCCGCATTTTATTGGGGTCTCAAAGATCTTGAAAGAGACTCCATCTTTAGCGGCTGAACATCCCCTTGTTGATGAGTTGATTGAGCATTATATGGTGAGAGGTGTGGCTTTCTTGTCAGTGTATTAACCAAGTCGTTCAGGCTTGGACCGACTCAGCAACGGAGCGAACACCCACCATATGCAAATACAAATTTGGGATGATTAAAATCACCGAGGGAAAGCTTTTAGAAAAGTGTGTTCCAGCACCGCAGGACTTGGACAAGGTCTTGTACGTATTTCACACAGTCAAACGCAAGTACTTGATTGAGGAGGAATCCACGGACTTGAAAGCGGAACATTAAAGCAACAAAGGGAATACAAATCATTTTGTGTTTTGATTCGAAAAAGATGACGGACCTGTTTGGCGGAAACCTGTTTTTGACACCTTCAACCACGTCTCTTCAGCAAGTTGCTTCCATTCCAACACCCACTGAAGTAGTGGAAGAAACGACAAAGGGTGCGTCAAAGAGAGGGCGTAAGGCAGCCAACACAGAGCCTGCTGTAAGTCCGTCAGCCCTAAGCCGTGAACCCTAGGCTGTCTTCTAACATGTTTATTAGAGTAAGCGTATCGCGCAAGTGAGGTCGGCAGCGCGGGCATACCGAGAGCGAAAGGAAAAGTGAGGATTCAAAGATACCCTACCTGTCCTTAAACATTCTTTATAGATACGTTGCCGATCTCGAAGCAACTTTGAAGCAGCTTCAAAGTGGATCTTCTCAGGTGGATGCCTTACATCAGCGAGTTCAGCAGCTGGAAGGCGAGAATGCTCTTTTGAAGCAGATGGCATTCACATTTACTGCTCCCGTTCCTGCACCTGTTCCGGCGACTCTTCCCGCGGCTGTTTCTCAACTTTCTATTGCTCAAGAAATATCACCGCCTGGGACATCCCTCTTCTCTTGGTCTGATTTGGACATGGATCAGACTTTGACGCAGGCTCTCTTTTCGGATTCTTCTCCTCCTCCTGTCGCCATGGATACGTTTTTGGAGACGCATAAGGATTGGAATATTGGGCAGTCTGTTTTTAGCCTTGATCCAGAGCTCGAAGCCCTGTTGAATACACCACTTCCGGTGGTTCCAGCTGTGAAAAGGTCGTGGAAGGATATCTCTCCAAAATGCGTCGCACGATTAAGGCTATTCCGTCGCTGGTGAACGAATGTGCTTTAATTGAGGAGCTCTTTGGATATTACACAGTTAGTTTGTGTCTGGTTTAACGGATAGTTACTCATTTCCACATAGAGCTTCATCCTTCACAAAACCGACGCCGATAACCCAATGTTCTGTCGCATAAATTTCGGAAGAATTCAGGTGGCTCAAGGACAAGTAATCAATAAGTGTATTTCGAATGTGGAGGATATGGGAAAAGTCATGAAACTTTTCGAAGCCATCAAGAAGGAATTTAGGATTGATATTGACGACGTCTTGTCAAACGATCCTGAGTTGCAAAAGATTGTAGTTTGAATATATTATTACCTTCATTTCCAAATCGAACCCCACTTCCAGCAGGTGTCTCTCATGTTTTGATTGCTTTGTAATTCGTTAGTCCGATGCAGCCGTAAAACATCGCTGTGATTTGGAATGGCTTGGATTGCAAACCTTTTGTTTTCGAATTTGCCTTAAACCAATGAACTTCCATATTGGCAACCATGCCTGGTACGGCGGACCTCTACCGACAAAGACAAAGTCAAATAGAGGCCGGAAACCCACCAATACAGAGCCTGCGGTAAGTTGGGGGCAAGGGGAAGGGGGCGTTTGAAGGCCTCCTAATCACTAATGTCTTTCGACTTCCACAGACTAAACGTATAGCACAAGTACGGGCGGCCACAGCAAAGTATAAGGAAAAGAAGGAACAGTACGTAAGGCGCACTAGCTCAAGCATCCATCTAATCCCCCTATTCAGATACGTAAAAGGCCTTGAAGATACTCTGCAGCAACTGAAGCTCCAACAAACTCCAGAATATAGAGCATTTCTTCAAGAAAGGCTGGCATTCTTGGAGTCTGAAAACCAGGCACTGAAGGCATTGGCAGCCTCATTTACCACCATGGACGGGAACAACTACAACTTTGATTTCAATTTCGCCACTGATTCTGAAGTATCGCCTCCATCAGTTTTCTCATCAGAGACTCAGTTCGACGATTTATTCATATTCGACCCTATTCCGCTACCATCAACAACATTCATCCAGTCTTACGCCGACGCAAGTAGTGTCTCGTCAACAGATTCTGACCTTGAAGTTCTCCTGAACTCCCCTTTGATTGAGCCGCCAACGCCAGAGAGTGTCGTTGAAATACCTTTCCACAAAATCAAAAAGGCTTTATACGCGATCCCCTCTTTAGCAAACGATCCAAAGCTCGTTGATACTCTGTACGATCATTATGTTGTAAGTTGTTTTTTTGACTCTCCATCCTTGTAAGAACTAAACTTTGTCCTTCACAAAGACGTTCCTCGGTTTCCTCACACAAGAAGTGAATCCATTCTTTTGTCGCTTCACGTACGGGAAAATATTGATAGCGCAGGGAAAGTTGGTTGAAAAGTGTAAACCATCTCAGCAGGACGTTACCACAGCAGTATCGATATTTGATGCTGTAAAGGACGAGTTCATGTGCGATATTGACGAAGTTTGTGCACCGAATCCTCGGTTCAAGAAGCTTGAGATATAGTTGGATTATTCATACGCATAATAAAATCAGTGTAATACATTCTTATGGCTGGCTAATACGTTTATAGACTACTCGAGGACTTCTTCAACGTAACTCAGCCTTTAATGAGATTCTAGATGTACGGAGAATGGCCTAGAATGTCGTGGGGGCTTTCGTAATTGTCCATTTCATTTGTAATCTGTCAAACCAATCTATTTTGTAATGGCCCCAACAGATAAATACGGTTGCCCAAAAAACTGCCACAGCCCTTTTGGATGCCAAGAATAACGAAGTCCAACTTGAGCTCATGGATCAACCGGATCCATACGATATTGACCAAAGCGATGCCAATGTTCAGTCAGGAGATCAACCCCATTCGCACACCAACCCTGGCTCGCAACAGGTAATATCTGAGTTCTTTGGTGAAATGTTGTTTAAGGAAGCATAATCAGCTCTCTGTTTCCCATTCGAGCCAGCCTATTGGCCTTGGTAGCCTAATAGGCCTTCCAACTCTAACTTTTGGAGCAAGCGCATCATACTTTCAAACAGATCTTACATGGTCCGATATACTCTCTCAGCCACAGATGCAACTCCCATCGCAGAGTGGTTGATCTTGAATAGTTTGCAGCAACAACTCCAACAAGTCACAATGTTCAGAAATGAGCCACGGATTCTCACCGAAATGTTTGGCCTATATCATGCAAGTCCTTTTGTTAAAATTGGGACTTGACTGGCCTAATATTTGAGAGCAGCAATTCCTTTGCGAGTTGGAACTGAAACTGCCGCATCAGCGTACTCTCGCGAGAATCCAATACGTACATTACGCTATTATTCGACGAGGAACGTTTCTGATCGCTGGCGAGAGGGAACTGGTTCTTCGCGTGATTGAGGACATCAAGAATCAAGTTCTTGTACCTGTATTCAACCGTCACAGGCCATCATAGTTATACCCACTTCATTTATTGTTTATTTGCATTGAACAATTCATAAGCATATAGCATACTGCCACCATAATAAATCTTGGTGCTCATACATCGATATACTGTGCTTTGACTGTATCGAATAGACTTTGAACTAATCTCTTTTCCTCCTCTGTTTCCAACAAAGCCAGTATCTGAGTTTGCTTCTGTTGCAACCCCGAATGACGATAATCACAATACTCAACGGTGCTTGTTTCGTGCAATACATTAAGTACTCCTATGTTTGAATTCATGAATTAGTGTTTGTACGTGTTAATTTTGCGTAGGTTTCACTCACCTTAAGAAGTACACAATATTCATTTACTAAGGATTCCGAGAATACTAATGACACCACGCTCTTCAAGGATCGCTTCACAAATGCAGTGTGGGGATCAATAAATTCGTGGTCTTCTGGCACAAGCGGCAATGACGTTGAAAATAATTGGTCGAGCTCTGATGTTGGCATTACGACATTTTGATGAGTATCAGCATAAGATTTATAGCGAAGTGTGGGGCTGTATTGACTGGAATCTGATATGCCGTTGAAGCTTGAGGCTGGTTTGGTAACTCTGAGGGAGCTGTCCCAAATGCAATCGCCATTGAGGAGTTGTAGGCAAACGAGACTTGTTTGAGCAGTTCATTTTCTCTTTGAAGTTGTTCGAGTCGAATTCTTATTGCTTCGGAGTCTCTTTGGACTTGTTGAAGATGTTTGACAGTCGATTCCAAGTTTTCCACATACCTACATTAGTAATCGTGAGGATAGATATTAAAGTTAACACATACTTCTCTCGCCGCTCACGGAATGCTTTGGCGCTTGCTCTTTGCATCGCAATCTTTTTGTTTGCGGGTTCGTTGTTAACAGGCTTTCGACCTCGTCTCTGACAGAAGAGCAGGTTAGATACATAATCGAACCTTATTTTAGTTTCTCTTTTATACTTTCGGCGGCGGCAGTGCAAGTGGGTCTTCCACTATAGAAACATTTCGATTCAAAGTAGCGTCAGATTCCACTCCCAAATCAGCAGATGCAGCTGGATTCATACTTGACAGAAAGGACAACCAGTCTATGCCGTTTGATTCTGACATATCTTGTTCTGTGTGATGAGTTATGTGTTGAGGCTTTTTTGGAATTCGAAATTGAGCCCAAAACACCAACAACCATTACGAATTCTGTCGCAAGTCGGAAACATCTGGATATTAGCTATGGAAACGACGCAGTCTTCTCCTCGCACATCTCCAGCATGGACTGAGCAAATCGGGCCTGTAGAAAGCTCTGATTCGCTATCACCGGTTGACAGCATTCACGAACAGTGGTAGGCCTAGAAACAAGCGGAAACGAGGGAAAGATGTTCCTCATTATACACCAACGTTCCAAGTACCAAGTGCCCCTGCCACCAAGAAACGGCGACCACTGATCGATACTTACATTGGCCAGCTTGAAATACTAGTCCAAACACTTAGAAATCAGAATGTATTGAAGGAGAATGAAGAGCTTGCAAGAAGGGTTGCTGAACTGGCAGAGGAGAATCGAAAGATGAGAGCAGAACTAGTAGCAAAACTCGCGTCATCGCTGATACGACCAAAAACTCCTTCGTAATCAAAGAAGAAATATCAGAAAACTCTTAATAAACTAGTTTCAATATTCCAACTTTCAGAAATCACAACAAAATCACCACACCACCATGGCTGACGCCGCAACCGAAGGAAAGAAACGAGGCCGCAAACCCGCAAACGAAGAGCCTGCCAATAAGAAGATTGCCCTACAGCGCGCAGCAGCAAGAGCTTTCAGAGAGCGGAAAGAAAAGTGGGTGTTACTGTTCGATGATCCATCATTATCCACTAACCAATCCACCAAAGATACGTCCAAGACCTCGAAGAAACTGTCAAATCGCTCTCGGGTGTCACTGAGTCAACCAGCAGCTCCGCTTTCAGCTCGAGCAACTTGAGCGCGAAAATGCTGTACTCCGCCAAAGTCTGTCGTTTCGATCGCAATCAAACCTTTCAAACTCGGATACTTCTTCTCCGTCTCCGCTGATTACTCCACAACACACTGTACTACTACATGATACCCCAACTCAACCCGTCAACCTCCCTCCAATTTCAGACTTTACTTTTAATATGGGTATCAGCCATCAATCTATCCCGCTGCAGTATGATACATTCGTGGATTTAAGACCGAATCTCGACATCAATCCAACCGTTTTCTCTCCTGAGTTGATTGCATTGTTGAACGCCCCTCTCCCTGTTGAACCGACGCCATCCCAAATCATACGGCCTCATATTGAACGCTTACGCGTAGGATTCTTTTCGTTGCGATGTCTCGCGAATGACGGCGCTATTGTTGCCGAGTTATTTGACCGATTACTCGTGAGTTGATATTTTGTTTCACAAACTGGTACCTGATGCGGTGATTTTGCAGGATTATACCGCCTTTTGCACTCGCACACTGGATGTATTTATTTGCCTCCGAGGTGGGCCAAGTTGCAGGAAGTGATGACGAAGATACGGGAAACTAGCATAAAATATGGATCTGTAGATGAACAGACGCGGATTGAAGAGCTTATGCTGGAGATTAAGGAGCAGTTTATTGATGTTTCTTAGAAATACATAGCAAAAGTCTTCTCAACCATACAATGAGCTCTTCTTCTGTATCCGAGTCAAATGCGTCCAACTACTGCAAATCAGTGCAAATTGACGCTGATGGCATGAGTGCAGATAGCGTGACGGAGACGCTGACGAAATCTAACACTGGTTCAAAGAGAGGAAGGAAGCCCACAAACTCAATTCCTCCAAACCAAAAGATTGCATTACAAAGAGAAGCTGCAAGGCGGCATAAAGAGCGCAGGGAAAGGTCAGTGATCTCATCGTATTGCCTCAAACTGAACTCTCCAATCTCCACGAACTGTCAATCTTAGGTACATTACGGAGCTAGAGAAAACAGCGAGTATGCTCACTGCCGCGTCAAATGAGGTACATTCGGTAAATGATATATTGATCCAAGGGGTAACCATTGCCACATGTCGATTGTTAGACAACCCTTCTTCAGCAACGATTACACGAATTGAAAAGAGAGAACGAAAGCTTGAAACGCTTACAGACTGAATGGACCATGGATGAGAGCCAACACATCTTACTGAGAGACCCATCCCTACTGTTTTGTCCCAAAATGAAGAAACTTATTGTCCTCACCTTCCTGCACGTTTCAAATACATTTCTTCATTTATTTTTTGAGATGTACAACATAGAGATGGAATTGCACGTGAAAGTAGCGCGTGCAGTGCGAAAGTCAGCGCGTGCAGACATTGGTTCAAGTTCAAGTTCAAGTTTCTTTCAGGATAAATACAGCAAAATGCGCACGCTTCAGAATCAAAATTCTCCAAATTGGAGGTGAGGAAGGACCAGTTTTAATAGGCTGCCTTCCTCCAGTCACATCACCAGAGCTCCTTCTTCACTACATTTGTTTCAGGCCCCGCCCGCAATCTTTGAACCAGTGTCACAAAATGAATGTGAGACAATCTTTGCAAGGCTCATTGATGAAATTGACAACTTCGAATAGGCCACCCCAAGGACAGCAGGGTTGGTGATGGAAAGGGCAGAACACTTCTTTGCTGCGCTTTTACCTCACTGCTTGTCAGTGAGAACCTTCTTCACACTCCGAATTTATGTCCCATCTGCTTTGGCAAAAGCAAGAAGTGTCGATAACAACATATAGTCGTAAGTTTATTGTTTTGCTTAACGTCAGGCTTAACTGCCATTGCTAATGTTCTTCTTTCATGAACTCCATAGTGCTTGTTCGTTACAACCGTACTGGTGGTCGACCTGCAGCTCTCATTTAACAGCCCTGGATACATTCCTGATTAACAATACAAAGAAATTTGGTATGGCCTTGCTTTCCCTATGGCATAATTCTAATTATTTTTACAGGTATGTTTTTTTCTTTACCTTTTTTTTTTTTTTAAATGTTCTTCTAAAGTGTTAATACAGTACATCCACTATTCCAAACGACGGATTTCAAATCTCTGGAAACTATTGAGAAGGATCTCGTTGATTCAAGTCATATGACATTGAAAATGGAGGACGTTGCCCATAACATTCCTGTTGAGCCAACTCCTCGCGAATTCATTGAACCTCACTTTGTTGGGGCACGAGCTATGTTGAGGAATATGACGTGTTTGGCCCATAGATCAGAAGATATCGATATCTTATTTGAGTGTTATATTGTGAGCTTTTCAGGCCTTGTCGCTGCAATGTACGTGCTCACACTTTCACTAGGAATACGTCATGTACTGCACGAAGCAAGTAACCGTTGAAGAATGCCCCACGCGGTATAGACAAATTTGTCAACTGCAGGATCAACTCGTAGAGGCATGTGTATCCGTTGAAGATCAGAATGATGTCCAACAGCTTTTCGTTGCAATTCGCATGAACTATATTGACTTACCACATTAAGGGACACTCTGCAATAAATGTAACAATAAATATTCCATGTAACTTTTTTATTCATGTTAATTCTGATATTGGCGGAAACTGAACCCTTTATGTTCAAAGATACGTGTCATGTATGTGTTCAAGACCGTGTGCTTCTCAAGATCAATCACTTTCTCCAAACCGCCGATATTATCGCTGATGCCCAAATGAACAATATGTGGGAATTGGAGCAACTGAACTGGCACTTTCCCCGGAATTGGTTGTCTTGAAGATGCAACTCCGAAAGTTCCACACAGTTTCCCAATTCCTTTGGAATCTCTCCTTCCAATCGATTTCCACGTAAGTCAGCACTTTCAATGATGCCAAGAGACCCAGTTCAGGTGGAATCGGGCCGCTGAACAGTTATGTGATAATGAAAGGCTGATGAGGTGAGTGCAATCGGACAGAGAAGATGGAATCGTTCCTGAGAGCTTGTTTTGCTTGAGATCAAGAGTATGTAAGTTTGCAAGCAGTCCGATGGACGGGGAAAGCGAGCCTATCAAGTTCCCATTACGCAAGTCCAAGTGTTTGAGTTTGGTGAGTGTCCACAGCTCCATTGGAATCGTACCGACGAGCATATTGGCGCGTAAGAATGTGATGGACGTGCATTGGTTGATTGATCGTGGTAGTTGTGCCGGTGTTTTCCTCGAGCCCCATGTTGCCGCTTCGATTTTTGAAAGCCGTAGTTGGGCATACAAGGTTTGGTAGGTTTCAGACCAGTGGAACCATACCAGGTCTAATGGATGTGATTGACGGGGGTTGAGGTTCGCCACTAGGGGTGGAAGAACTGTTTTGATGTTATGGGTAATGAAGAACGGATCATTGAGAGAGTCCCGTATGTGTCGGCAGAGTTTATGACACTCAATGACTTGAGTGGGATGGACATACACAAATATCTGTTGGATAAGCTCTCTTGGAATGGTTGTCTGAAGTGGATTTGCCATCATGAAGATTTAATTTCAGAGTATTGTAACAGGACGAATCCAATTATCTTTCTTGGAAGACAAACCCCTGCCTGGTGAGATGATATTTGATGCCTCCATTCAACACAGTATTCTCCGTTATGTATATCTCCTTCTCCAGAGTGTCGTTGTCGACAACATTAAAAATGACATAACGCCTGAACTGGACCAATTCCAGAGGAACTCGCGCAGTAAAACGATTCTTTTGAAGATTGAGCTCTAACAGGCTGGTACAATATCCCAACTGCTTGGGAATCTCTCCATCCAACTGATTTCCACGTAAATCCAACTATCTCATTACCCGCAGACGACCCAAGTCAGGTGGAATCGGGCCGCTGAAGTTGTTATGCATTAACTGCAAATCAATCAATTGAGTGCAATCCCCAAGAGTTCCTGGAATCCTGCCTGTCACATTGTTATGGCTTAAGTTCAGAGTTCGAAGGCATCGTAATATTCCGATGAAAGGTGAAGCGGGCCTGTCAGGTTTCCGTTGCATAGATCCAAGTGCTTCAGTGTCTTGAGTGTCCATAATTCCGATGGAATTGTACCAGGAATTGTACCAATCAGATTATTGACTCGCAAGAATTTGAGGGATCTGGCATGGCATAATTGGTGGTAGCCTTGTGGGTACTTTCCTTGAGCACCAGGCTGCGTCTTTGATGGTCGAGAGTCGAAGCTGGGAATAGGCGGATTGATACGCTTCCAACCAGCTGAGCCAGTCGGGGTCTTGTGGGTGTGATTGTCATTTCCTTGGGTCATTGAGAGAGTCCCTTATGTGTCGACAGAGTTTATAACACTCTATGACTTGAGTAGGATGGATATACATGAAGATCTGCTGTATAAGTTCTCCTGGAATTGCAGTTTGAAGAATGGCATTATTGTTGCATCAATTCGATAATATTTAAGTTCTGTACAAAAGACATGGAAATACGTGATAATGAGCAAAATGTAAGCTCTCTCAATGACAGCGAACCCCTTCAATTCCAAATCTGGAGCAACATCCTCACTCAAGACACAAAAACTCATACCTCCTACAACACTTTGTTTTCACAGCCTCAAGCAACCACTCCAAGTCCTTGTCTGCGAAAACAACAACTTCTGCTGCCCTTTACTCAACGCCTCAATCTGATGCGTGAACGAACAATACACCGCACACGCGCCTTGAATACACCCAATCAACATCGTCTTTCGTTCACACCCACGAAGAAAACACTCCTTCCCTTTATTCCTCACTGCCATTAGTTTATCCGCGTAGCATGTGAGGTTCGATATCCCCGACCGGAAGATCATGACGCGGTTGAGGTCGTCGGCCCGGATCCCGATTGTGCCGTCGCTGAGGGGCTGTCGGGTTGCGTAGAGGATTGCGATTGTGTTTCCTGGTTTTAGGTCGGTCCATGCGAATGTTGTTGGGCTTGAGCGGGAGTTTGATTCTATTATTGCGGTTTCGGCGTTTCCGATGTCGATTGTTACGCGGGGTCGGTTTACGAAACTTATTTCTGTTATTTGGGCGAGGAAGCAGTAGTGCTGGAGGGGTTCGGTTGTGGGTTCGTTGGTGATGGAGGGTTGGAAGGGGAGCGAGGAGTAGGAGGGGAAGTGGAGAGGATCTTTCATGGACATTTTTGTTTGGTATATGCGTGCTGTGGAATTCCCCTGGCTGTTGTCGGTGGACAAGGTTGTTTTTGGTGAAGGGGTTGGGAGATGAGTGGGAGAAAAAGGGTTGGAAATTCGGAAGAACTTTGCTCAATTCTTCCGTTCGGAAACCCGATCATTTCTGACAAATCTATTAAGAAGAAAGAAGAAAGAAGAAAGAAAGAGGGAAGATGAAAATATGTTAAGACTGTATCCCCATAGATCAATCCATTTGTGTTTGGGACTTCAACTGCTTCACAACAGCGAAGTCCCTTTGATGAAATGTAACAGTCCGACTACGAGAAGGGAATCTAAAACAGCCAATAATTTGACTGACAATTCACTGATGGAGTAGAAAGAAAATCAGTGGTAAACAAAAAAACGAAAAGTAGATAACAATGATGAAAACACGATTTATTACAAAGAAAGCGAAAAGGGAATGTGTACGAAAAAGATCAAATGGAATCAAATGTATCAGATGGGTTGGTGACAAGTGTTTATGGGCTCACTACTTGCTTGGACAACAAGAACTCTGTATGTTTCTCCTTGGTGTAGTTCATGACCTGAATAAACTTTTCCCCATCTTCAGGAGTACATTTACTGAGCACTTTGCTTTTAACGCTAGCCATGTGTTCATACACGCTTCCTGGAGCTGGGTTCTCCCCTGGACATACTCCAGTCTTAAGAGTTTCATAGATACACTTTGTTGAACACTCGACAAAGACGTCACAGAGCTCTTCAATGAGATTATCAGAGTCCTTGAGTGATGGAATGGCTTTCATGGTGTCGTAAGCTTCACCAAGGTAAGGCATTTCCTTGAGGGCTTGTTCACAGAGCTCATCGTGCTCAGGGAGTGCGGAAGTTGTTTGAGAAGGAGAAGGTGTAGACGTCTTTGCTGGTGGAGGGGTGCTGTTTGTACGAAGGAGAGATTCCAAGAAATCTGGCTCGTTGTCATCGAGACCGTTGATTGGTTTTTGGGATGCAGATGTGTTGTCACGGAAAGAAGTGAAATCAATGAGAGATGTAAAGTCGAGGGGTCCGCAGTCTTTACGGATACCGTGGGAGATTGAATAAGTTGGTTGGAAGTGACTGATGCAAAGGATGGAGGAGTTGAGGTTGAAGATGCAGGAGAAGCGGTTGTAGGAATGGCAGGCATTCCGGGGATTGACTGCATGAGCAAGGCCGTGAAGGCGTCATCGGAAGTCAGGGAAGCGGAAGGAGACGGATTCGAAATCACGGTGGTGAGCAAACAGATTCGCCAGACCACCCGTGACGACTGGCGGCATTCCAAGGGCAACAAGTGGATGGCTGAAGTCGAAGGAGAAGGTCATTTGGCGGAGGAGCGAGTTCTCTGCTGTGAGTGCTTCCACCTTTTGTTGCAGTTCGAGTTCTGTCTTTGACGGGCCCTTTCCTTCGACGAGCGCTGTCAGTTCGGCCACCTTTGATTCGAGTTCTTTGACGTGGTTTGCCTTGCGCTCTCTCTATGTTGATGTGTTAGACGTGCAAGAGAACAACGAAGAGTACTACGCACGAAAGCACGCTGAGCCTCTCTCGACTGGGCGACTCTCTTGTCTGTTGGAGTCGAAGTGTCTAGTTTACGGCCTGGCTTCGCGCGCTGCTTCTTTGATGAGTGGTGTGATTGATCGTCGTCTGAGCCGGAGCCTGTGCTGGCCCCGGTTGTGCTGCCCGGTCGCTTGCTGGTTGCATTTGACTGGTTTGACTGGTGGTGGCTGAGTTGCTGTTGTTGTTGGGCAAAGACCGCAAAGTCGGTCAGCGATGGAGCCAGGAAGTTCATTGGTTTGTTGTTTGGCGCCTTGTCTTCTTCTTGTTTTCGGAGGTGAAACAAAGTGTGGCAACCAGTGGTCACGTGATCTCTCTATTTCAAATACAGAACGAAAGAACAACTCGGAACATTCAACGTGGCCGAAATTGGCTTCTCCCTCAGCCGCCAATGAAATCGTCGTTCAAGCCACAATCGGGGATTTGTAATATTGGTACATCAACAGTGGTAGCGGCAAAACGTGCAGAGGAAGACATACTTGGTCAATCGTGAGAGGCGCAAAGTGATTAATTAGTTCGTCTTAACCATCGATTCCATCTCAGAACACATCAAAAGATTCATCACCAAATGACACCAGGCCACACAGAAGCCACGTCCACCTCAAAGCGCACCAAAGAAAGCACACTGACAACACATCGAGTCGCTGCCAGTGTCACGAGCGAAGACTCCGAAGGCGACAACGATCGGAATGAATCGCAACAAAAGAAAGGGAAACCAGGACGGAAACCGGCGAATGACCAGCCGTTGAACCATCAGCAAGCTCGCCAGAGAGCAAATCAAAGGGCATTTAGAGAGAGGGGGTGGGTGCTGCCTAGTCCATTCGATGGCAATGTCTTACTAAGGAACATACTACCAAAGGCCAATGAACTCAAAACACTCCAAGATGAAGTGAAGGAGCTGAAGGCCAAACTGGAACAAGGACTTCTTCTTCGTCAGGATCGACTTCAACAGACTCTGCCCTTCTAACTCGCATCGCTGCCTTGGAGTCGGAGAACACTGTATTGAAACAGTTTGCCTTCACCTTCATGAAACAAGCTCCTGTATCAGCCGGACTCCCATTGCCACTCTCTTCCACATTTTCAGCTTCTTCATTTGCGTTTCCCGATCCCTTGTTGTACTCCTCTCAGTTCCCCTTTGTTCAACCTGATCTGTTGACTCTAAGCTCAAGCAATTCTTCACAAACTTCTGCTTCCCCTCCCAACTTTGCATCTGTATCTCCTCAACCTTCTAATGACGACTCGTTCTCTGGCTATTGCAATCAACCAGCGGCGTGCCTCTCCCACTGCAATCATCATTTCCAATCCCAAACACATCATCCTTCCTCACATTCCGCGATCCACCCCTCACAGACTCTACACACCTCGAAAACAACGACGACTTCTCGACTTCTTAAACACCCCTGCACCCTCAACCAGTCGCGTCCCTCTCGCAACTAAACTCGAAATCAAGGATACAGACCGATGTCACATTATATCCGTCTCCGAACAACTAAAAGCGATACCTGGGTTGAAACAGAACACGGATCTTGTGGATGACCTTTGTGACATGTTTGCGACGTGTACGTTCTTGGGGTTCACGCCGGCAAAGATGGAGGAGTCGGTTGGAGAAGTTCCGGAGCCAGTGAAGAAGGTGGAGGAATTGAAGGCGAGGATTTTTGAGGCGTTGGAGGGGGAGGATGAGAAGGTTGCTGAGTTGATTTTGGGGGCGTGTCATGCGACGCATCCTTAGTTTTCTGTATAGTAAGTTCTTGAAGAATAAATTTGGTTTTTATATAAGGGTTTCTCTGCATCTACAATTATTTAGAGTTGAGATTGACTTTGGGGGCACACTCAGGGCACACTATGACAGTCATCTTTAAACTTTCTGTGTGGGTTGGTTGGATCTGCGTTGAAGTGATTTCGGTTGGTTCGATGAGGGCTTTCAGGCATTAATCATTGCTTGGTTGGGGTTGGATCTTTGCGGAGTTTATTCGGCCAAAAGAGGTGAATCTATAGTCCGCTTGTCAATAGAGACTTCAATCGCGAGTCCAAAGGAGCCAAAGTACTGCAGCGAAGATGGGAAAACATGATGCAGATGCACAATGAGCACCTGACCTCCATTCAAGTTGGCTTGCCTTTTAGTGCGCACCTTGTCTGACCCAAGGCTTTACCACTCTTCAGTCATAACTAAGTTTCGATTCAAACATCCAACTAAATGGATATAAACGAGGATATTCCATTCGGCCGTCAGCAAAGCAAAGTAATGGGTGCGAATCCGCATCTCCATTTCTGTTTGCAGCGGGCAAGAATCTTCTCCGATCCGCAACCATTTTGTCAACTTAGAACAAAAAGCTGATGGATATCCGAGCACTCATTGACGAAGACGACCCCACACCCAGTCCTACTGGCTCATCGTCTTCACTGCCGCTCCCCGAACAACCACGACGCTCCACTCCCCCAACCACATCAAACGAGGACAAGGCCCTCAAAAACCGGCTTGCCCAACGCCAGTTCCAAGAACGGAGGCGACTCCACACACTAAGTAAGTTCGCTGTGACTAGAAGTCCTGTGTATCTAAACGGTGCGTGTGGTGTGACTTCCAAAAGGTCTTGAACAACAGGCTCGACACTCCATTCCCTCTGCATATCCCTGATACCACCGCCGCAACCGCCAACACTCCTCCCCCGCCAACGAGACGCTTACCTCACAGAACTTGAGGAGATACTTGCAGTCATTGACGGGCGCATGGGAACCTCTGGTGTTCTGCAGCTCCAACAAGCCCAGCCGGTGCCGCTACGACCTAGATTTGATAGTCCGCAGATGTCGGTTGAAGAGCGGCGGAAGATTACGAATCGGTTGGCTCAACAGGCGAGTCGGGAACGGAAACGGGTTCGGGCACAGAGTCTTGAGGCTGCGGTGAAGAGACTTGAAGACATTCATGAGGAACTGGAAGCTGCACGGAGGATTGCATTTGGGGTTAGGTTTTATTAATGAAGAGGGGGGGGCTTTTATTTTCTGCATGATGGTTGTTTGTTTGTGTCCCTGCTGGTCAGGTGGTTTTTGTTCAAGTTGGGGTTACTGTTGTTTTGAAGGGACTCACAGCAATCGAATCGGGTTTTTTGCATGGGGTAGCGTTATTGCTTATTATTACAGACAGCTGGCAATAAATACCGTATCTATTTGAGTAATGCTCCCCTTAAATCAGGCATGGAAATCGATTGAGGCGAAAAATTAGTCACCCCCTTAAATTCTTTAGTAATAGCATATCTTCTTTCGTTCCGCCTTCGCTCAAAGGTTCTTCGAGCAACAATGATAGTGGTAGCATCGGAGCGCGGATCACATTTACCGTAATTCGAAGGATCAAACAACAAGCACTTAATTTTTAATTAACAATCAAAAGCTAACATAATGTCTCCGTTATCCGTGACTGCTTCGATCTTGCCTGTACCAACACCAACTCCACCAACCCAACCCTCGACTCCATTTTTACTCTGCTTCACAACATCGATTTGTCCATTCACCTTCACGCGTCCAGAGTACTTTGACTTTGCATCAAACCAACCCGTGAAATCAGATACGAATGCCTTCACACGACCACTACGGGCTTCAATCTTTGCCTTGTTTGAGGAGGCAGATCTTGGGGAGAGGTTGGTGTCAATGTCTCCACTTTTGGAGACGAGACTGACGGAATCGTAGCCACTGATAGTTGCTGTGATGGAGCCGGAGTATCCTGAGTCCAGGTTTGCGATTGCGGAAGTGGCTTTGGCGAGATTGATGTCTCCACTTTTCGTGTTGATTGTAATGGACGAACTGGTCAAATCGGACCGAGAACGGATGCGACCGGAGAACGAGGATGCGTCGAAGGAAGTAGAGGCGATAACTGTAGCTTGCAAGTCAATGTCTCCCGAAGTTGTTGAGAGCGAGCATGTGTTGGTGGTGATGGCTTCTGTGGCGCGAATGAGACCTAAGATTTGAAATTTAGAATCTGAGTTAGCATGTCCCTCATCGACGTAATCAAGGTATTGGAAGCATACCTGAAAATGTATGGACTTCAATGGAATCCTTGGCGTTCACAACTTCTCCGATTTTAACGTCCCGCTCTGTGTCTTGACCAAAAACGAATCAACAACAACTTCACTGGATTCAAGTTTCTTGAAGTTAACGGATCCAGAGAACGTTTCGATGGCGAATGCTCCCGTCTCAAGCCAAAGAGACTGATGTCTCCACTTTTACTGGTCAGGTTAGCGATTTGCGTGACTTGACTGAACTTTCCAGGCTGATGGAGCCTGAAAAGGTCGAAACGATGCAGAGTTGGTGCTTGAAACTGTTGACAGGATTTCACATCACCACTTGTGTGGAAACAGAGACTGTGTCAGCTGAAAGAGATTGACCAGAAACTCGAACGTCTCCAGAGAAAGTAGATGCTTAAAAGAGGTCTTTGATTCCAAATTCGATTTGGTGGAATGTCCCACTCTGAGTGACAGTGATCGAGTCGGCCTTCACTTCTTCATTCAGTCAATGTCTCCAGAGAATGTTTGATGACGACTGTTGATGTGTGAAGAGGACTCCTGATGTCAACATCACCCGATCCAACCTCTGCGTTGAAGTTGGTTTCGACATTGACGCTGTCCCATCTCAAGTCTGAACTGTAATCCTTGATGTTGAATGTGGAAAGAACCATAGTTTCTGGGAGGGAAACGTTGAGTTCAAGCCAGAACCTCTGCATCCAGCGGCATGGAGGCCGTTCAGTTGGGTACACGATATCCACTTTCAATTCATTCGATTCGATGGAAGTCTTGACGGTCATGGATGGAATCGCTGCTTTGCAGTCAGTCACCACTCTCCACGCCACCTGAGCTTCGTTTGACGTTGAATGTTGACACGGGCCCTAGTAGAGCCAAAGGATGGGCCATTGGTTGGATGGACTCCTCGGATGAAGAGCGACGAGAACTCGGAGGGTGGGTCGATTTGATCACCACTGCCGATTCAACGTTTGAAACCGAGGGCCACCAAGTCCACAAAAACAGGACTCCAACTATGCATGCAAGTACGACATTGCGATATTGCTGAAAGACTGGTCTTTTAGTCACGGAGAAAGGCGGAAGAAGGGGCTCTCGCTCGGCCATTGGTTTGGAAGGTGATTCTGGAGAGGCTTTGTTGCTTCGAGAGCAAAGGAATCCCACGATTCAACCAGCCCACGATTTGACAGACCCCACGATTATCAAATATCACGCATGATAAGAGTTTATTTTATAAGATACAAGAAATACAAGGCATGGAATTTTACTTTCCATTCAATTAAAATTATTTCAGCGATTTCGTTTTTCGATCTCATTTCTTCATTATCGATCCCCTCGGCCCGTCGCAAGTCCGCAGACCTCCGGTTCTGATACCAAATCTTGATTTATGGAAGCTCACACCGAATTCATCGCATACGTTCCATGACCTCATAGGTTGGGTATTCTCAGTAGATATCGCTCTTTCAGTGTTCTCTGTTGACTGGATCAAACCTGAACCGTTTGCTAGACTTGTTTGATGGTGGAGGTGAAGGAGAAAGGGACTCATATCGACTCCAATTGTTGCTGCTCTTTTCTTGGAGGACCGCTGAAATTTTGGTTCGGGCAGGTCACGTGACTCTGTTGGGGCAACCTGCGGAGGTTCCGCTTCGAAGTTTGATGGTGGAAGGGATCATCTGATGTGTATCAAAGGTATCGACTTTAGGCTTGGTCAAGTATTTCTGGTGAATGTTCGGGAGTGGCGGAGGAGCTTGAACTACAGTCTGACTGTGGCTGACTTTGGTTGTCGTAAGGGGCGGACTGGAGGTCCATATGAAATGAAGGGATGTTAAAGAGTACAGTTGGAGGCGCGAGGAGGGGGTGGGACTTGTATGAGTCGTCGATTGGTGAGGAGCTGGTTGCGGAAACATTGGAGGGAGAAGGCCTTGCACGCAAAGGAGTTCCAGTCATTCATCGATAAACTGTCACACTCTGATGTGGACGTCTCTGACGACAAGAGTCTTGTTTGGATACATGAGAGTAGAGCAGGGTACATGGCAGTCCATGGTCAACTGGTACAGCATCAGGCATCATCGGATCATACAAGAATGCGAAGTTGTGGGCATATATCCTTGGGTAGGCATTGGCTGGGTTTTGGGGAAGGTTCAGGTGCAAGGGCTTATGCAATGTTTTTGAAAAGAGCCGGGCAAAACGGTGAAGCCAAAAAGTTGCACCCCGACAACTGCACGCCAGAAAATTTCATAGGCTTGGAGAAGAACAACCCAATTTTTTGGTCAGTTCATCTCGAAGCAAGATTCCAAACTATACGAAGGACCTCGATTCAAGTACATGTCTTATTCTGTATCCTAGTATGTTTTCTAACCTTCTTCGGCGGAATCAGTGAAACACATGATGAATCCATATGCTGATCAAATTAATTTGCTTCTTCTTTATTTTTACATAACCTTCATGATTTACCCTGCGATATTCATGGCCCAGTGATTGGAGATGAGAGGAGGATTTGGTACAAGATAAGGAGCTTATTCGGATCAAATACTATCTTTCCATTGATCAATCTGCGAAAGACATCTCTTTTAACATGCTAGAACATGAGTCTTTGGTCTATCAGTCAGCATGCTGTTGTTCCAAAAACAGGTGATGGAGATGCGATGGAGATCGAAATTTTTGCAGAACTCCCAAACAGCCGGTTCCCCTCTTCCAATCAAGAACAAGTCATGATTCAGATGTGAGCAAAGAAGTAACCTCCGTAAATATGATTCTATGGGCATTGTGACCATAACGACATAACTGAGCAGTCCGGCGTAATAGGATCACCTTCCGCGCCGAAGAGATTGTAGCGGAGATAAGGAAGTGCACCCGAAAATTTCAGCCAAGACCGCTCCAAATCCTCCTTCTAATGGCTCAGAGATGGTATTATTAAGGCTTTTCCACTCGAAGTAAGGAGCTTAGGTGTTATAGTTTGTTTTACGCACGTTGTCGGACCACCCCCCGACCTGAAAGGGTGATGCTAAGGATCCTGGCGGCTGCCGAAAAATGGCCGAGTTGCTTATGTCAGAACAACAATCTTAAAAGTCATGTCAGCGAAAATCTAAGAAGATTGGGTTCCTTGGGATGAAGCCCGAACTACCCGAACTGAAAATCAGAGCACCTTCCTTGCAAACACGTAACAAAGCCGTCACAACCACTTTTTCCGTCCGTTGAAACTCCAACATGGTTCACAAGCGCTTGATGTATAATCGTTGGTTTTCGTTAATCTTGATGAAGAAGAAGAATACAAGTATTAACACCAACAAACTTTAAACTTCAATTTGTTGATTAAGAGAAATGAACTCTCGATAAACCCCCTTGTTATGAAAAGAGGAAAAGAAGGGGAGGCACAGTTTTCTTTGGCGGGTCGAATATTGCCCGCAGCAGCAAACTTGAAGTCAAATCAAGCAACGCACCGCACTTCCATTGCATATTCACCAAAAAAACCAAACAGCAAGAACCGTTCAATATGCCACAAGTCACAACATCCGAGACCTTCTTCCTTATCACTATGGTTCGCATAACACCCTTGATTCCCCTTCATTCCAAAACTAAGTGGCTTTCCGTTGCAGATGGTAGTCAACATATCAACGGGCGTCTTGTCGTCGCTCAATCTTCCATTCGCAGTCTCAGCAGTTGAGTGGTGCCTCTCTCATTTCAAAAAGGGTGGGCCAGCTGACACCCAAGCTTTCAGATTCACTGGTTATGGACAGCGCTTGGAGCAGTTACCCTCTTCCACGTATACGTATCCAAATCAGCTGAGACGGACCGGTTGTCTGTTCGTTCATACTGGTGTGTGAAGTTCTCTCCAGGAAGTTGAACTCACTGATTTCCAATTATTAGGTACATGGGTCTTGCAGCCAACATTCTCGTTCTCGAAGTTATTTCTATCGCGAACAGTTTTTATAATCTTTCGATGGTGTGTACGCAGGAGATGTTGGATGGGGGTGTGGCTGTGTCTCAGGAATGTATGTGGGATGGGGTGTTCCAGTTCCACGCTGTATACCTGTTTTTCGTGCATATTATGTTCTTGGTGCTTTTGAATTGTTGTATGCATGATGCGATGAAGGAGAGAACGGATCAGGGGTGTTGTCGTTGTACTTGAACTGGTGAGCTTTGTGAACGCATGGAATAGCCATTGTATTTACATCGGTTCGTAGGCACAACTTCACTGCGCTTCCGTTCCCTGCGTTGTTCTTCAATATGATGTCGATCGTTTACATGCAAAAGTACATTGCTGCCTTTGCATATGTCGAGGAGTGGAACAACAGTTACATCCTTGAGGCTTTCTGGCTGGTCTTGAAGGCTCTCGCTGTTGGAAACATTATCTTCAATGTAGTCATTTTCTTGTGGTTTGTGCAGGTATGGAGGTTTTTTTATCTGTTCTGGTGTTAACACTGAACACCCCAATGTAGAGTCACAAGGAAGTTTCTCTCATTGAGTCAATCCTGATGCGTGTTCCATACTTTGGGGAACGCTTGAACGCACACAAGTTTGGAGTTTTGGCCACGGAGGACATTGAGAAGTCTGTTCCAATCGTCTAAACGACCAAACTTGAGCATTGCTGTGTATATGTAAATTATAATTGTATTTATTTTACGTTATGCGGAGAATAAACCATTGTTCGTTCCGCTTATTCAAACACTTTCCCGAAATAATTCGAAGATTGCCCGTAAATCTTAACTGTTCATCGATATGAATGACTAGTTTATTTCGACATAAGTATAGTACGTAGAATAAGCGGCAAGAGAAGAAACGAAAGTAACTAACCCAAACAAGATGAAAACGCTGACAGGAGAACGAAAATCGAGAAAGAATCAATAGGATACTAATTCCCATTGTTTTGTACAGCTTCTCGTCCCCTCCTCTCCTTCACAGCACCACCGCTACTCTCCGCTTGAGCAAGTCTCTGACTATTCGCATAATTCGGCCGCCTCGCATACTCGCTGTTCCCACAACTGCGTTCATGTCTCTTCAAGTTACTCAGCACGGTGAACTTCCATGCACATCCTTCTCGCGAGCACTGGTACGGTCTGTTTCCTGTGTGTGAGTTCATGTGGGTTTTGAGGGTGGAGGGGCGTTCGAATTCTTTGGGGCATAGTGTGCATTTGTATTTCCCGCTGGAGGGGTTTCGTTTTATGGGGCGGGGAGGTGGGGTTGTGGTTGTGGTTGTGGTTGGAGGAGTTGTTGTTGTAGGTGGGAGAGTTTGGGGGAGGGGTGTGGGTGTGAGGGTTGGTGTTGATTCTGAGGAGTTGGATCGTGTTGTGTGATCCATTTCGTCGTCGTTTGTTTTGTTGGTGTTTTCGGATGTGAGGGTAGTTGTGTATTCGGGTTGGGGATAGGAGGTTGGAGACAATGTGTAATAATGAGAAGTTTCATTTGGTTGACTGGCATGCAATTGCTGTTGCTCCAACTGTTGTTGGTGTAATTTGTATTTTTCATGAAGGAATTGGAAGATTTCAAGTTCTTGCTCAGTTAGATCCACTTCGGTAGATGCTATTGTTGGTTGGTCAGTGGTTGGAGATGGTAGCTGCTGTTCATTCGATTGTGAATATGTTTGACTTGATTCTTGGGCAGGACAATGGAAACTTTCACAACTGGGTCGAAAGGGCTGTTTCCTAAATACAGATGTTTTTTCGTCTTCAGGGCTAGGAAGTTGCTGTGTTTCAGAATCGCCCAGATCAGACGGGTGCGATAGAAACAGGTGTGGAACCGGGGTATGGGAACTTGTAAGTGAAGAAGGCATTTGAGACATGTTCGCTGTTAAACGGTTTGAGTCGGATAAGTGCGTGAGTAAGGACTTTTTGGGACGTTGTGAATCTGGAAATCAGGTGGATTTTCGCGTCTGACGACACAAAGCCGGCAATCTGATTGGAGTCCTTTGTGTGGGGCCTCCTCCTTCTCTTCTTCTTCCAGAATACAAAGTGCGAGTCGAGACCTTCATTATCGTCCATCAATCAGATTCAGCTGGAGGCATTCGTCATATTGATGTAAACCAGTTTAAAGTATATCACATAAATATTATTCATCAAGACAGTTAAATCCAAAAGCAAATCCAACGAATAACATCCGTATTAATTGTCCTCGCCAATCTTGGGGGCAAGGTAGTATCTGTGTAGGGGAGTTCAGTTAGTTGGCAAGTCCGAATATGATCACAAATCAACAGAAACAACCCAGAAGAGATATTTACCTAATGTGACCAACTTCAGAAACAGCGTACTCAACCAAGAGAGGTACGTCGTTGGACAAGCTCAAAGTGACAACGTTGGAGAGTGGGGTGGCCTTGGAAAAGTCACACAAGTACTTGAGAGAGAAGGTGAGAGAGACTGGGGAAGAGAGAGCAATAGTTGTAGCAGTATCCTCATCATTCTCGTCGATGGAAGATTGTCCAGACTTGATAAAGACAGAGCCAGAACCCATGTCACCAGCAGCAGAGAACTTGACGCCCTCCTTTGTAACATCAATGACAATAGACTCGTTGAGGATACGGAGGTCTCTGCAGATGCGCTGGAATTCAGCAGAGGACATTTTGACTGTGGCCTCGTATGGAGTTTCTGGGATACCAAGGTGCTCTGAGTCAATGTCCATAAGCTTGAGTTCGTACTCGGACTGACGGGCACCGTCTGATTGGGAGCATAATTGGTTAGCAATGGTACAAAGACTGTTCAAGAGGAGCAGTGACTTACTCTTTGACTCGAAGGACAGGGCCAGGGTGTCGACACCCGAATCCGCCTTGATAGTGACTGTGTCGTCGTTTCCAGCGCACTTGAGGATCTTTGACAGCGAAGTCAAGTTGATTCCGAGGGACAGGGCCTGGTCGCAGCTATTCAAACACTCAGCACCTTCTTTCACAGTAACCTCCAACAAAACAATCAAACAAACAAACAACGCACCGAAACGGAGTAAACGCCGACGACTTGAGCAGCAGCGCAACCAGAGCCACGTGCGAGTTGTCCATCGCCTGAAGCGCAAGTCCCGCGTCCGAACAGTCAAAGTTGGCATCGGTCACGAGCTCCTTCACCGCATCGAGGATCTTCTTGAGCGTCGACGCCTGTTCAATTGTGCACTCGAGCTGCGAATGAAGCCGTTAGTGGCGGCAAGAGAAGAGGGGAGGCTGACCATTGTATCGGTTGGTTGTGTTCGGTGGGTGGTTTTTTGGAAGTGGTCAATGTTTTCGGACGAGCAATCCTCAACAAGTATCAAAGCACCAAAAACCATTTATTTGTTCAAAAAGTAACAATATTCTTTAGTAACCAAGGTCTTCAAACACTTTACCATACGAACGAGGTGCGTATTTCTCCAACAAGGCCTCAGACGTTTCCTCAATGACCTTGAAAAAGTCTTCAGGCTTGTCCAAAACAACTTTAGAAGCAATGGTTTGTCCAAGGTGATACAATTGTCTGTTGCGTCCCTGGATCTGGGAAAGCGTTGCAAGCACCTTGTAAAACCGATGCGCTACCTCTTGCTCGTTCTTCCAAATCTCAATCTCCTCCTTACCACGAGGCGTGTTGAAGGTAAGAACTACGTCACGACCTCCTGTAGTCAATCCAGCACCGCCAGTCTCAAATTGAACGTGGGTGATGGCTTGTTCGTAGTATTCATATCGCTCAACCCAGCGTCGAGTCGACGTTGCAAAGTCCCCCTTGATTGCAATGTACGCCAAGTTCGTGAAAATGTGTGAGTGGCGGTTGGACTTGAAGGCAAAGTAGATGGTCTCGTGTGGGAGGGCATGTCTCAAAATCGGGTCCTTGGTCACATCCATCTCCTTGATCTGTTGGCGGTTGTAGCAGGTACACATTTGAGCGGTACCAGCGAACGCTGATCCCATGGAGCTGAACTTGGACATGCTTGAGTTTTGATTGAGAGTTTGTTTGAGAAAGAAACAGTGATTTGAGTGGCAAATTGGGTCAAAGCGGGTGGGCACCAATTCAATTTGATTGAAAGCAGCCCCCAGCCTCCATTGTAAAGTTACCACTCAAGTTTCAAATACGGTAACACTAGTTATTCGACATTTTATCACAAAATACAATGGAGATGGCCGCTTCATTTATTTATTTGAATTATACTCACTCATTTTGCGACAAACTACATCTTTGTGGCGGGAAAGTCCGAATGACAGCTTGATGACAGCTCCAAAGATTCGATTCTATGGCCCCTGCAGTCGACGCCACATTCTCCTTCTGGCTGTAATAACTCTCGTTTTTCTGTTGATTGCGGTTTATCGGTCCGAGACGTTGATTGAGCCAACCAAGAATGATGTTGAAGTTGTGGTCGAAACAGTTTATACCATTGAAGCTCCACTAGAATCCCTTGTCTCCGTAGATCCAATAACCAAAAATCTAACTATGAAAGACGTGTATACTGGCTGTCCTCCTCCTAAACTCGGTCTGATTGGAATATCAACAACAACACACATCAACAGCACTCTTCGACGAAACCTATTACGCAAAACATACCGAAAAATCAACTCAAAAGCTTCAATTGAAGACCAATTTGATATCATATTCGTCTTTGGAAATGCAAAGTCTTGGGAACAAGAACTTGAATTAGCACTCGAAGAAATGACATACGGAGACGTACACATCACAGAAATGGAAGAGAATATGAACCTCGGCAAATCCCTCGACTGGTTCCTCCACGCTCGAAGCATCTTATACACGCGTCACCCCACAACCAAAAACCACTACTGCCTCCGATACAAATTCATCGGCAAATCCGACGACGACACCGTAATCCACCTCCCCCGCCTCTCCACCTTCCTCAAAACCCTTCACCCCCAAAAATCCCACTACATCGGTCGAAGCTTCAACGACGCCTACATGTCAGGAATGTTCTACCTCCTCACCCCAGACCTCACAGAATGGATACACCACTCCCCGATCCCAAAACAGAACCGAAAGGGGCACGAGGATAGACAGGTTGGGGTTTGGTTTGTTCGTGGGAATATCACCTGGGGGATCCATCTTGCAAAGACGTTTACGTTTCATGATTTGGAGGAGGCGCCGAATATTTTTGCGAGGAAGTCGACGAGGGAGTCGGTTGCTATACATTGGTGTAAAGATGGGCCGAAGATGTTTCGGTGTATTGCTGATTTGTATGGGACTCCGGAGGTTGCGGTGAAGAGGCTTACGTCTCCGGGGTCTCTTGAGCGACATAGGGAGCTTGTTTCTCGTGTGTTCCTGAATTTGATTCGCAGAGACGGGTGAATTTGACGTTCTCGACAGACTTTAATATTGATACTCAACGGACGCAGCAGTTGATCAAACCACTCGTGGAAAATATGATGCCAAAGTTTATTCGTGATCCGTTCACTGAGGCTGACTTGAATCAGGTGGTTGAGCACTTGGCTGCAAGGTTTCCGATGTTCAAAAATGACACAGAACGGAGTATTTGGCGGGCACTTGCTGCCAAGAATATTTCTTCAACGACGGTAGCATGGGAGAATTACGTAGCAGTTAGACTTGAAAATGCAGTGAAGGATGCAAATGGACAACCACTCAGTTGGAACAGCTTTATGAGATACGGAAACCGTGGTTAAATGCTTGGGTTGGATGATGAAGGGGAATAATAAAGAAACGCTCAGGGATACAAATTTCGAGTTATTAATGCATGTATAGAAGAAACAAAATTGTATTCATAGTGGCAATGGTTGAAAGAAAAACCAAGTAAGAAAGAAAATATGTACTATATTCGATGGCACTGAGAAACTACAGCCAACACACTTTCAAAGTTGCAACTTAGAGCTTACGAGGGTTTGCTCCTCCAGCTCCATACCCAGCAAACACGCTCTCATCAACAGCGGATTCACGGTCCTCCATCTTGACGTATTCTCTTGGACTAACACCATCATAAGCTTGTGCGGGTCTGAAGATTGGTGTTCCTTCCATCAACTGCTCTCTCCAGTGTGCAAGCCAACCAGTCGTACGGGCAATTGCAAACAAGACTGGGAAGAAATCAGTTGGGAAGCCCATAGATTTGTAAATGATTCCAGAGTAGAAATCAACATTTGGGTACAAGTTTCGCTTGATAAAGTATTCGTCGCTCAATGCGATTCGTTCAAGCTGTTCAATGTGTTAAAATTCACGGTATCTTTTGAATATAAGGACCACTCACTTCAACAGCAACGTCAATGATAGGGTTACGTCCCATAATCTTGAAAACCTCCTCCGCAGTCTTGCGCATCAACTTTGCACGAGGATCGTAAAACTTGTACACGCGATGACCGAAACCCATCAACTTTCTCTTCTTGGCCTTCACTTCTTCAATGAAAGCAGGAATATTCTCAACAGACCCGATTTCTGTGCTTTACATATCAGACAAAACGACTTGCTAAAAAGACGGGTACCCTCACCTTCCAACATTCTCAAAGCCGCTTCATTAGCACCACCATGCATAGGCCCATACAACGCCGCCGCACTCCCCGCAACACTAATATACGGGTCGATTCCAGTCGACCCCAACTGTCTCACCGCAGCCGTACTACAATTCAACTCGTGATCCGCGTGTAAGATGAAAATCACATCCAAAGCACGGACAAGAGCCGGGTTTGGCGTGTACGTCGTTTCCGAGAGCCTGTCCATCATGAACAGGAAGTTTCCAGTGAAATCGAGGTCTTGGTTGGGGTACACGTAGGGACGTCCGATTCTGTGGCGGTATGCGATGGCGGCGAGGGTTGGGACTGGAGTGAAGAAACGTGAGAGAGATTAGTGGTTTTGTTTTGGGCTGGAATGGTAAGTTATTGGACTCACGTTTTCCAACGAGACGGAAGATCTGTTTGTTGACCATGCGAGGGTCGTCATAGATTTGGTCTCCGTGGAGAGCTGTGCTTGCTTCTGGGTGGAATGTGCTCATTGCTGCGATGGCACTCACGAGCATTCCCATCTAGTTTCGTTAGAATGTGCAATCGTGTAGACAATGTTCACATACAGGATGGGCGTCGTAACGGAAACTCTTCATATAGTCGATCATGTTCTCGTGAACGTAAGTGTGACGCATGATTCTCGTGTTCCAAGTGTCGAGTTGAGTACGAGTGGGGAGATGGCCGTAAATGAGCAAGTAGGACACTTCAATAAACGAAGAATGTTCTGCCAAGTCTTCGATATTGTATCCGCGGTAACTGAGAATGAGTGAGTCTATGGTGTATTTATCAATCACTAGACTCACCGAAGGATTCCTCTATCTCCATCAATATACGAGATAGTAGATCGACATACTGTTTGAGGGAGGACGTTCAGATCAGCGAATGAATGATTCGTAATGAATAGTGCCACAACAACGGCTCCTCGTCAGAGCTTATTCTCATTCCCACAATGAGCTTCTGGCTTCAAATAAATACCTGATGTATTCAAATATCCATTGTCGTAGCTGTAGGGTGTTATTGATAAGTCAACCCCAATGAACTCAAAATTCGCCTCACTCACAGACTGAGTCCCATCTGAGAGAAAAACGAGGCAGGAATCATATCTTGGACAATATCAGAGAATAGGAGTCAGAGAAGCACATTTGAGGAGTGAGATAAGGGGAGACCTTCGGAGATTGCGACCTTGTACGTTTTGCCCGTGCGGCTGTCTGTGACTTCAATCCTATGTTTGAATTCGTAAGTTTTGACGTCAGAGCAGATCGGTGGAGTGCATACTCTCGTTCGCCAACAGGTGGCTGTGACTCAACTACTGCTGCCATTTTCGATCAACTTTTCCCCACTCAAGTAATAAATAACATACTCATAAACAAGTATTCAGCACTTCATTTCTCAAATTCAAGAGTATATTATATTCCTCTCTCTGCCTTTCTTTCTTTTTTCTTTTCCATCAAACCATCAAACCAAATGAGCGACCGAAACCCGAGAAACGCGCGAAGCCCGGGCACTTCCACTCGTCCAAGACAAGCAGCAACAACTACTTCGTGTCGCACTCGCTGCACCAACTCGTCGCACTCGTCGACACGGACTTCCACCGGTTCTCTGCGTTGTTGACGGGCGGCGAACGCAGCGAGCTCGAGAAGGAACGCAGCGACGAGGACGCGAAGGGCGTCGTCTGGGACACGGAAATCGACTCGTCAAAGAAATACAAAAAGTACTCTTCGGCGACGCGACATCGGCAACACCGCCGAACTTGAAGATTGAGGAGAAGCGCCAGGCCCTCGACCGCAGACTCAGGCGCAAGTTCAAACACCTGCTGCTGAAACACGAGGTGCGCTTGTCGGGAAAACCTTATCGGCCTTGCTTACTGATGCTCCTCAATAGCTGGCTCCTCCTATCCAGGCGTTTGAGCGATGGATCTTTAATGCACAAAGCAGCGCTTCTGCCAAACAACGAAAAGACCCTTTACTTCCCTTCAATATTCTCACGGAGGAAAACTTGGTCGGGGATCTTGTGCGAGCGGGTATTTCGGAAAAGGATTCCAAAACTATTGTGAAGGAACTTGGAAAGGAATCAACGTCGTGTGTACAAGAACTCCTCGACCTTGAAGCAAAACTTCAAAAAGACGGGGCGGAAGAAGAGCAAGTGGTTATTACCCATCATGCCACCAGTGTCGATGTCACATTCGGGAAAAACTCATTCTGCAAACTTAGTCCTCAACACTATACCAAACTCCAGTATCTATTCAAGAAATATTCTGAAAAGCCAGAATCAGAGTTCCCAAAAGCTCTTTTAGCTCTTCTTCTGCGATACAAGTCCCTGCTCGGCCACGGATTCCAAGCCGCTCTCTCAAACGTTTCCTTCAACGTCCTCAACAGAGAATTCGGTGTCGATTTTGAATGCTTTGCAAGTCCTTTGAATTCACGATGGGGTCGCCACTGTTCCGCTTTTTTGGACACGGACGCTGCGTTTGGATCTTTGGGTGACTTTTTTGGTTTCAAGCCTTGGGAAGGAAGTTTTCAAGTGAATCCTCCTTTCGTTCGACCCATCATGGAGAAGGCCGCGCGACACGTTATTGAGTTACTAGATCGTGCTCAAACAGCTAAAAAAGCGCTTTCGTTCGTAGTCATTATTCCTGGATGGGAGGAATGTGAATGTTGGGGACTCTTGAAAGGAAGCTCGTACCTCAAAGGTATGACGCTATTACCGGTGATCATCACGGATTCTTGGATGGTGCTCAACATCAACGGCAAGACAAGTACAGACCGTCGCCGTATCCAACTGGAATCTTTTTTGTTCAGACGGAGGCTGGGAGTGAAAAGTGGCCTGTGACAGAGAGAAAGATTGCGCTTTTGCGGTATGCGATGATGAGTTCACTTCCAAAGCAGAGTGAGGCGGCGCGTCGATTGCGTGCGGGTCGTGGATATAGTTCGATTGATGGTGGTGGTGGAGTGTATAAGGGGAAGACCAAGAACAAGCGTGTTTGGTCTGAAGCGAATGGAGGAGAAGATGAAGGAGACGATACAAAAAACAGTAAGGAAGAAAGGGAGGTGGAAGAAGAGATTGATGCGGAATACTGATGATGGTTTTCTAAATAAACTTCAAATCAAACCGTGATGCTTGGAGTATCTGACCAGAAAGGAAACGGCAAACGAACAGCTGCTTTCAGCTTGAATGAAAGTCAACAAGAAAAGAAGCCACGCTTGATTGCCGCGTTCAGTGTTCCTCCGCCTTATCCAAACACAGCACAAGCAACAAGCGGTACTCCAGTCCCAGCTCCAGCGGCATCTCAATTGACACAGGTTCAGGTAATAACCTCTTAATGATTAAATCAACAGCTTACACTCTTCTCCAGGCGCTGGAAGTTGAAGCAGCAAGGCAGAACATTCAACTAACGTGCAAAATAGAAGTATTGCCCAATAGGATGTTCAAGGCCCAATACTCATTGTTACATCGAAACTTCAAGAAGTCAAAAGGATTTCTAACGGAAGATGCGGCGCGCGAAGATGCTGCTCGTCTTACCTTGGATTCTCTTCCTGGTCAACTGCAACCAAGGACCAACAAGAAGAATGTTGCCCAGCCAATTGTTGCAACTAGTATGCAAAACCATGCATACATGATTCCAAAAAAGTTTCGTCGTCGATTGAGTGCTGCAGTGTCGAAGCTGGGTGTTACGTTCAGTGTTTCGACGTCTACCAACGTTCTCGGTGAAACAGTGACATTCTGTATCGTGGATGGTGTGGAATTTGGACATGCCGTCAGTACTTCAGAAGACCCTTGTTTGAGGGTCGCCACGAATTTGTTCGAAAGTTCTGATGCGTTGGAGCAAATCGCCTCTATTAAGGCAAATGCTGCTATCGCGAAAGCGGAACGCGAAGAAAAGGATCTAATTAGGAAGAAGAAGCGGGATATGGAGGAAGCGAAGGAAATGGAGGAGAAGTTCAAAAAACTGGACTTAACCAAGGATTTTACAACGTCTGTACTCAAGCCGGGCTACAACAATTTCTTGTGTCAATTCGTGCGTGGAGAGTATACAACTCCGCTGAATGACGTCGAACAAAGTGTTTTACTGTCCCTCTGCTTGATAAACGACGATCCTTCAATGCTAGAACCAGTCTTGAAAGCTGTGACTAAGACTATGGACTGGGAAACAAAGTTCCTATGCTCATATTCCATGTTCTGTGAACTCAGGCGCCTCAACTCCTTGCTAAAGGTCAACCACCTCATAACTCAGATTATTATGTGAGGGACATAGTCACCAATTTTCTCTGGAACGACTATATGGGAGTGAGCAACTTGACAGTGTCGTTCATGGAAAATCAAATTGGACGCCAATTCCTGGTCACTATGATTGACTTCTTCCTCCCTTACATTCTCACAATGGACTTGGATTTTGGGTCGCATAATATTGCAAACATTGCGGCCGCCATTGGATATTTAGAATGTTTTGATTCCATGAAAGACGCTTATTTCGAATTTGATTTTGGTAGAGGAGGAGAGCTATACGATGCCTTGCCACTTGTATCTGCATTTGGAGTCGCGTTGGAGTACGGACAGCTCGAAATCGCGGAAAAGATCATTGTTATGCACGAGAATACTAGAAAATATTTGTGGCATGACGATGTGAGCCAGGAGAACTGGGACGACCGTAAATGGTTGGTTGAGCCACGTGCAGGGCTTCTCCTTCATGCAGTGAATTACGGTCATGCCGCTTTCGTAAGGCGGATCTATAAAATGAAAATTGCGGCGATTGATGAAGTTGTTGTTGCAAAGTGCCGCATTGAAACTTCAACATGTTGGCCGGCAGATTGTCGTTTTGTGGAGGACGATGTGGTGGCGGACTTGCTTGAGAGGGACTTTAAGGGAAAGAATCGGAGCGATCTTGGGTTCTCTGGTCGCGAAACTGTTCTGGCGTTGATGGACATTGTCAACAGACCTAAAGTCTGCGTTTTGTTCCGCAACGTGCAGTTCTACGCAGCAGCTTTTGGGTATTGGGATATACTTGAAGTTGCGAGAGCAAAAAACATTGGTCATCCACTTTCCATTCTTGCGGTTGGATTGGCTGCCCAATATGGCCAAACAGAGAACATCAAGTGGATCTTGAAAAACTCATCAGTTCGCCTTACAGACTCTGTATCCGACGCCATCGCAAACATGCGCAATGACTTTGACTCTGCCAATTTATGGTGTCCTGTTGAGGACTATTATAAAGACTCGGATGACGAGGAGGAAAGCAACGACAATATCTTCGAAAAGTTGAATGATTGGAAGTTGAAGGCATCTTCTTGGAACAGATCGCCAGTGAGTCGCGCTATTGAAAATGGTCATTCGGAGACAGCGAAGGCATTGTTGGATATGGGTGCCATGGGAAAGTCCTAAATGTATATTGGGATTATCTTCGAAGTTGGGAAAGGGTTTTTTGTTCTATTTGTATTTGACAGAATCAGAATATATTGTCTATCAGTTAAAGCCGAAATATAGGGATGATCTGCAAAGTTGTGAACAAATAGATTGTAGCTCATCTTGGGGAATTGATGGGATATCATATATCTTCATATCTTAATAAAATACGAATTGAGTTATGCTTGTCTTAACCAGAGAGGAACCGAGCCACCGCTTCCAATCAAAATAGTGTCAACGAAGACAAGAAACAACGGTTGATTGCTTCGTTCAGTTCTCATAACAAAGTGCTATGACAGCCAGCACTCAGTCCCAGGTGCCTCAATTGACCCACGTTCGGCATAAAACTCTGCATGACAGATGGCCAATTGTCAATCTTCCACAGCCATTGGAAGTTGAAGCAGCAAAACAATTTGTCCGACGTGTTACTCTAAGAAATGCTTAATGTCCAATATTCGTTGTAGCAGCCTAAGAAATTTGTTCCTAAGGAGTAAAGACTAAGAAAACTGAAAAATTCATGGAGTTCAGTATTTCATCTTGAACCTCATTCTTACATCCAACTTTGAAAAATTGTGTTCCATCAAAATTCCAACAAATGTCTCTCGCCTCTCTACCCACGTTTGAAGACAGTGTGGCAAGAGTCAAACTCTCACCATCCGACTTGGTGATGCTGGAAGCCATTCTAGATGCGATCCTTCCCGCCGTCCCATCCTCAGAGCTTGGACCACACCAAGACCAAGAATCCCTTGAATTGTTTGCAAAGACAACTCGTAAGTTCCATATCACAGCTCAAACTACTGAAGCTTACACTCTTAATACAAGCATCCGACTTACATGCTGTCAAGGCCCTCGTGCCTCTACTCGCAGTCCATAAGTCGCCTCAACTTCAAAAGAAGGTCCGCCTAGTTCTCTGGCTCTTGACTACTGGTCCGGAACTTTCATTCTAATGGGATTCAATCGTCCATTCCTCCGCCTAACTCAGAAGGAACGTGAACAGGGAATGCTTCGTTTCTGGTTGGTTTGAATTGAACTTCCTTCAAACCCAATTTAACATTCAAAATCACCACAGCAACTCCAAATTCAACGACCTTCGTCTCTTCTTCAAAGATTTAAGGCGCTGCAGTATTATCACCTACGGGCGGTCATTGAAAATTGATGGTTTGAGTGATTCCATTCACAATCCCACGTGGGCTGCAATGGGGTATCCCGGATTGACTCCACAAGAGAAACCAATTCCGAAGAATTTCGATCATGTTTGGCAGCCAACATTCATGGAGTGAGTGTACTGTAGTGTGTGACTAAAATTGCTGATTTCTTTCAAGTATCGAATCTCAAGTTCAAGGGAATGATAAAACTGTTCGATTGACTGCAGATGTTGTTGTTGTCGGAAGTGGAGCCGGTGGTGGAGTTGTTGGTGCGTCCGCGATTGTTTTGTCCTATCTGATGTTATTACTTCAGCTGCCGAGCTTGCGAAGGCTGGATTCAAAGTCATTGTCATTGAAAAGGCTAAGCACAGGCGTTTTGAGGATTACTCCAATAACGAAATGGATTCATTATTCAACAACATGGAAGCAAATGGCTTGCTCCAATCTGATGACGCTGCCATTTCGATTCTGGTATGTTAATTTCTAGTATATAAAGCCATAAACTTGTGACCTCAAATTATGTGCTGGTAGACTGGTTCTGCATTCGGAGGAGGAACAGCTATCAATTGGGCCTGTTCTCTGCGAACTCCTGACAAAGTTCGTGAAGAATGGGCGACCAAACACCATCTGCCACACTTTGCATCACAAGCTTTCACTGATTCTCTTGACACCATTTGTGAGCGTAACGGTATTACAGACAAAAACGTCTCGCAGAACGTTCCTAATCAAATTCTCCTCGATGGATGCAAGAAACTCGGGTACCCTGCTGCAGTTTTACCGCAAAACGCTGCTGGAAAAGATCACCGATGCGCGTTTTGTAGCATGGGATGTCCCTATGCAGAAAAACAGGGAACACATGTTACTTGGCTCAAGGATGCTGCCGAATGTGGAGCCCAGTTTATCCATCAGTGTAAAGTTGATCGAGTCACCCACGAGAAGGGGAAAGTGACGGGTATTGTTGGAACGATGTTCACGTCTGGGGTAAAGTTGGTGATTAAAGCCAAGACTGTTGTTTCCAGTTGTGGAACAATGAATTCTCCTCTCCTTTTGACAAGATCTGGACTTAAGAACCAGCATATTGGAAGAAACTTGAAGTTGCATCCTGTTTCGGTTGTTCAGGGTTATTTCCCGGATCGAGCAGTGAATCCTTTCGAAGGAGGAATCATGACGAGCATTTCTGATGTTTTAGCTGATCGCGAAGGAACCGGATATGGCGTGCGAATTGAAGTTCCGTCAATGTGAGGTCGTATATTGGTTATTTGCAGTTAAAATTCTGTAATAGGCATCCCGGGCTATTTTCTTTTATTGCTCAATATCGTGGAGCCGCGTCTTTCAAGAAAACAATCCTTCAGTACAAAAACAGGACTTCTCTTATTGGCTTGTGCCGGGATTTTGATAGTACTGGTCGAGTGTATCAGGATGCTCAAGGGCACACTCACGTTGACTTTTCCCTCGGATCCTTCGATTCTGTTTCTTTGGAGAAATCTATCGTCACCAATGTCAAGATTTTGCTTGCAGCTGGAGCTACCGAGGTTGATGCAGTTTTGCCGGGCCTTGACCCACTTGTATTTTCTGAAATGGAGGTTTTGCAAGGAAATACTGTTACCAGTACAAAGGCTGAGCAGTACTACAAAAAGATCCAGAAAATTGGTGTCGTTGCACGAAAAGCAAAGTTGGTTTGCGCGCATCCAATGGGTACGTGCAGAATGGGACACAGTCCTAAAGTGGGAGTTGTCAATCCACGTGGAGAAACTTGGGAAGTGAAAGGATTGTATGTGGCTGATGCGAGCGTATTCCCAACAGCGAGCGGTGTGAATCCTATGGTTACTGTGTTGTCTATTGCGCATTCTATTGCACAGTTTATAAAGTCGGATGTTGGTGCTTCTTCAAAGTTGTAAAACGGTGGTTTGTACTAGTTGTGTTTACGGAATACATTGTCTATCGGTGAAATATATTTTTTAATTTGTTTCGCCTATTGGCGAATATTTCAATATGCAGTGCCATTCGATACGGAAGAGGTAACCAATTGTGGCTCAACCTATCTGTCCAGTGTCTCAGTCAAGCAAAGCACACAAAACGAGCGCGTTACAAGGTGCGATATCAAATATAAATATAAAAACGCGAGAATAAAGGACGCCAAGTTGCGGTAAGACCAAAAGAACCAAGTTATCAAGTTGTTTCCGCCTCCCTTGCATTTCCAACATTTCCAAACAAGAAGGTGAAAACCAACCACTCTCCCCTTTCAACTAATTCCACGCGCATCCAGCCTCAGCTCCTCCGAATCCAACAACCAACCAACCAACCAACCAACGAATACACCGCCCATGTTTGCATCGCCGCAACTGAAGCCGATGGATCCGTCGTCCATCGCCGAGCCCTGTCCCGGCGAGGCTGTCCTCGAGTCCGCCGCGGCAATGACCGACGCGCCGCCCGTGTTGACGCTCCTGACAAAGGACAAGTACGAGAAGATGATGTGGAAGAACGGCCTCGGCGAAACGGAGGAAATCGCAATCTTTCCAAAGAACATTCACCATCACAAAGACGAGTTTGTGTGGCGCCTGAGTCTGACTGAGGTGCGTGTTTGGCGGCTGTGGTTGTTTAGTTCTGAGTGAGAGAGAGGGAGGGTGCTTGGCTCTGACAACAACTACCTAAAGATTCACGATGCTTGCTCCTTCTCGGTCTTTCCTGGTTACGATATTGCTCTCATGATGCTGCCTAGTGAGGCAGATCCAAATGCTCCCAGGAATCTCTCGTTTCCATCACTACCTGTCCGAAACGCTCCTGGAGCCCCAGCAATTCTCAGACACAACGACCAGGAAAGCCCCGTCCCCTTCCGTCCCTTGGTTCCTTACACGTACGTTTGTAACTGTCAGAATCCATCAAAGAACTTATTATTTTTAGGTATGCCGGAGAACTTCCCACAACATGCTACGTAAAGTCTGGAAAGACGCGTCATTTGACGTTTATCGCCAACCGTGCGAAAACTCAAGTTACCGTTTCTCTCGAGACCATCTGTCCTCATGGTCTTTCTGATGACGGAATCTGTGACGGAGAAGGAGATATTTCTACACCGCAGCCGTCTCCGGCTCTCGCGCATCGTGCTGCCGTAGGAACTGACACACCCAAAGCATCTCATCGTGATCATTTGAGTGCTGCGACAGGATCTTCGAGCAACCGTGCAGTCAGCCCAAGTCGTCATCACCCAAGTGCTCTTCCAACAACGAAAATTCTTCTTGGAGCATACACTATTGTCTACGTAGTCTCAGGATCAATCAGAGCAAGCGTAAACAATGACCCAAACACGGTTAGAGTAAATGCTGGAGAAACTTTGATTTGTGAACGAGATGAAGACTCTGCACCTGCTGATTTCACCATGTCTCCAGTAATGAGCAAAGATAACTTGGGAAACAGAACCTTGAATGGTACGGTCATAGGTCTTTGTAATTGTGCGGCTAACTGTCATACCAGACCACCAAGATGCCATGATCTACATCATTCAAATTCACATGAAACGTCCACAAAAGAAGCTTGACTCTGTTGGCCAGGATCTTCGTGGGTCCATGAACTTTTTTGGACCTCCAACAGAATCTACTTTCAACCTCAACTCTGCTGCAGCTCCTATTCCAATTCATGACACAACCGACACTTCAAAAACTCCTCGACCTCTTCGCGGACGTCGTGGCTCAATCATTATTTATGATGACCCCTCCCAAATTGAAAAGTCTCCTGAAAATTCCTTGTCAAGCTCGCAACAATCCCATGGAGTGAAATACTGGGAAAGCGCACGTCATTACCGTCCTCCTACATTCAGTGCGCGGTACCAAAACGAAAGTGACGTGCCTCCTCCCGTCGTCAGAGACTCGCTTGTGATTGAGGAGTTTCCCATGGGAAAAATCAGCACAGTATGGATCAATATGGTCAAGCAGGGGTTGTGTGAGTGGGTTCGAGTTCCTGTCATTGTTGCGCGAGGTGTGAATCCAGGTCCTGTCGTGAGTATCCTCAGTTCTCTTGATGAGTCTAACATTTCAACTAGCTGGGTATTACGGCGGTTGTGCACGGAAATGAACTAAACGGTGTTCCATGTATCCACCGTGTCATCACGGATATTGATGTTCATAAGCTGAACGGAACTGTGGTGGCCGTTCCCTGTGTTAATGTCCCTGGATACCTCCGATTCTCGCGTGAATTCAGTGATGGTAAAGACTTGAATCGACTCTTCCCTGGAAGTGAGACTGGAACTGCTTCCCAAATCTACGCCCACGCAATCTTAAACAAGATTGCGATGCATTTAGATTACTTGATTGATTTGCATACTGCGAGTTTCGGACGTGTGAACAGTTACTACGTTCGTAGCGACTTGAATGATCCAGTGAGTGCTGCCCTTGCAAAGTTGCAGCAGCCTCAGATTATTTTGCATAACAGTGGACAAGACGGTATGTTAGCGCGTGGCAATTCATTTACATCTGACAATACCTATAGGAACACTTCGTTCTGCCTGTAGCGCTCGTGGAATCAAGGCGATTACAGTTGAAATTGGAAACCCTCAACTCTTCCAAAACCAATACGTTCACTGGTCTTACATGGGAGTGATGAGAATCTTGACCTACTTGGGGATGTTTCCACCTCTTGAAACCGAGCCTCCAATGAACGCTGATGACGATACTTGGATGGATCCAGAAAACTTGGTCAAGAGAGTCTCAAGCGTCAGTTCGAATGGTAAATTACTTCAATTTATTACATGGGCTCACATATGTACTTGTAATAGATGACGAGAACGATGGGTCAAAGCCTGTTCACTACCATCAACCACCCAACACCATCATTTGCTCCAAAGGATTCT
The DNA here is from genome assembly GCA_002104985.1 of Rhizoclosmatium globosum. Lineage (NCBI taxonomy): Eukaryota > Fungi > Chytridiomycota > Chytridiomycetes > Chytridiales > Chytriomycetaceae > Rhizoclosmatium > Rhizoclosmatium globosum. Next base: position 299,482 of record MCGO01000031.1, on the reverse strand, counting down.
GGATCTACACAAAGACTGGAGGTGTTCTTGAAGTCTACCCGGCCGTGAACACGGTAATCCGTAAAGGCGACCTCATTGCCCGAATCAAAAACATTTTCGGGAACATTGTCGATGAGATTTTCAGTCCAAGCTCAGGCGTCACGATTGGAAGAAGCAGTAACCCTGTTGCTATGGCCGGAGACCGTGTCTTGCATCTGGGAGTTATCAAGAAGGAGAATGAGGTGTTGCAAAGAGAGGCGAAGGAGAATTATTGAGGGGCGTTTTGCTGTGATGGGAGAAGAAGATACAAACGAAAGAGAGGGTGTGTGTTTGCGGCACGTAATATTGTTTTTTGGGGAGCGTTGTCTAAGTTATGAAGTTAATAAAAAAAGAGATAATGCATATAATTTTAACAAGCGATCAGAGTATGCGCAATACAAGCAATAGAAATATGAATAAAATACCCGAGAATCAAACCGACTGAATTCCTTCAAAACCCCAACTCAAAATCGTGCGCTCATGACTTCCAACTCGTCATCGACGTCACCAACGGAACTACCAGCAACGCTACACCCACTATCATCAACACCCAAGACTCAATCCCCGATTTCTTCATCCAAAACCTTTTTCCCGTAACGCGTCCTTTCATTTGCGAAGGAGGACACCAAATTTCACTGCTCGCGCTCTCAGCACTTCCACGACGCGGCATCTGTAATCTCAATGGCTCCGGCGGTGCTGCCGTTTGCGGTGGTGGCAGCTGCACTGGTCCCGGCTGTTGAATATGGTACGAAAATGGGATCGGGTATGGAGGAACCGACGGGTCCTGCGAGTAGTACACAATGGATGGAGGTTGTTCATTGTACTGTTGCGGAACGTAATATTGCATAGGATACTGAGGATAAGGCGGTTGATGGTGTGGAGGTGGTGGAGTGTATACTGGCATTGAAGAATACTGATGATAATTGAGTTGATGGTGTGCGTTACTGTAATTTTGCTGTTGTGGTTGTTGTTGATGCATAGGGGATGTGTATTGGTGGTTGGTTTGAGTAGTATAAGTCGTTTGAGAGGTTATCGGAGATGGAATCATTGTGCCGGGGGCGGCGTAGTACTGTTGGACGTTGTATTGAGAAGTTGTTGTAGAGGATGAAGTTTGACGGTTTTGAGGGTACTTGCGGGGGATCGTGTTGTTGTTTTGACGGTTTTGGTACGTTGGTTTGGTTGTTGCTGGAGATGGCTTTGTTGGTCCGACTTTGGAGAGAACGGGAAACTCAGAGGGTCTGAGTGCATATTGATTGGAGTTTGATGAGGATTGTGGATGGTTGAAGTGTTTGGTTGCGGATTGAGATTCTCCTGTCGCGAGTTGTTGTTTCATGGTCCGCGAGAGCCCCTTGAATTCTCCAATTTCACGATACTGGACTCGTATAGTGCGTTCCAACCAGAGAGTCGCATTCTACATTTCCTGGGTTAATAAGCCGATAAAATTCGGAAACATACTTCATTTTCAATGGCTTTCTCAGCACTCGATTCATCTTCATAAGTGACGAAAGCAAACGCTGGTCTAGCTGTGGGAGGTGTTAAATTACGACAAGGCCTGTCAGTTTTCCAAACCTGGCCCTTCACCCGCTTTGTTGACGACTTGACTCGACTTGATTGGCCCATACTTTCCAAATCGCTCACTTAGCATAGAATCTGTGACAAGATACTGATTCAATTGACCAATAAAGATGGACTTCAAGTCAATTTCTGGCTTATTTCTATCCAAGTTGGTCGCCCATTCAGTCGTCCAAGAATACTTTTGGCGAATACCCTGTATAAAATACAAAAAATAAGAAAATACACGCGTTCAGTCATATCCATTACCAAAAAGGCCTTGATGGCATCATCGCGCAACCGAAACTTGACAAACCCACATCCTTTGCTTCGCCCAGTGCGGTAATCCGTCAAAATATTCAAGTCTTCGACCGGTCCGAATGCTTCCAACGCGCTTTTAAGCTATAACTTTGGTCAGTACTGCTGAGCAGAATCGAAAAGCAAACCAAACACACCTCACTCATTCCCAACTGCGCCAACCGACCCAGAAACAGAGTGCGATTCACTTTCGCCTGCTCAACACGAATATATCTTCCGCAGATAAGCGTATTATGAGCTCGGAGCAGGGCCGCTTTGGCGTCATCGATATTCTCATACTGGACAAAGGCATAGGGTCTCGCCAGCCAGTCCTTCAAGACTTTGACGTTAGTTAATGCTCCCCATTTCGAAAAGTGCTGGATGACGTGGTTTTGAAGGTCGGATTCGGAGACAGAAGTTGACAGGCTTTGAAAATTCGTGAGATAATTGATAGAAACGAGGAGGATTCAAACCTTGCGATGAAGAGACATGCTTCTGGTTGATTTACTGCGGGATCTGTGTTGTTTGACACGAGGGGATTATTTACGCTTGGAACGTCTCCCGAGTTTTCAAGGAGTACGTCTTGTTCATCGGCAATGATACCAATTTCTGGGTTTTCAATGGTTAGATCGTGAAGTTATGATTTTAATTGGTCGGAAGTCAAACGAGAGTTTGAACTACCTGTACTTCCGATTCTTTCGCGACAAGGGTTTCATCGCTCTCGTTGAAAATGCATTGATTCTTATTCTGTTGATTGCCTTCATTGATATCTATCACGTTTGTGAGTAATAGACTTTTTCACGCGCATTGGTGGAATAGGCTCCTCCTTCACACGCTAACCTCGAAATTCCACTCACCTCTTTCTTTATACATACCAGATTGTATAGGCTTCTGCGGAAGGCTGTGATGATGGGCCCTTGTTGTTTGCGTTACTTGCTCGTGGCTTGAAGGTGTGTTATCCATTTCTCCGTCCGTCAACAGGTGAATTTCTGTTCTAAGCAATGCGCAATATGCAATACGTCTTAAGGATAGCTGAGGGAATGCTCGAATTGATCGAGTTGTGGCGGAGAGAGCGAAGGAGGCGAAGTTGAAAAACAAATATTTAGAAAACTCGTCGCTCAAATTCATATGGTGGAAGCCAGTTACACAATAATGTTCAAATATTTTTGTATTGCTCTTGAAGTACTTGTATGTGTACATTCTGTGATAAACGGCTGTGATTCTCTGGTTTGGCAGAAATATTAACAATACCGAATGACGACCTGACGTTCAATAAATACTTTTCGTTTGACCTTCAGATAAGATTCTGAAAATGGGTATAAAAGTGACAGTTTTCTTGTTCTGTTGCTTTTCTTTCCATCAGACAAAACCCCTCTTCCTTCCTCCTCCTCTTCCATCTTCGACGCGTCTACCATCTGTCCATATCCTCATAGCATGCACGCGTCTACTCCTTCACAGGTATACTCTGGTGAGGACAACGTTACGCGTTTTGTTGAGTCATCGAACTGTCAAACTAACTCCAACAAGTTCACCAGTACTTCATCGTCAGAGCCAAGATTCCGTCCATCTTCTCCGCCGTACCTGGTTATTACCTGATCCAACTTTGAGGTATGTATCGACGCGTTTGCCCTCGCCAGTCCATCTTCTCCTTTCTGACAATTCTGAGTTGACTGACCCACAAACACATATCCCTCTTCCAAACACAGACTTCATTGCCGTCGCCTCTCACCAGTCTCTGGTCCTCACATACCTTGGCAACTCCTCGTCGCTGGCATTTTGGAATGTGAGGTTAATTTCTTTGATATGCGATGTGCGGAGGTGGATATCTGCTGTAGCATTATACGCGTACCCGGTGGCGGGACATGACGCGGATGAGACTCGTACTGTGTACTCCAAGCACAGGCCTCTTGGCGGTACTTTATTGTATCGCTCGCATCTCGGTGCAGCATTGACTGGTCAAGCTCAATGCTATGAGGGAAATGGTCATCACTGGACGTCTTAGTGTGGGGTGGGTTAGCTGTCTAAGTACGCGTCCACGGCTTCTGGTATTCTCTGTCCTAATACACTCTATGATGAGGTGGCGTAGACTTTGTTGTCTGCGCCTTTGGTGGACGGGGGAGCTCACACATGGCGTCCACAGGTTTGGATGTTTAAGTGAGTAGCTTCGGCTGCTCTGCCAAACCTGGTTGGAAATACTCTGGCCGCGCGGATTGAAACTGACGCAAGATACTATTAATTTTTAGTTTTTAATACTAGGTAGATGGTGAGGCATGATTGGCGACCTCCTCGTGGTCCTCACTGGTAACGTGCTTCCGATATGGGAGTGCGGCTAACTGGCCAATCCGATTCTTAGTCCTTTCTCTTCTTCATTTCTTCAAATAAAGAATATCTGCATCTCTTTATTCTACTTTGTTTAAAATGGAGGCAATTGATCCTGATGGACCATTCGCCTTCCTTCTGGATGCCGACGATGCATTGAACACAGCCCCTTCGACCACCGAAACCAAGCCAGAAGTCGCCAAATCAAGCCCAATCCAGGCCGCGCCCGAGGACAAGCCGCCTTCGCCCACGTTCAAATCAATCTTCAAATCGCTTCTCGCCGCCATTTCAAATCAGCAACTCGATTCGCTCTTGCACAGAAACACGTTCGACGTCCGATTCGACAGCGACTCGCCGGGCTTTGGCGGGGAACACGATGCGATTGTGGCGGCTGTTTCCTCGTTCGCGAACGAGGCAATCGACTTGACGACACGGTTCACAAATCAATTAAGTGGATTCAGGAACTGGAACTGGTTGCGAAGGGATTCAAACTGTAACTGGCGTGCGATGGTTGGTGTAGGTCTAACCCACTCTCAACACCAGGACAACTGTAACAGCTCATGCCAACTTGGACAAATCAAATTCTCAATTACGATGTCAAATACTGAGAGCTACTTGTGCGTCCATAATCTCTATGCCCTGTCCAGCCTGAATTCAACAACCACACACCTTGATACTCTGTCTCCGTCGCCACTCACTCCCTATTGGCATCCAAATGATCTGGATGATTTGCGTGTGATCCAATCTGCCAAAGAATCTCTTTCTCCTCACTCTCTTGACGGACTCAAACTCTCACTTGTCGAATTGAAGCTTCATCGAATATGGTTTTGTCAACGTGTCACAGCAGTTCTAGATGCTATCACGGATTTTGATCTGGAACAATCAGGAAGTCCCTGGCTGCAGACATTCATACAATTCAGCAATTCTCTTGATTCTTTGATTCTCAAGTGGAGCAAACTACGGCACGATTTAAATAGCGCTTTGACCAACGAATCTGGTAATTATCATATGTATCGAAGAGAGGGTATGGTGTTCGGCGCGTAAGGAATTCTTAGGATCCGACAAAGATTCTGTTGATTAACCTCCACGAAATTTACTGACTCAAGACATAGACTCGACTCTTTCATTCGAGAAACGCAGTGCCGCGACGCCTTCAACGCCACTACTCAAATCACTCACTATCCTTGAAAAGACCTTGCACTCTGCCCGTCTCAAACTGTTGGTCCTATCACAAGACATTCACGCAGCAACATCGCCGCTTTCTCCAGATACAATTACAACGCATTTAGACTCGATTCAACTGGATACCAGAGAACTAAATGCACTCTTGGATGCATGTCGTACATCAGCCCAAGGAACAAATGACACCATAGCTACTCAAGAAAGTGATGCGTCTCAGAAACCCAAATGGAGACACGAAGATGAAGATGATGGCATATGTGAAGGAACTCGAGCGTTTACTGATTTATCAATAGCTCTTGAGGATGTTGGCGAAGAAGAGGTCTTTGAAGGAATACCTGATGCGAAAGAAGAAAAGGTGGAGTCATGGTTCAGATTTAGTTTTGACGTCATCTTTACCGTTACTTGTAGGTGGTCTTAACAAGACAAGAAAGGATAGCATTGCAAAAGCAGAAACGTGAGGAGGAGGTAAGCACATTCCTTTGAGATGTTCGTATTGAGAACGACCTTCTATAGGCAACAAAACAAGCTACTGCTAATCTTGGGCTGCAAATGGTCGCGGAATTAAAGACTGTGTTGAATTTTAGGAAGCCTGATTCTGCTGTGAAAGAAGGAGATAATTCACATCCCACAGGATGAATCCTATTGCTTTCTGCGACAATTTTAATGGCATTTGTGTATTATATATAGCCGTGGTCAATTACTGAATGCCAAATATACTCATATTGTTTTTTCTTCGACCATGAGTCCTCACCAACTTCAACACTCTAATTCATTCACAGTTGGCACTATCGCTACAATATTATTCGAAGAAGTAATTTCTAGTAGTCAATATTCCTCTCTGGGTTCTGAGTGCTATAAATTTCTCGATCCTCATATAAATAAACAAATAATAAAAACGTTTACTTGAATTGATTTTCATTTAAATTGTCTTCTTCTTCTTACCCTTCTTTGATGCAGTCACAGGAACATCATCATCAATCACAATGGACTGTCTGATGTCCCTTTTCCAACCAAAACAGAGGTTTCTCACAGAGCCTTTACCAGCAGGTGAAGAACTTTTTGACGTAACGGTGATAACCTTGGCGTCCTTGACAGTAACAGCTGGAACAGCGGCAGCAATAGCCTCCTTCTCATTTTTGATGGCAAGCTTCTTGAAGACTCCACCCAAGAACTCAAATCCAAGCAAATCCTGTGCAGTAAGTTCCTTGCTCTTGACTGGTGCAACTTCTGTTGTCTCCTCCATTTCTTCGTCGTTGTCGTCTTCGTCTTGAACTGCGCCTGTCATTCCATACATTGCGCGCTCAACTCGTTCTTCTTCCATATCGCGCTTCTTCAAAATAGCGTCAAAGTAGGCTCCAGCGAGTTTCATTGGAGGTGGCAGAAGGTGAGAGGCTGCACCCATGAAAGCGAGTTTTGAGGCTTCCACTGATGCGAGTTCTTTGACAGTTTGCATAGTTTCTGGTTTTTGGGCGTTTGCTTCGAGGTGCAGCGATGTTGGGGTTTGTTGGAATGCTGTAGAACCGTAAATTCCACTGAAGAGACCGGCAGCGTCATCGTTAGAAACTGACACAGCTTCGGAGCTTTCAGCACTGGAAAGAGCAGCAGCTTGAGCTTTGGGACCGACCGCCAACAATTCGTACTTGGAAGACAAGATGACAAGTCTCGCAACATCTCCCTTTCCTACAGGAATTTGTGCCTTGTTCAAGTACTGCAAACCCTGAATATGCCCTTCTCCAGCAAACACCATCTTTGGAACCGGTGATGCTGCCTCAAACTCCAACACTCGAGACTCAATAATCTTACCAACTTTCTTAACCTCCGCATCCACCTCCACCGCACTATCACTTCCAGCGGCATCAGCCTTCCCCGTACTCTTTCGTACTCCAACACTCACAGAGAACCGAGCGGTATCCGCATCAACAACAAGCGCAAGCGCCTGTCCCCCCAAATCAACACTCCACCAAACACTCCCCGTCAACAAGTTCCACACATAACATCGCCCACTCGTAACCGCAACAAGACATGGAGTCTCATTACCCTCCACAAACGCAACCTTCAAGACATGCTCGCTTCCAGTAGGGTGACACAACGTCGCAACCAACGAGTTCGTGCTTGGGTCCCAAAGTGTAACTACACTTCCACACGCGACAGCAAGCATACTCGCGTCGGAACTAGTAGCCGCATCGTACACGGGTGAGTCCTTGTGGAACCCGTGGGACTTTTGCGTCCACTTGGAGTTGGGTCGCGAGAGTTTGCAGGTGGAGGAGTGAGTTCCCAGGTTTTGAAGCGTGTGTCGAGGGAGGTTGTGATACAGTGGAGCACTTTTTGGGATGGATCTGTTTCAGAGGGGAGGGAGAAGAAGTGGATGGACGTGATGGGGCCATCATGAGGAGACGCGACGCGAGTGTTGACCGAGTAGCTATGTATCGGATAAGTAACAAAGAAAAAAGGGATAGATAGAAACTCACTTTTGTGTGACGTCGTCCCATAACCAAAACTTGAGGCTGCGTTCCACTCACCACCAACGCACATACCATCACGTTCATCAACAGTAGCCATCCACTTACTCCTCCGCCCTCACGCTCAAAAGCAACAAGCTTAACAGCCGCAAGTCCATCCTCCGCATCAACTTTCCCCACCCCATCTTTATCAACTCCACCACTGACAACAATCCGATTCTGCGCAACAGCTTCCACCTCCATCACATGCACATCCCTTACAGCATCATAAAACTGAATACACCCAATATTCCCCGCAACAACCACACTGCCCGTACGTGGATCCACCACAACCCCATTCCCACCATCCAACACCCTCCCCTTCCTCGCCTTCAACCCGGTCACACAAGTCTTGACACTCAAATTCGACACGGAAATGACACGCACAGAAGCGTCTCCACAGACAACACCAATCAACGCGTCGTCCGCACTCACCGCAAGACTGAGCAACGCGTTTCCAGCCGCGATGCGCGGGAGAGTCTTTTTGCTCAGGGTTTCGAGTTGCCAGAGAACGAGGACGGATTCGATACCGCCTGAGAGGAGGGTTGTTCCGTCGTGCATGAAGGCGAGGGAGGTTACTGCGTTTGCGTGCCAGTGGAGGATTTGGACGGGTGGGGTTGGGAGGAAGGGGTTGTGGTACAGGAGGATTTCGCCTGTTGAGAGACCGATGGAGATGAGGTGGGTTGAGGGGTGGACGGCGAGGCATGTTATCTTGGGGGAGTGGATTTGTTGTTTCTTTGGGAGGCTGATTCTGGATGCGTTGATGGAGAAGGGTTAGAGGATGGATTACAGATTTTGGATTGAGAATTGATGGCGTTAGGCAGTGATTGTTGACACACTTCGCTATACGTGCTGCCTTACAATATAACTTCATCGCTTCGCTCACATATACTCCATCATGAGTGATCCCATATTTTCGGCTCAAAACTCACTTTTTAGGCTCCCCAAGCTTCACAGCATCCCAGACATACAAAAAGCGATCTGATGTGGCCACAATAGTAGAAGCTGAAACATCAAGTGTAGCGAAATCATACGCGAAATCCGCCATCAAAACAGCTTTTTTGGAGTCCTTCTTTGAGTTGGAATCATCGAGCAATTTCAGAACACACGTTCAATTCTAGATTTCCTTTCTGCCCCTTCTTCTTTTTTGACTGGAACGCAATAATGAACGAGTCGGTGTTTGATGGATCAGGTTGAAGTGAGTGATGTTGTCCTTGAATGACCAGACTGCAGATGGCGATTAGCTCAGAGATACAGTCAAGAGATCAAGCGAACCTTGAGAAGAGACGAGTCCGAGACATCCCACAAGTTCACAGATCCGTCCAAGTGGGCAGCATAGAGCTACATCAGAACAAGGTCAGTTTCACCAGCCAGTCACACGACACCACCAAAAGCAACTCAAGTCACCAGAAACGGATTCGCCTTCGAAGCAGCAATCGCAACAACAAAAGCCGCAGTTGCCGAGGGAACAAGCGACTTTGCGGCTGTTCCAGTTGCCACGTTCGCGACTTTGACCGCACCGCCCGCTGAACTACAAACAAGACCGCCGCAGAAGGAAACAGGGTTCGAAGAAGGGACGCCGCCAGAGAGCGTCGACGACGTGGCTTCGAGTGTGTGGTGGTGCGTTGTTGGCATCTGAAGCAAAGAAGTCAAACAAAAAAAAGAAAGAAGACGATCGAGTATTCATTCATCAACATCAAACGATAGCATTTTAGTACTCTCTTTCTTCTTTGTTTTCTTGGTGCCGTCACTGCCTCCATCACTGCCCTTCTTTCGCAGTTCTTCAACGCGCTTCCGTCGCTTCTCGGCTGCACTGGACCCTGATCCAACCTCGGCGATTGCTTTCGCTGAACTGCCACTTGCCACATCGCTTCCCTCGACTTCAGTCACGTCCCTCTTTTTGCCCTTGGCCGTTCCTCCTTTTCCGTTACTTGAAGGGAAGCTGTTCGTCTGTCAGTTTCCAATTGCTATCCCTGAGGCTCACCTGCATCTTTCAAGCCTAACGCCTTGACTGCATCGTCTGAAGACACATTTTTACCGAGCACAACCTGTTTGGTCGCTGGTTGTTAGGCCAGACGTCACTCAATGCTCTCAAATCGAACGAACCTGAGGTGCTTCGTCGTCCAAGTCCTGCGCCGAATCATCTTCCTCGTCTCTCTGGATCGGCTGCTTTGGCAAGTGTTGAGACTGAAGAACCCGCAGAAAGTTAGGTGTGTCGGCTGAAAACGATAGGCTCTTTTTGAATCTGGCACAGACAGAGAGTAGCAGCGAGGGAGAAGACGGTATGAGGAACTATTGGAAACATTCAACAAGGAAGTACTTTGCTCACTGGTGAGAGTCTCTATGGTCCTTCTTCTCGCTCATTTCCTTTGGTATGTAATCTTAAAATCTTCTTTTATTACTTCTTTCTACTCTTCAAAAGCTAACTAGGTTAAATCATAGATTGCCGTACCTCCTCCGAATCAATTGACTGAATACAATCAAATGGCGTCCAACGCGTTTCTCAACCCAGTGGCCATACCACTCACGGTCGTGGAACTGGCATCCCAAGTCATGACACCGTACAAGAGTGGAGCCTGCTTGGGGTCCGCGAGAATCTTTTGCATGTATGTCTGGACTACCGACGCAGACACGTATCCTCCATTTGGAGCTGATGGTCCACTTCCTGGAACACCCACAACAATTGGAATACCCAATGGACCTAAAGCAGCCGCCCATACATCAAAGTTGGGTGTTCCTGCCAACGAGCAGTAGTTGTTGTAGAACTGAACGTTAATGAAGGACCAGCCGGCATTTGGAGTAGTAATTGGAGCACCCAAGTACGCGTCTGGGTATGGACATTGTGGTGCAGCAGTAATCAAGATCCCAGGGTTATTGGCAACAAGGTACTGGTTCACAATCACAAGCTCGTTAGCATCCGTACCGCCACCCTCAATATCCCAATCAATTCCATCCAACACAGCGTTTCCAAAAGGTCTATCAGGACCCGTTCCTCTAAAGAAGGAGTTATGCAACGTCTGCGCAAACAACTTTCCAGACCCGGCCGCAAGAGAATATGCACCAACACCACCACCAAGCGACAACAAAATCTTAACCCCTTCGCTTGACACGCCTGCACTCCTGACCCCACGCCAAAAACGACGCAATAGTCGCATTGTCAACTGGCCCATTCACATTATCATACGCCCCGAAAAAGTCCAAGTCAAGGTGGAATTTAGCTGGATTACCACCTCCATTACCGAAAATGGAGAGAAAGGCAATGTTGATGTAATCAAAGTTTCCAGAGTTGCAGTAATCGATGAGATGGAGCTGGTTTTGGCCGTTGGTGAATTTACCGGAATTCTGGCCCCAGTACGTGATGAATTTGTATTTGTGGTTGGGAATTCCACCACCGCCTCCTGCTGCGGTTGTAGTAATAGCGTTGGTTGTCGTTGTCTTGACGACAGCCGCAGTCGTGGTCGTAGTGGTTGTCGTTGTAGTGGTCGCGGTTGTCTTGACAACAGCAGCAGTGGTAGTAGTGCTCTTGACAACAGCAGCAGTGGTAGTAGTGCTCTTGACAACAACAGCCGAAGTTGTAACCACTGGTCCACTCGAAGTCGTGGTAGTCTTGGCAGCAACTGTAGTCGCCGGTGGTGTCAACAAGCAACCAACTTTGCCAGTCACGCTGGAACAGTACAAGGACGAGCCACAGTCTTGCCAAGTGATCCAAGCACCGTTGAAACACTGTTGCAGAACATTTCCGGAACACTGGACGCCACCGAAACTGCACTGTTGGGCGGAAGCGAGAGTTGCAAGAGATACTGCTGTGAGTAGGGACTTGCTGAGCATCTTGTTCTTGGTGGGTGTTTAAGGGAGGAAAACGAGATGAAATTTATAGGTGAATGGTTTAGAAATCATGGCTTGTTTAATCACGCGATGGCACTGTGTGATCAGTTGTCACGTAGCACCACGTGACGTGTGCTTTCCTTCCATCGCAAAGGATCCGTCACCATCCATAGACTTCCTTGCACTGTTCTTCTCACGAAAATAGTCCAATAAAGAATGTGGTGTATTGCAAAACAATTAAAAGTCACGAGCAAATTCAACAGACCCATTCATTCACTTGCTCCACAATCTGAGCAAACGTCAACCTCGCATCAGGTTGCAGTTTCAAACACCCGGCAACAACTTGAAGAAACTTGACTTTCAATTCTAACACTCTTATGTCTTCCACTAAACAGCTTTCAGAACTTTTGACAATGCAGCTTCGGAAAGATCCAATTCCGTCTGTATCCATTCCTCCAAAGCGATATGCGTTTTCACAGCTTCATCCCTCACTAACTCAACACCATTCAATTTCTCTCCGAGCCGAGCAAGAACATATCCGAACATCCACACATCGCTTGATGGAACCACCTTTTCGTCAGGCGGATACTGCAACCGCGACTTACTCATGGGATTGTCCTTCCTTTCACTCGCAACCGTACAGAAATCATAATCAATTAAATGAGCATCTGACCAGTCGTCTTGAGAGGTGCAAATGTTCGGTAGACGAATATCCATGTGACAATAGTTGGTGGCAACAAGTGATTCGATTGAGTTGCGATACACAGACAAGACGAGATTTTTAATCATACGGAATGTGATGTTTGGAGTTAGTACTGGTGGGGTCGGATGTAGACGGTTGTGGAGACTGGGTCCATAATCCGGAAGCACCATTAACGGTTCACTCAAAATCCAATTTTTAAATGGGTTCACTGGATTTTGAGGCAACGGTTCCATGACCAAAGCGAGGATTTCAGTTTGGGGGGCATTTTTCAATACAGCTTCATTGAGCTTCCGAAATCGGGTGAAAAGCTTTGTCGACGCGAGTGTCGTAAGTTCAACATCTATATCACAAAATCTTGAGTATTGTGTCTTTGAGAAATGAGAGCGATAGATTCGGCAATAAAACTTCCAATCTTGATGATAGGGTTTGTGAACGTTTGAGTATAGGATATTATAGGTTCTCCCTGTAGAAAAGGGAATTTCAATTTGTACTCATCGGCAGGCAACCAACAGAAACGAGGGGGTTGGGAAACGGTGTAGGCACAAGACATTGAACTTGGCGTAGAAGACGGATACTTTCGAATACAAATGAGGCAATCGTCTGGAAATACTCATCTGTTCTGAGTAATGTTGACCAGGTCACGGTAAATTTACCATTGTGACGGAATCCAGTTGGCGTGACTTTGAGAACGAAAGCTGACTTATGAGACATTACCAGACCATACATTTCAATATTATCGCCAAAAACTTGGCGTTTTTCGGTTTCTGACAGTTGAGTCAAAATTCCCATCATGGAATATAAGGTATACAACGCAGCTTGAGTAATAGCCTCGTTATGCTTCGGAAGCTCAGAAGCAGTACAAGTTTCCACATCAATGTTACTATCTGCCTTGACTTTGATCATGGATGCAACTGGAAGCCCAAGGCTGCGTAGTTGCTGGTATTTTCCCATTCCCAATCAGGCCTCGAATGTTTTGCAGCACGGGACGAGTTTGGCGGCGCAATTCCGATGCCAAAGTCAGCATTTCCTTGAATCGGAAAGTGGAAAGGAAGAGCGAGTGGCTGCGCCTTTGTGTTACGATCCACCAGGGGTAAGGCACAATCCCGTAGAAGTAAAAGTTGTGCGCCTCTTTCATCGAAAGGATCAGCAATGTCGAGGGCTATGAGAAAATGGTTAAGTTGGAGTTGCTCGTTTCATGAGCGTGTATCCTCACCGCAACGCAAGATCTTGCCCACTGTTCTCTTTACATTGAAATCTTCGGTTCTTCTTTTTCTTTGCGTTCTTGAGGTGATGCTGATGTATCTCTTTGAAGTTGGACTTCCTCGGCTACAGCGGAAACTGCTCGCTGATACCGCTGATCGTCAGGGCGCGGGACCCTTAACTTCTCATCATACTGGAATTTGAAAATGTTGTTTTCAAGGAACTTGATGTTTACAGTCGTGGCCCAGTGTGAGGTCTCAGAATCTGAGCAATTATGAGAGAATGGTAAGGAAACGTCAATATACAACAACAAAGGAAATAGGCAATCCATGCTATTCCTGATTGTTCACCTACATCGTCCATAATTCCTGGTGAGATTTGGAGCCTGAAGAGGAGTGTTTCTTTTTTGTTTTTTTCTCTACTCGATTTTCCAGACCTGTGTAAGTAGTCTTCAGCAACACCTACCCGGCATTCAGGATCAATGCAAGAGATGCGATGGAAGGAGTTTGTGCGAGGGATCGCGTGATTGCCGCAGTTGAAAGAAGGCTACCATCCCATTGTTCTCCTCACACTATCAGAACCCTCCAACTAAACTCTCAATCAAACAACCATCCAGACATACAATCATGGGATCCTACTACAACTTCAAGAAGGTCCAGGTCGTACCTAAGGCCATGGAGTTCATCGACATTGTCTTGTCGAAGATTCAGAGGAAAACACCGACTGTCGTTCACCCAAACTACCAAATCTCTCGTATTAGACAGTTCTATATGAAGAAAGTCAAGTTTGCTCAGGTTTGGTGTTTCGCTGGAGTCACACGTGCAGCCACTAACAGTGAGCCAAAATAGGACTGTTTCGACGAGAAGTTGGATCAAATCTTGGGAGACTTTCCAAAGCTCGATGTAACTATCATATCCTATTGGCGTCAGGCAAAAGGAATCTTATGCCCTTCATTAGGAAATCCACCCATTCTATGCTGACTTGATGAACGTTCTCTACGACAGAGATCACTACAAGTTGGCTTTGGGACAAATCAGTACATGCAAACATTTGATTGATTCAGTTGCTAAGGATTACGCTCGTTTGTTGAAGTTCGGAGACTCGCTGTTCAGATGCAAGCAGCTGAAGAAGGCTGCATTGGGAAGGTGAGACTTCCTCTTGACGTAACTGAATCCTAACTTGTGGTTGCAGAATGTGTACAATTATGAAGAGACAGAAGGACAGTTTGGCATATTTGGAGCAAGTTCGACAGCACTTGGCTCGTCTCCCTTCTATTGATCCAAACACACGTACTCTGCTTGTGTGTGGTTACCCCAACGTTGGTATGTACTTATAATCACTGCTATCTCATCTAACACTGCTTGTCCATTTCAGGAAAATCAAGTTTCATGAACAAATTAACTCGTGCTGAAGTTGAAGTTCAACCATACGCTTTCACCACCAAATCCCTCTTTGTTGGACACATGGACTACAAGAACCTCCGTTGGCAAGTTATTGACACTCCTGGAATTCTTGACCATCCTCTCGAGCAACGTAACACCATCGAAATGCAATCCATCACCGCCCTTGCCCACTTGCGTGCTGCCGTTCTCTTCTTCATCGATTTGAGTGAACAGTGTGGATACACTGTGAATGCACAGTGTAACCTTTTCGAGTCCATCAAGCCACTCTTCAGCAACAAGCCAACTTTACTTGTCGTGAACAAAATCGACAGCATGCGTATTGCCCAGTTGAACGAAGTTGACCGTGCCCGATTCGATGCTTTGGTTGCTGATGGGGATGTGACTGTCTGTGAAATGAGTACTTACACTGATGAGGGTGTGATGGAGACCAAAAAGACTGCTTGTGACAAGTTGTTGGCATCCAGAGTTGAGATGAAGTTGCGTGGAACCAAGATTAACGACGTCTTGCAAAAGTTGCACTTGGCTCAACCATTGGCTCGTGATGAGAAGGTGATTGACACTTCATATTTGTGAACTTTCCTCTAACTTTTTTTTTCTACAGGAACGCCCAGTCAGTATTCCAGAGGGTGCTCTGCAGCGTGCCAAGTACGACAAGATGGACCCCAACCGTCGCAAGCTCGAAGTGGACCTCGAAGTCGAAGGAGGTGGTGCTGGAGTTTTCAACGTGGACCTCAAGAAGCTCTACCAGTTCAAAAACGACGAATGGAAATACGACAAAATCCCAGAAATCATGGATGGAAAGAACGTTGCAGACTTCTTTGATGAAGATATTGAGGCTCGTTTGGAGGAATTGGAGAGAGAGGAGGAGCGACTTGAGAGAGAAGGATTCTACGACGAAGAGGAAGTGGAAATGGATGACTCTGATGAAGAGGCTTTGAAGCTTGCTGCCAAGGAAGTCGAGAAGAAGCGTGACTTGCTGATGAGAGAGAGCAGGATGAAGAAGAGCAAGAACAGAGCTATCTTGCCTGCCAAGTTCAAGAAGAGAGTAAGTCGTTTCCTCGCAATTGTTGTTGTAGTTGATCTAACTTTACATAGTCTGCTGCTGACATGACCGCCGCCTTTGCTGCCCGTGGTATCGACATTGAAGAGCGAGCCAGATCTCTCACCCGAAAACGAACTCGTTCGGAATCCCGTGCAGCAGATACCAACGACCGTATGAGTTTGGCCAGAGAACAATCACTCGCTGCCAAGAGACACAAGGGAGTCAGTCAATCCAGAGACCGAAGCACAATGGGTCTCAAGAGCGCAGAATCTCGGTCGATTTCCCAAAAGGTTCTCCAGTTCGCACAGAGACCCATGAACGCGAATGCAAAAGCATCCGAATCCGACAGAAAGATTCTTACAAAGATGCCAAAACATTTGTTCAGTGGAAAGCGTGGAAATGGAAGTGCTTCTCACCGTTGAGCACTGTTGCTGGTCTTGCTGCATTAACTTTAACTTTGGGATTTTTGTTGTTTCTTTTAGTTTAACTTCGTGTTTTCGTGCCTTCGTCAGATAATCGCCGAATAAATCTTTGATAAATCGATGTCTTTAACAAAACGCCACTGCCGCACAACCACCCAAAATATTACAAAAGTCATCACACTTTGGTACATTGCCATGGCGCACTTGGTGAGTTGATTGTCCATAACGTTCCATCAGGTGCAGTACCAAGAATACTTTGCGGAGACCTAGTCAAAAGTATGACGCCGCTCAACTTTTCCGCAAAATCAACTTTGAATCTGTGCCTCATTCCCTTTGTTCTTCGAACTACTTAATGATTCTCTTTTTTATTTTATTACTTAATATCAGATTTTCCAAAGCCGGAAACTGGTTGGTGAGTGACTCAAAAAGTACAACTCTGTTTCCAACAGCATTATTAGATTTTGAACCGACACAACCTTCAGGTATCACCCAATATACATCCGATGCTGTAGCAGAACAATATGACCTCCAATTAATACAGTTTTCTTTAGCTGAACCACTATCAATTTTGGCATGAGAATGAAATGGATTTCTGATGGTGACTTGGAATGCAGAAATGACTTTCGTTTTTGAGTCCCAAATAAAAAAGTCGTATCCTGGATAATTAACAGACTCAGGAATAAATAAGGTTGAACGATTCGAGGTAAATGACGTTGAAGGTGGAAGTTTATGACCTGAGAAAGGAATTATCTCCGTGAACTCGATTGACCTATCATATTGCAGAGCCCCCAATCCAGCTTTCACTTTGAGATTGTATTTAAACGAGAACTTTTTAAGAAGTTCCATAGTTGTCAGCAGGTATTTTTCAGCTATTCGCCCCTTGACGTCCTGAGTGTAGTCACCACTCAAAACAAGTTGTGTCACGAAGCCAAGCGATGTAAGGAGACTTTATCATGATAAACCATCAATAAACGTCGAGCCACAGGATTAAGCGCCACAATCAACTCATTAAATTCGTAGGGTCGTCCTTCTTTGGGTTCACGAATGATATCAAAAAGCTGGCGGTCCATACCCACCAATATCTCGGGTCGAATCAGTCCAAGAGCCATACGAGCAATACATTCTTTCAAATTGTTCATTTCTTCAGGAAGAAGTCTGCGACAAAACTTTGCGTGGCTTTCGCCCATCTCAGTCATTCGATTTTTTCGATACTCGTTTGTCTTTTGATGGAAAGAATTTGCTGGTTGATGCCACAGCAAATATAACTCGTACGGAACGCCGCCTGCGTTCAAAAATAGTTGTTAGAATAAATCAAGTGAAAAAACAATTATTAAGAGCGAACCAGTCCAATAGAGAGCGTCAATAGCTTTATCTGATGTTGGATTAATTTCTTCACCACTTGTGAGCTTGAAGTGCTTGCACCAAGGCACAAACTCATCATTGTCGAATTTATGAGCAATGATATCATGAGTAAACCATCCCTTCATTTCGGTGGGATAGCCTTCGTTGTTTGCTGACGCTGAAATGATAACTTTGATGTTTGCACCACGTCGATCAGATAAGTAATTAATGACGTCGAAGGGAAACACTTTATCAAGTGCTTGATTACTTGCAAACAATGCATTATGCTGGTCGCAGATAACAATCCATTGCAGATCCTTATCTTGAACGTATGTAATCAACTTTGACATCAACTTCATCATCTTCTTCTGTACATCTTTGGCGCGATCAACAGTACGACACAATTCAACAATAGTCTTCCCACCGATTTCATCGTCAA
Organism: Rhizoclosmatium globosum; assembly: GCA_002104985.1. Classification (NCBI taxonomy): domain Eukaryota; kingdom Fungi; phylum Chytridiomycota; class Chytridiomycetes; order Chytridiales; family Chytriomycetaceae; genus Rhizoclosmatium; species Rhizoclosmatium globosum. Next base: position 281,242 of record MCGO01000031.1, on the reverse strand, counting down.
AGAAAGTCATGACCAGTTCCCTTTGAATAAATCCTAATGAGTCACTATTGTTCCATTTTGCACAATCATTGATGTAAGTGACTCGATATGTACATCGACGGAATCTAAGTTCTGCTGCCAAGATGTAGAGAAGGTAACTTTTGCCAACACCCACTGGTCCTCTATTAGAGTTTCAATATTTATTATTTAATGTAGAATACTTGCCGTAAATACACTCCTGAATATCGTCTGTTATCCAACTTCAGGAGAGTACTCTTCAATAATGAATATGGCTTTCTGGAAACAATAAATAAGGAGTTGTCGTTCGCTGCGACGAATCGGTAGTTCAGTTGATGAGGCGACAGCAATGGAAGCGAAAACGAAGATACGGTTGGGTCATCCATAACAAGAATAGGCAACCTTCTGTGGTCCTTCCACAGATTTCTGAGAGTCTGCTTTAGATCGCTTTGTGGAGTCCCTCGAAGGCAAAGTCTGGTTGAGAACTACTTGTACATCTTGGGCAAATAGAGCAACCTTGTCATATGACAAGCCACGCTGAGGCGGAGGAGGGAATGGCTTATCAGGAATGTTGGATATTGAAGAGATCAAGCGCTTCACGGGAGCGGGACGATGGTCATTGTGTGATGACATTGCTGCCAACATCTGAAACTGAAATGGGTTTCCAAAGACAAATTTCTCGCCCTCTCTTCTTTGGTTTCGTTAGTTTGTTTCTTATATTTAATACGATAATCGTTTAAAGTTACTACCTCACAGCCACCCAAAATGATACCAAAGTCAACACACTCACCTCTGTCTGCCACCGCATTATCCATCCTAGACTTTTTCGCTGTAGCGCATGCGATGGGTAAGAGACCGCATTGTTGGCTTCAGGCTCCTTACTCAGCTAAACAACTAATGAACAACATCACCAGGTCCTTGCTTGGCCCCTCACACCGAACCAAAGTTTTATGGAATCGAGGAACCAGATATGGAAATGATGCAATCTATTGAATTGGTCTCAATAAGGATGTTACCACCACCCCGATCAGCACAGCCTCTTTACAGTACAAAACGACCGATACTAATGCCAAAACATCTTTCTCGATCTATGAGATCAACGCCCGAGAAACAATCGATATCAAAATGATTGTGAAATGGCTCCTCCTTTCAAGTCTCCTTGATAATGTATCTATAACATCTTAATTTATCACATCAAATATACCATTCTATACCACCGATATTTATTTATTTGAGCGATGGAAGTCTGGCTTTCATGTGTGCTGACGTAACTCATATTCAAACTCCGAACATGTTTTTAGACGCCGAACTCCGCTGTCAAACTCAAGTATTTCAACGGCGACAATCCTCCAGTTCGGAAACAATAATCTTCACTCTAACTTGGACTCTGTATGTACCATGCCGATCATGTTCCTTAACACTAACTTCTTACAACAGATTATGGTCATTCGCGCATTACAGTTTGTTTTACTCTTCGCAACTACATCTTTGGCGATTCTTGAGCCATATCCAGCTCCAGTTTCTGACTGGATGACACAAACATCATTCCCCATATCCAGCATCAAAGTAGTCCCTTCTGACGGCGCAAAACTCGATAGTAATCCACCGTCCTTTTGGTGGACTGGTGCCGACACAGGTCCTAAAACAATTTATAGACTTGACATCTGGTCTGCGAATCAAACGTGGTCATTCAAAGATCTCACCAACAACTTCTTCACAGTTCCTTTTGAGATTCCAACCAATACCACTTACTCTTGGCGCGTCATCAAAAATAAGGCCGGCGTTAATGTTACCAGCGCGAACCGCACCTTCGAAGTTTTATATGGTGCCGAATTCATTGGAGTTCTTGCACCAGACTTTGCATCGAAAGTTTCCGTGTCTGCCCGTCCTCGACTTCTCCCAAGCGGGATTTCTCGAACAAAATTCCTCGCGTCGCCTTCAGGAATTGGATTCCCGACTCGCATCAAGAATGAGGAATTTTACTTCATCAGAATGAACAACGCAACTCTTATGCCGGATTCCAACCTGACATCCGCGTCATTCCCGCCAGGCTCTCCGGAATGGGCCGCCTTCTTGTCAAAGACGGCTAATGATATTTCAGCACTCACTTTGGCCATTTACAACTTCTCGTGGTCCTTGTGGTTCAATCCAAGTAATCTCGTTCATTTCACGGAATTACGTCGACGGGTTCTATCCATCGCCAGCTACAATGTCACGGGAATGACGGGAGCCGCTAGCCAGGACCAAGCCAATCGTGACATTATGCTCTCGTTGTCAATGGCATATGATGTCATCAAACAGAATTTAACTGAAGCAGAACGGACACTTGTCGTCAACACCATCCGAGCTCGTGGATTACAAGTATACAACAATGGAGCTGAAGTCAAGAGCCTTTTGGTTTATCCATATGACTCTCACGGCGCCAACACTCTCGGATTTCTGTCCTGCACTGCCCTTGCTATGGCTGGAGAGTTCCCCGAAGCTGAAAAATGGCTGAACGACACTCTACCAATGTACATTGCTCTCTACAGTACTTGGAGTACAGAAGATGGTGGCTTTGGAAACAGCTTGGGGTATGCATTCTTTGATGCGACAGATTCCCCACAACGGTGGAACTGGATGAGCAGCGCGACTGGTTTGAATGTTGTTGGAAAACAATGGATTCGCAACTGGCCAATCCAGTTTGTTTATTTTGCTCCCCCGTATGCCGCTACAGTCGGAGTTGGGTTCGGTGACAGTGGTGAAATGGATGCAACAGTGTACAAAGCAATTATTTGCGGTTCTCTGATAGCTCGCGTTCTTGCTGATACATCATCAATCTTGACTCAATCGCAGAAGAACTTGTACCTATGGTATTGTGATCGTTTGAACACAAATGCAATGCTCGACGACCGCTACAATGGTCATATCTGGGCGGCCCCCTTCCCCTCCATTCCTCAGTTGACGGATGTTGCTATGAAAGCGGCTGGTTATGCCCCCAGTATTCACTTGAAGCAAATTGGATGGGTCGCGATGCATTCTACTCTTTTCAGCCCGAATCGTACCTCCCTATACTTCCGTGCTGCTCCATTGGGATCTGGAAACCATAATAATGCAGATCAGTTAGCATTCACGTTATCTCACCGAAACCAATCGTTCCTAATTGCGAGTGGTTATTACGACTATTATGGCTCTGCTCAGCATTACAATTGGCGGAAGCAGACGAAAGCACAATCTGGTGGAGTGACGCTCACCAATGACCAAGGACAAACCATCAACAGCTTCTCTGCATCTGGATCCATCAGACAGTGGTACACCTCGAATGAATATGATGCCGTGACTGGAACTGCTGTGAATGCATACAACGATGGTTATGGTACAAAACAAGTTAAAGAGCCACACGCAGCATAATCTACTTCCGTGGAACGAACCAGTACATTATCCAAGACCAGTTCGATTCCCCTGTTCCCCAAAGTTGGTCTTGGAACTTCCACGCGTATAAAAACATGACTCTACTTGGTCCAGGACGTGTGTTGATTCCAGCTCCCGCTGGGAACGCGACAGTTTGCCTTCGCGTGCTCAATCCCGACAACCTCGTGTTCACGCAGACGAACTTGTTCCCTGCCAACGCTCAGACCACTCTTCCGAATCAATTTCATGCAAAGTGGCAAGTTTGGAGTCCCACAAAGACGTTCGCTTTGGTTGTGGTGATTGATCCTGATTGTACGAACGCTACTGTTCCGGGTGAAGCCAGTATTGTTAGCACACGTTCTGTTCCATTGCCTAATGGTACTTTCCTGAAGTTTGATGGAGATTTCTTGAATGTGACCTCACTGCAACCAAGATGAACAAGGAATTCCTAAACGAGTGGCAGTGAAGTTTGGGAGAGTTTCTTTTGGATACGTGATATTGAATAAACTGTTTTGAGTTATATTAATAATGGAATAGAAGGCTGGTGTGACCACAATCCAAACAAAAAGAAAACATGACAGGACACGGATCAACCACTGCCAATGCAACTGCGCCGAAAGACGTACACGGCCATGGCACTCCGGCAGTTCCTGCAACGCTTCGGCGCCATCTGCGGCTGATGTGAAGCCCGAGCCAAAGGTTCCAAAGGAAGAAAAGTCGTCCAGCTTTGCCGTTCAGGTACTCATCTCAAGCACTCATGTGCCCAACACAACTAAACTACGTTCTAACCTTCTTTATTGAAATCAGGAACTCACGGCCTTCTACTCGCCGTCATGTTCTTTACCCGCCTCTCAGTTCCCCGTTGGGTGAACCACTCCATGTACTGGCTCTCTCTCGGAACAATGTATTTCCCATTGATTGGAGTTATTGTTGGCGCCTTCGGAGTCTTTTGGTTCTCGCTCGCATACTACCTCTTTCCTGGAAGCACAATCATTCCTGCAGTTATTTACTCCATGGCAACAATCAGATTCACTGGTGCATTTCATGAAGATGGACTCGCTGATATGTGCGATGGATTCGGTGGTGGTTGGAAGCGTGAGAGCATTTTGAGATCATGCGTGATTCAGCGAACGGAACCTTTGCAGGACTTGGATTGATTTTGTTCCAGCTCACAAAGCTTGGCGGGGTCGCTTACTTGATTGATACGATTGAACTGGTTCCTGTTGTCTCGACCACACTCGCTCATCCAAATGGTCCTCAACTGTTGGCGCATGTGTACAAACTTGCACACCTTTCTGGAATTTTGATTTCTGCGCATGTGTTGGCAAGATGGAGCTGTACATACCTCTTGTGGCGATACAAGTATGTGGAAAATGCATCCGCTGCTGGAAAAGAGTTTCTTCTCACTGTCACAACGACACGTATGATTATGGCAACTATTTCCACGATTGTTCTTGTTGCAGCAGCGCTTTTTGCGGTTCCTTCCTCCCAAGATTACTTTGTCAAGCAAGTTGCAGCATGGATCATTTCCATTTACATTACAGTCGGAATGGGAAGATACGTGAACCGAGTTATCGGAGGAGTTATTGGAGACTGTTTGGGGGCAATCAACCAGATTGTTGAGTGCTCCGTGTACCTTGCGTTTGGAATCAACTGGATTCGAGTGTTGGGAGACGTTGCCGATTTGTATTTGATGCTCAAGGCATTCGTCGATACCTTTGTAAAGGCATAAATGCACTCACTCAATAAATGACCCATAGCTGGCAAAGTTTATTGATGGGTTTGGTATGAAGCGTCCAAAAGTAGTCCGCCCTCAAGTAAACAGAGACAAGCTTAATCCAACTTCATTGAGGTTTCTCCCTTCATGATTTCAATAAGCTCCTTCTGCTTCTTTCTGGCGTCAGGACGGGCATCAACGACGTTAATTTCGAGGTTTACGAAGGGGATCGAGAAGAGCACGGCCGAAATGACGGTGAAGCACGAGTACCAGACGGCGCGGTTGCTGAAGCCAAATGGAAGGGCGCCTTTGCCGACCCAGTTGACGCCCGCGAATGTCATTGGGCCCCAGAAACCAACATTCGATGTCGAGGCGGCTCGGGCGAAACGAGGGCGAACGAGGAAGAGGGTGCGATGTGCGATCATCCTTTTTGCGCTTTTTTTGGGTGGGGTCGGTGTGTGTTGGTGTGCGTCACAGGTGGTGGTTGTGTGTCATCGTGATGCTGTCAAATTAAATAATCTATTCTCGAATAACACAAAATAGATGTGTTTATTGTTATCCGCTTTGATTCAATACGGTTTCCACTTCCATCCATTGCCGTTTCAAATATTCTTCGCAAGACCCAAATGGAACCTTTGTGAACCTTTCCTCACTTCCCTTGAATTTTAAATTCGCCGATATTCTATCGTTGCTTCTAACCATTGAGTCGCTTCCTACATCTTTCACGAATCTTCCAATATTTCTTACAGCTTCCCGCGCTAACGGTTGAACCATACAAAATATGTGGAACATGTGAAGCAACTCATCATAAATTTCCATCCGAATTTGAGACGTTGGAAACTGTTCTGAGAATAATCGGAGAGCTTCATCGTGCAGCCGTTCACAGGATCCAACTTGAATTAACACCGGAGGCAAGGGCTTTTCAGAAATCTCCTTTGCGAAAAGTGGCGAAATCATGGGATCTGTGATGGGCAAATGCGATGGAACGTGATAAATTGAGTCCTCTGGGCCAAGATGCTTTTTGTCAAAACTGCGAGACGGTAAGACGTCTGAGACTGCGTTGAGAACAAAGACGGAGAAGACTGAGTTATATCAAGCCAAGGACTCAAGAGAATCAATCCTCCAGGTAATGGAATCTTGTCACAGTGATCCCGAATGTACAATGCAGTTACAAGAGCAAGATTTCCTCCTGACGAATCCCCGGCAAAAAAGATTTGCTCTGGTTGGTATTTAGGCATTCCAGCAGGTGGATCAATCAGGTATAGATAACACGAGAGCATATCATGAAGTGCCAAAGGGAACTTATGTTCAGGGGCCAAACGATAGTCAATTGAGAGGATACGTGCACCAGCATCCTTTGCAATTCTCCACGTCAATTGTCGATGAGTTTTACGACTACCTCCAATGTAAACTCCTCCGTGAGCGTATAACACAACCTTTTCAGCAGGATGGCATGGGTCAAACTTAACACTCGAGTCACACCATTCTCCCGGAACGACTCCTTCTGCCTGAGAAGTATCCATATCAAAGAGCAAGTAGTCCTTTCGGCGAGGAACTTTGACTTGTTTGATACCCACATGGATAGGCTTGGGTTGCTTGAAATTCGACAAGACTAACTTGCCAGCCACAACATTATTTCGCACGGAATAGACAAGACGTTTAGCGACAGTCATGGAGATGAGCTTCATGCAGAGTACCGGTCAGTTTAACAGGAGGAGATTGGAGAACGTCAGCCACTCACATAAGGCAGGGTCCAAGAAGGTTGCCAGGCAATGCGCTTATCATTGACTGTTTGCTCGACTTTTGTAACGTACTCTTGGTAAGCTCTGTTGATTTCAGGAGTTGTTGCCATATAGATGCAAAAGTTTGAAACAAGGAACAAAAAGGAGGCAATAGGGCATTTAATCTTAAACCAGACTCGAAAGAATCAAGTAGCTTTTCGACCCATTTGAAAGACCAGGGGAACTGAAGGTTCGTGCTTTTCCCGCAGAAAGCGCTCTCCTCCCTCTCCATTGTTCAATACGGCCAATTTGATCTTCATAGTTGATTGAAGCCTTGACTTCTTATTATCACAAGCTTAATGATTTATTGTTGGAAGGTTATTTCGAAACGTTCATTAAAATCATTGGTGCAGAAAGCATGAGAATCATGCAGTCTGGCACATCCAGCCAAACAAAGGAAGTCACAGGCATGAATGAATCTAAGCCTCTTCTTGGACCCAGAGCGATGCGTACCAGAGATTCCGTACATACCTGCACCGCCCTCCAAGAATTGCTTCCGGAATCTTCACATTCGTCGCAATCCTTCTTCTTAGTTTAACCTGTCTCTCAAATGCTCCTTTGGAACCAATTCGTCGAGTCTCGTTCGCTACGGAAGCCGGAACGCCACTCCTTCCGCTTTCCCCACCACCAACTCCACAAAACGTGTCTTATACCCGTCGCGCAATCACTATCAATGGAAAGCCAGAGCTACTATTCACTGCTACTATTCACTATCCGCGCAGTGATCCAAGCATCTGGCCGGCTTTAATGGCAAGAATCAAGGCTGCTGGAAATAATGCTATTGACACATATGTGTTCTGGAATGTACACGAGCCAGAAGAAGGTGTTTACGACTTTGAAAACAGTGCGTGTGTCCCGCATCGCCCATTTGGATGTTCTTGCCACTGAATCAACTATACAGGTATCGCAAATCTCCCTCTATTCCTCAAACACGCCCAAGACGCCGGTCTTTACGTCGTTCTTCGAATCGGTCCTTATGTTTGCGCAGAATGGAACTTTGGCGGATTCCCAGTCTGGCTACTCAACAAACCAGGAATGGAGTTACGAACTTATAACGAGCTCTTTATGAAGCAAATGTCGCGGTTCATCAAAAAGACCCTTAAAGTCGTTCATGAGTATTTAGCTCCTCAAGGAGGACCCATCATTCTGCTTCAAATCGAAAATGAATATGGCAGCTTTGAAAAGGCACACGGAGAAAGAGGGTCACAGTATATTCAATGGGCGGGAGAATTCGCGCAATCGCTCGATGCCGGTGTTCCTTGGTTTATGTGTTATCAGGACAATGTCCCAACCGTTCTTAATGCTCAGAACGGGTTTTATGCTGATAACTGGATTGAAGGACATCACAGAAGGTTCCCAGATCAACCGGCTATGGTTACAGAATTGTGGAGTGGTTGGTTTCAGAAATTTGGACAACCAAAATATGCACGGTTTGCAGAGGACGTTGCCTACGCTTCAGCGAGGTTTATCGCGAAAGGTGGAACGTATGTAGCCTATTATATGTGGCATGGTGGAACTAATTTCGGACGGTGGGGATCGGATTTCAAGACCACATCCTATGATTACGAAGCTCCCTTGACTGAGTTTGGGTTTCCAAACAACCCCAAACATAATCACCTTGCCGAATTTCATCACGTATTGAACAACCACAAAGGTTTATTGCTTTCAAATGAACCCGTTGACATTTCGCTCGGAGTTGCATATACTGAAGCACAAGTATATGGGGACTTACAAACACGTGCTTTGGTCTTCTTGTCGAACATGGATGCAACCAATGATGTGACCATCACGTTCGAGGGAAAGCAAATTACGTTGCCACATTGGTCTGTCTCTCTCTACTTAAATGACAAGGATGGCCTACGACTTCTCTTCTGTACTGTTACTATTAAGCCATCGATTTTAACGCAAGATGCTACCTTAGCCTTGCAAGCATCCGCTCGCGTCCAGAATCAACGGATCTACTGCTCTCCCCGTCATCAATTTCACATATCGTCGAACCCATCGGAATCTTCAACTCAAGTGCTGCAATCACCTCTCAAAACCACTGGAACAAATCAGAACCACAGTCGATCGCTCTGACTACTTGTGGTATGTCTATCGTGGAATTTCCATCAAAAAAAGCAAGCTCGAATCTATCTTGGACGCGTAGAGGACGTTGCACATGTATTCTTGGACGGCAAGAAAATACATTCAGGTGTTATTCTTGATTTAGAGGCTGGTTTAAGCGCTGGGAAGATTCCTGCCAAACCTGTTGAGCTCCCAGTTGAAGGAATTGAAACGGCGGAGACACACGAGCTTGCCATACTTGTTAGTGTTGCCGGTATATGGAACTTTGGAGCGTTTCTGGAAAGAGTTGAAAAGGGCATCTTGGGGCCTGTGGTTGTGGATGGAGTTGACTTGTCAAACGGAGAATGGGTTCATCAAATTGGACTTCAAGGAGAAGAAAAGAAGGTATTTTACCTAATTTGGATGATAGGATTTACTAATATTAATTTCGTAGTACCATCTTGGCAGTAAAGTCCAAACGAAATGGAACTCCTCTCTTCCGTCAAGCAATACTCCCCTGGTTTGGCACCTTATCAGATTCTCAAAGAAAACTCTTTTGAGGATGCTCGAAGAAGCTACAGACAGTTTTGTGGCTACAAGTGAACAGTCATTCAAGAGTCCAACAGTAATACAATTGCCTCCAATTACCGCATTCGTATTATTCCTAGGTACCATGACACGTGGTCTTGCGTACGTGAATGGAAACGCCGTTGGCCGATATTGGACTTGAAAGCAGAATGCAGAACCCAAGTTCCCTGCAAGTTCCCTGATTCCGCATCGAATGGTGGTGAAACCTGCGCATCTGGGTGTGGATATCCCTCGCAAACTTGGTATAACGTTCCTGTGGCCTGGATTGAAGATGTTCAAGGGAATGATGTCGAAGTGGTATTGTTCGACGAAGTTGGAGGCGGAGATCCTTCCAGTGTGTCATTTGGAGTTGTTGTTGGCTGAAAGATCTATTTTTCTTTGGTTATAACTTTGATAAAATGGTTAAACAAGGTCGGATAAATCTATTTTATTCTGATACTTCATTCAACAATAACCTTGCTTACAAACAACCCTTCCACTCGCTTTCCATCTCCACTTCCATGTCTAACAGCAACAACAGTTCCAACCACACTCATAACCTCGCGCCAACAGCTTTCTTCAACAGCTTCATCCACTGCTGATAATCCTTCATCAACAAAACACAATTCAGGCTTCCAGAACAAAACCCTTGCAATCGCCAATCGCTGCTTCTCTCCGCCTGAAAGACTATTCACGAATCCATCACCTCCACGAGCTGTCGCAAGTGCAAGACAACGCTCGATAAGATGCGTAAGACGAACTGCCTCGAGGATTTCATGCAACTTTTGCAATGGAAGCTGGGGCAGACAGGAGTTTGAATTGTCTGGAAGTGGGTATACAATCTGAGAAATTAGAGGATCAAGCGGATTTGTGGAGTCTGTAGGTACAGGCACAATAAAGCCTTGTTGCGGCAAGAACATGACTTTAGAGGGGTGGAATTCGTCGCCATTAGCAGGAAGTAGTGACGCGTGGTAGTGAATCGACGGTGGGTATTCTCTTTGAGGAGTTAGAGAAGCGAGTGTTCGGAGGAGAGAAGATTTGCCAGATCCAGAGGGGCCAGTAATTAAAGTGTGACGGGATCGAGAAATCGTGAATGAGAAAGAAGGAGTGGATGGAACGTTAGGTAGGTTCAAGTTCGAAACTGTAAGAAGGATATCATTGTTCGTGTGTGATTCCGGAACATCCAGACTTTCCAGTCGAGGAGATGTTGTTTTGGGCAAAGTATTCACAGCGTCAAACTTATCGCAAGATTCAAGAAGAAGTGCGATACGAGTAGTGTAACCAGAAAGCTTTGTGAGACTTGAAATAAGATTAGAAATGTGACAACAATGTGAGGAAGCTAAAACTCACGATTCCGAAAGATTCGTCAAGATTGTAAACTGATGAATCAAATACAAACACACAAACAAGTTCTTGGCAACAATGCCAGAAATCTCTGCCTCCGTCTTATCGTCAAACGTTCCATCAAACACTGGAATAGCCACAACACAATAAGTGAGTACACTAGAAAGGTACATTGTCGCTTCAGTCACAAACTTGAGTGGCACATTTCGTCCAATAACAACAAACGAAACACGGATTACGTCGCGCAAAAGTACATTCAGACGCCTGAGTTCCGTTGATTCAGAATGCATAAACGCAATCGACTCTGCTTCCGTTCGAACATGTACATGAGTGAATCTGAAATCTCCCTCACGTTTCTCTTTCGCATAGACAGCTGGAACCACAGGATTCATGGCGATTCTGCAGATACACCAAGACGAAAAGAAGAATACGGCAATCAGGATCGGACTCAGGATCGATTGAGTGACTCTATAGGTTTCGACTGTATAGTAAACGAGGAGGACAGGCAGTGTGATGGTTTCTGTGATTATTTGAGCGACCATCTCCCCAAACTTGTCAATGTCATTGGCAATGGTTTGGTCCGGATTATCCAAAGTCAACTTCCTTTCGACGCCAGCATCATCTTCACTATTTCTTGACAGCAACCGTGTGTTTTCTTCAATATCCGAACTATCCCCAAACACCAGTTCAGGCACATCCTTCTTGTCAGCGCTAATCACTGAAGCGTCTAAACACATTCTCGTAATATCATAGAGATTGTTTTTCTTGACATACGCTCCATGCAGAAGTTTCGTAAGCTGATTCCGGATCGTCAACGCCAAACAGCCTTTCGTCCAACCTTTAGCCACAGTGATAGCTGTATACGTCATGTACAGCACGATACAAGTTACGACCACGCTTATGAACTTATTAAAGTCTTTCGATGCGAGTGCCGGGTAGATTTCAGAGACTCGGGTTCCAGCTGTGCAAGGTTGATGTCAAACTCTCAAACAGACTGTAAGCGGGTACATACATAGGTAGACGAACACTTCCGCAAGCGCACAGATTGCAATCAAAAGCGCAATGATCCGAGGAACTGATTGCAAGTGGCGGTGGGGAAAGGCATCCACAAGCACTTCTGTTTCACTGGATGTTGTGGCGGACAGAGACATTAAGCGGAAGAGACGGCGGAAGAAGAGGCCATCGACCCGCATCGTTTGATGTTCCTCGGCGGATAGTGGAGCATGCATCCGAAGGTTGTTGAAACACTTTTTGGGGTTGATTGCAAGGAAGATTCAAGGGTGATATCAAGAACTGAGAATATGGTTAAAGATACCTAGAAATACCGATTAATTATAGCTAAATGGAATTTATTTTGGGCTCGCAATGTATGACTGAAATGATTGAAAGCGTTCAATAGTTATGTGTGTACGTTTAGTCTTCTTTCTTGCCATCAACATCAGAAACATTCCTCGTCACAGAAACAGGCGGAACAAAGTCTTTTGACTCTCCTTTCACATTATCAGTCTCTGTATTCTCCTCATTTTGAACATTCTGTCTATGCTCGTCGCTATCCCCAGATTTCGTAATCTCCTCATATTTCACTAAAAGAGCCATGTACGACAGTTTCGACCAAACCCGAATAAGCAGAATCCTGTTGATAACCGTAAGTATTAAAGTCCATAACTCCTACAACATAGGAAATTACCCACACAGTCATAAGAACAGTCATTGAACTCAAAATCAACTTTTTCTCAGCTTCAAGAACAAGGTGCAGAACATTCGCCTCTTGACTGTTCTTGGCAAGCTTCAGTGTGTTCACACTCTCGACAAACAGCCCGATCACGACACATGACATGGAAGGAAGGAAGAAGTAGACAACCAAGGGAGCTTGGAACAACTGACAGAGGCTTCTGAATACTTTGCGTCGCAGACAAGTGTTACTCGTTGGGAGTTGAATGAGCGTCGCGCCGTATAGGGCAATAAGGAAGCCAAGGCAGTAGTAAGTAGCAGTAGTGAAGAGAGACAGAGGCTGCAGGTGCATCTTAATGCTGGTTTTTTAGACTAAACTGAAGAGGATAAACTATGCTGGAAGTGGAAAAAATTGTGATTCTATTAACCGTTAAAGTGCAACAGAAGTTCTCGTTTGATAATTTAGGCAAACCAAGAACGAAGCGACTTTCTGTTCAATCGTATTTCTTCTATTTAAGATACTAAACCCGAAATAAGACGCAGTCTACAACCCCTCACAATTTCTGCATACCTCCAACCTCCTTCACTGCTCTTTAACCAATCCACAAATACTCTTTCAACTTCTTCTTTCGCCGACTCCTTCCGTCTATCCATTTCTTCCTCAACTTCTCTTCCTCTGCATCAAAGGCATCAACGGCATCAACCTGATCCTCAAGACTCCTCACATCCAACACCTTTCGCAAAGAAACAACGCGTCCAACACACATCTTCACCCAGTCCCAATAAGCAGCCGGAGTATACACCCCCAATTCCCGATACACTGTCTCCAAATACATATCAGACCCAAACACAACACACTCATCCGTCTCATTCCCCGTCGGAAACAACTGCAACGGAAAGAACCGCGACGGAACGAGTAACGACGCGGAAGAAGCAGGTTCGGAAGCATACAACGGTTTATCAAACTTGTTTTCAGGGAGAGATTGAGGGGTCGGCATGTGGCGGTGCATTCCAGTGTACCATACGTCGCAGGGACCCAGAGTGACTTCTGAGTTTGCGAGGAGGATGGGTCGAGAGAGTGTGTATATCATTAAAGTTGTTGACGTTGATTCATCGATGGATATTGAGGCGCAGAGGGGAATGGAAGTGTTATAGATGTGCAATGTGAGACTTGGATATGCGTTTTGGGGAGCGGACAAGTGAATATGCGGGAGATGTCGAGTGGGAGAGGTGTAGAAGGAGTAGGGAGGGGAGGGAAGGAGGTATTTGGATTGTCGTGTGATGTATTTTAGAAATGTTTAAGTGTGTCAGATTTGCGAGTGTGTTTGAGGTGAAGGTTAGGAGACTGTGTTGATGTGATGTAAGTGTTGCTGAATGGAAGGTTAGCTGAAGGGACTTAAGAGGTAGGTAGAACTCACCGAATCCCAGAAATATTGGCATATCAGAAGGATGTAAAGACACTACACGAGAATCCACATCTAGTTCAACCGAGAACTTTGCAGAATCCATAATGGGCATAAAATCCAACCAAGTTTCTACCAATGAGAACTTCACGGACCATAAACAGTGCTGTTTCTGATTTAGGTTGATATCTGAAGCCTTGGAGTCTGATGATGGAGAAGCATTTGCATTGATAAACTGTGGCAGTGACTCATTCATATAAGTAAAGAGGGACCGTGGATCAACAGGAACCCAATCCAGCATATTTGAGTCAGCAACATGTATGTAGGTTGGTGCATTCAGAGTACCAGGAGTCGAGAGGGCATGCAGGTATCGCGCCTTCAGCATCCGCCGTTCAGACAAGACGCCTTCATGCTCCGCAGCACCCGAATCCAAGTCCGAGCACATTGGCCATACAGTTTTCCACAGGGTTTCCAACGCCTTCACCTCGTGCGACGACACGTCAAAGTCGGCAAACAAATCGGCGTCCAACTTGTCAAGTTCTTTGTGTTCTTCAACGACCTTTGCCGCGTCGACGACGAACAAAGACGCCACTGCTTCAGCCACCGCGACCGATTGAAGGCGGAGAAGGTCGGCCGGCGACACCGACGGCCGCACTAGATTCGCAGCCGAAGTTGCAAGAAGAATTCGCATTCGCATTCGGACATTCGACAGATTCGTTCGAGTCTCTTCTTCGCGTTCCTCGTTGGGCTCGTTGGATTCGGCCTCGTATTCAACGAACTCTCTCAGAACAAGTGCGCGTTGGATCCCGCTGAAGCCACTCGACCGAGCCGCTGTTGTCCCGCTTTCACCACGGCCAAGGCAAATGCAAAACTGGAGTGCTTGCCAAATACGCAGCGACGCCGATGCGAGAAGTGTTGGCGTGTGCGTTGGTGCCCGGACAAGCGCCATCCGATTCGGACAAACTTTTGATAGTTATATAATTGTCTCATCCTCAAACATTCACCACAACATCTTTTTGTTCTCTTATACTCAGCTCATTAAACAGTTGTATGTTAATGTCTTGTTTCATAGTTTCATAGTTGCTTGATTACTGATTTTGTGTTGAAAGAGTTTCGAACGAACCTCATTGAACCAACTCACCATGTCTGACATATCAGACGCAAAACTAGAAACCTTTGTGTTTGTTCCAAGCGACATATCCAGGCAAATTCGCACCATCGTACTTGTTTTGTCTATCTTCATTGGCATCATATTGGGAATCCCAGAGTGTGAACCTTATTACACAGGAGTCTTCCTCATCACATTCAGTGTATTTACTAGTGCCGCGCATCTTCGCTTACAGGCCTTTTACTACCTCTACTTTGTCCCTATCTTCTACCTCTATCTCGTATGTTGCCTTGGCCACCCCTTAAACATCTTTATCTCATTCCACGCTATCCTAAACGTATGCATTCTTGCCACCGCTTACATTTTGGGTTGTTCTCCATTGCGGACTTCTCCCACCGTTCTCCTAACAACAGCAATCATAACTGAAGACACCAAATCCTTTCCCCCAATGTTCTTGGCCTTAGCTGCCATGCAATTCGTCGTTATCCAGACTGCATCGTTGCTCGCTGATCTCCCATACCCGATCCAGCTCTTTATCCAGGGCCTAGGGGCTGCGATTCCTTTTGCCTTGTTTTACGCTATATCGTACTATGGTTTAGACGGGCTTGGTAATCTTAACAATGCGGTGAACTTGCAGTTAAAAGAGGGGAAGAAAGAGGAGGAGTCGTTGTGGAATAAGGTGCGTGCATGGCATCAGCAGGTTGCACGTGAGCAACTTGAAGCTGATGTGCATGAGGCGAAAGAATCGGACGAGCAGCCTGAAGTAGGAGAAAAAGAGGAGTGATAATAATTGCGAAATGAAAGATAAATAGGACGCATAAATAAAAGAAGACAAGTGCCATCTGATTCGGACAAGTTTTTGACACGTTCAACCTCAAGCGTTTCTAAGTCAAATTCTGTCTCCAACCTTTCGTGTCAGGTGTTTCCTTACTCCTGTCGTCTTCGCTATCAGCCCTTAGCGAGGCACAATGTGTTTTTGTTCCACACCTTAAACATAATATTAAGCGTGGTTCTTCTTCTTCCTTGATCACTAATATTTTCTGTTGAGGAGACGGACTACCAGCCACAACATTCACAAGGATTCATTTTCAAAACGAACCTCATTGAACCAACTCAAGATGGCTGACTTTTCAGACTCGAAACTAGAAACCTTTACGTCGGTTCCAAGTGATATATCCCAGCAACTCCGCATCATCGTACCTGCTGTGTCTGCCCTCATTGGCATCATATTGGGAATCCCAGAGTGCCAACCATATTACCTTGCAGTCTTCCTGATCACATTCAGTATATTTACCAGTGCAGCACACCTTCGCTTTCAGGCCCTATACTACCTCTACGGTGTCCCTCTCTTCTACCTCTACTGTTACGGACTTAACATACATCCTCATCTTTCACGCCTTCAATGCATGTATTTGCATGCGCTTCCTTGTGAATTTGAGTCCACAATGGCGAACTTCCCCATCCGTTCTTGTGACAACAGCCATCATTACTGAAGATTCCAATTCCTTTTCTGCTATGCTCATATCCATTGCATATCCATGTCTGCAATGCAATATGTTGTTCTCAACACCGCCTCGTCGCTTGCTGATCTCCCTTACCCTGTCCAACTTGTCATCCAGGCAGTCGGCGCAGCGATCCTGTTGCTGTTATACCGTTGAATTGGACATCAGCGTGCGTGATAGGAGTCATGAAAGGTTGCATGACAAAGCTAGTGTTCTGAAGCAAGAGAATTGGATACACAGGCTGAAGTTGCAGAGAAGAAAGGAGAGGAGTGAAGTTACAAATACTTATGAATAGGATGAATAAATGAAATTCAATCGCCCATCAAGCCAAGACAGCAAGTATCCTCAAAAAGAGCCTCATTCCAGTATGTCTGACGTATCCGACTCGAGAATGGAAACTTTCGTACTGATTCCAAGTGAAATATCCCAACAAATCCGTACGATCGTACCTGTTGTGTTTGCCTTCATTGGTATCATATTGGGAATCCCAGATTGTCAACCCTTCTACCTTGGTTTAAATTAACCCATAAAAACGCATGTGTGGTTCTTATTTCATAGTTGCTTGATTAGTAATAGTTTGTGCTGATGAGACGGACTTCCAGCCATAACATTCAAAACAAGGATTCATTTTCGAACGAACCTCTTTGAACCATATCACCATGCCTGACTTACCTGACTGGAAACTAGAAAGACTAGAAACATTTGCATCTGTTCCAGGCGATATATCCAAGCAAATCCGCATTATCGCGCCAGCTGTGTTTGCCTTTATTGGTATCATATTGGGAATTCCAGAGTGTCGGCCTTATTATGTAGCAGTCTTCCTCATCACATTCAGCGTATTTACTAGCGCTGTGTACCTTTGCTTTCAGTCACTTCCCTTTCTCTACATAGTCCCCCTCTACTACTTGTATCTCGCATACGTCCTCCATCACTCTCTTACTTTCCTCATATCATCCCACGCCATCTGCAATGCATTCATCCTTGTAAGCGCTTACGTCATAAGCCTAAGGCGTCAATGGCGAACTTCTCCCACTGTGCTTGTCACAACAGCGATCATCACTGAAGACCCCAACGTATTTTTTGTAATGTTCTTGGCCATGTTCGCTATGCGCTTTGTTGTTATCCAGACTGCTTCGTTGCTCGCTGATCTCCCATACCCTATACAGCTCATTATTCAGGGCGTTGGGGCTGCGATTCCTATTTCCTTGCTTTACACTTTATATTTGCGCGGGCTAGGCTATCTTAACATCACGGCGAGCTTGCAGTCGAATGAGCGAGAGGAAGATGGGGAGTCGTTATGGAATAAGGTGCTTGTGTGGCGTGAACAGGTGGCTCTTGAGAAAGCTAGCTTGACGATGTACATAAGGCGAAAGAAGCAGATCGGATGCACAGCTTGAAGTAGGAGAAGAGTGGAAAGCATAAAATAAACTCCAAGTTTTAATTCCTTCGTTCAATACACACCAAATACACAAAATAGCTTTGGTGTTTTCCACTGTCGGAATCATCTTTGGAATACCAGAGTGCCAATCCCTCTTTATGTTTCAATTCACATTGAATGTAAAGGCCATCGCCGCATACGCCCTGTTAAAGATCTTCTTTGGCTTTTTGCAGTTCCCTTGGTCTATTTCTTTGCTTTTTATTTATATTGAATCATTCATGGCGTGATCAAGTTGTTCGTGAAAGGGATTGGACTTCAGGGATCCAGACGCGACGGGATCAGACGAGAAGAATAACATTATAGTGTCGTGTCAATAAATGCCATTAGTTGGCAGTGCATTAAGTTCTGGAGATCGCTTGCCAGCCACAACATTTTAGAAAACTCTGTTGAACAATGCACTGCATCCAGCAATGGGCGACAAGACTGAACTACCCACTACAACTCTTTCGAACGGAAAAGTCAAAGGAATTCTCCGAGCTGCGATTCCACTGGCTATACTCTTTGGTGTTGTGTGCGGACTGCCCGAACTTCAGCACCTCTACTTTCCCATCATTTTGTCAACCACTACACTCTTTACCGCCGCTTCATACATTCGCTTCCAATTAAGAAACTATTTATACCTAGTTCCATTCATATACCTATACTTTTCCGACAAACTGATTAAGGAATGGAACACAATGCTTATTTGGAATTTTGCTTTCAATGCGTTGATTCTCGTAACAGCATTATTTATCAGCCATATTTCACGCTGGAGGAGAACACCATTTGTTCAGTATTGTTCTGCCATTATTTCAGGCGATACTGATTATCTTTTTGCCTTGTTTCTCTCAATGACACTCATGAGAGTGGTAGTGCCTCTTACAGACTCTTGGATGCTTGCTCATTCTTGGATGATTCGAAGATTTATTCAATGTTTGTGTGCCGTATGTTCTGTTGCTCTGTTTTTTCTTGCTGTGAGCTATGAGAGAAGTAGAAAGCAACAGAATAAATGCTGATGGTTTATATTCCAAAGATGATTCAAGTTGAGAGTTGTTTTACGACAATAAGCGAGTTTCTTTTTATTTATGTAATATCAAATAAATAATATAAAAGAGAACAAAATTGTGGGAGATCGGTTAGCAGCCAGCCACAAACCTCAAAATGACAGACTCAAGGTTAGAGACGTTCGTTGCCGTCCCCAGAGACCTCTCGAAACAACTTCAGGGCATTGTAACACCGTTGTGCGTTGTTACAGGGGTCTTATTAGGCATTCCAGAGTTAAAGTTCTGCTGGCCCATCTTGACGGTTTACTTCACTCTCTTCATTTGCGCATCATATCTATCGCTCCGACAATGGCACCGAAATTACAATCTCGCAATGGTACCTTCTATTACATTGCTCTATGCATGACTGATGGCGTTTGGGATACCATTTTCACCTGGCATGCTGCTGTTAACGCTTTCATTCACTCTGTCACCATTATAATCGATAATAATCCGCGGTGGAGAAAGACACCATGTGTAATTGTTACCACGGGCATTATTGGTGAATGTACTACTTCGATGGTCGCGGGTCAGCTTTCAATGTCAATTATGGATTTCGTTGTTCAATTTACAGACTCATACTGGATGACTTTTCATACTTATTGCGTATCATCATTCAAGCTGGGACGGCTATTGTTTTGATTGCCTTATTCTATGCGCTCATTAATATGAGAATGAGAGCTTCATTCGGGACTGTGCCTTTTGACGAAGAAGCGCGGCGAAGAAATGGGATGGGAAGAAGTTGGGATTTTCTATGAAAGTGTCGAGCGTGAACGAGGTGGCGGTTTGACAGGAAACATTAAGACAGAGGATAAATAAAGAATAAAGAATTCAAGTGCGGACTTATGCGGGGAGATCGGATTTGTGCCAGCCACAACCAGTCACTTTCAATTCCTTTCTCATAGAAAACTTGTGCATGGATACTAGTACCTTTGTAGCTCTTCCTAAAGAGCTAGCCAATCATATACGTAGCGTCTTTACTCCCATATTCATCCTACTTGGTATCCTTTTGACCATACCAGGCGCCAAGCTGTACTACTGGTCATGTTTCCTCATCACCTTCAACGTATTCACCTGCTCTTGTTATCTCCGTCTTCAAAGCCGCTATGACCTCCTCTGGGTGCCATGCTTCTACATTGGCCTTATTGCCGTCAAGTTGTTCCAACCTTACGATCTCTTCTTCTCCTGCCACACTTACATCAACGCATTCATCACAGCTACGGCAATTTTCATCGACAAGAATCCAAAGTGGAGGATACATCCAACTGTAATTGTATCCACTGCTATCATTGGTCAAGAACATGATTCCATTACAGCCATGAGCTTGGCAAACCTTCTCATGCAAGTCATTGTTCAAAAGACTTCGCCTTTTTGGTCAATGTCCCATCCACGCTCCATTTTGGGCTTCAGGCTATGTGTACCTTCTTATCAATTATGTTGTATTTGAAGGCATGACATAGCAGTAAGATGGCTTGTGGGAACTACGAACAAATATGGAAACGAAAAGAAACCAGAAAAATGGTTGTGGTTTGCAGTAAAGGATTTTCATGACCAAATCGTGCAGGAAAGGTGTGTTGAAGGTGCTGGGGAAAAGAGTCAGCTTTGAATAATTTCATTGTAGTTTCTATGAAGAATAAATGTATGTATATTTAGCGCGGAAAGCGTGCTTTTCCTCGAACCCTGTTTCGTATTTTTTTTTTGACAATCAAGAGTCAATCAAGACCCCTTGCACAAACACAGACCCTGTCTCCCTATCATTCTGCCGTCCTTCTTCTCTTTCCAACCTACGAAAGGCATTCACGGATCTCATTGAAACGTCAAGCAACCACAAATGATATTACCAATACCGATTGTCACCCGCAAGACAGCCCTCATCACCCTCTTCACCTTCCTTGGAGCTCTGACAGGCTTCCCCGAGACCGACGATCACTTCCTCCGTCTAGCGCTAGTCATGCTGAACCTCTTTGTATGCAGTTACTTTTTAAGGACACATGTTTCCTGGCCACTGTTTGTGCTGCCGGCGTTCTATGGAGTGTTGGTGTTATGGATGGGGGTCGGTGCGTTGCGGTGGAATGCGGCTGTGGATGCGGTTGTTTGGGTGACTGTTGCGGCGATATACTATCGGCCGTTGTGGCAGTTCTCCCAAACTGCGAAAGAATTCTTTAATGAACTGTATGATCATATGGGAAGTATTGCTGGGTCGTTTACATCTGGTTTCGGGGCAACGGCTATTGTAATGCAATTTGGACCGGATGAGTGGGAGCAGTATTCATTGGGATGGAGGATATTGATCGTATGCCCGTGTGTCATTTTCTTGGTACTGTTGGTGAACGTCATTACCGACTGTGTTATGTTATGGTTGATGGCAAGAAGGCTTAAGGATGCAGGGTTGGAAACAGACGCTGAAAAACGAACTCTATTTGTTGTGACAGCGGACCCTTTGGAAGAATAGTGGAATAAGTAGCAGTTAGAGTTACCGACTTTCTTTTGTAAATACACTTTCATTGCGAACGATTAATAATATAACGGGCCATGTAACAATGCTGAACTTCATTTGACAAAAACCAAAAAATAGAATCAAGAAGGGTATGTAACTTCAATATAAAGTCCATCTATAATTACACGTGAACTCCTCCAAGAGCATTTGCAAGAGCATCCACATCGGCTTCTGGCTTTTGAGCAACAACATCATCTTCATCTTCATCGTCCTCTTCTTCTTCAGCTTCACTATCAACTTCCTCCATATCTTCCAACTCATCCAACCCTTCCACAAATCCATTTGCCCGCAAAGCACCGCGAATCACTTCAACAACGTCATCTTCGGCATCAAAGGTGTTTCCATTCAAGTGCAATACGCCCAACTTCTTTTTTGTGGCCAAAACACCAGGGATAAGCTTTGCACCCTCAATATCCATTTCGTTGAAAGTGTAAATGAGGGTTTCGAGATTTGGTGTCACAGTCGCAGGAGTGAGTGCCTTCAAAAAGGTTTTGGATCCAGCACGGCCAAGGAGGCAATCTCCGACATTGAGAATACGAAGGTTTGGCCAAGATGGAAGAGCAATTGCGAGTGCTTTGGCACCTGGTTTTGTGAATGTGTTGTCCTAAATACATTCTGGTTAGTCCTCAGAAAAAACAATGAAAGAACAGCATTCGAATGACATACTTGAACATCCAAAATTTCAAGCAATGGACATGATTTTCCAAGGGCGGCCAAAAGAACTTCAATTCCATCTGGTCGAATTCCGTTCTGAGGCATACGCAACTCCTTCAAGTTTGGCAAAATAGGGAACGCGAGAGACATGTTGCGGGCAGACACGGATTCAAGACGGTTACGACCCATAATAATAGTGTGCATATTTGGAAGCTTCTTCTCCTCGTTTGCAGCGGCAGCTTCAATAAGAGATGTGGAAATCAAACGACCACCCTCTATAGTTCAAGGTCAGCGAGTGTTTGTTGGATGAGTAGCGCGAATTTACCAATTCCAAGACCGTTGTTGTTGAGTTTCAAGGTTGTGATGGATCTGTTTTCGATAAAGAGTCTGCGGATTGGGGCGGCACCTGGATGCTTGATTAGCAGGTACGATATGTAGCTACGCACGTACCGGCAGGGCCAAAGGCATTGTCAGAGAGGTCAATGACTTGGAGGGATTTCTAGATTCACAGCATTGGTATAACAGCATCGCACACCAAATGTGCCCTCACCTTGTCCACGAATGCATCAACAAAGGCATCCAAGGCCAGCGGGATTTCGTCCTTCAAGCGACCCGTAAAGATATCTGACAAGTTTGCAATCTGTGATTTTGAAGTTTGTTCGAGTGACTCTGCCTCTGAAGCGACAACGGCGGCCTCACCTTCAAATTGACTTTGTTCTTGAGCGCATCGGCAACGGCCTTCGCAGCGCCGACGTTGAACGTGTTTCCTGGCGAAAACAACGTCATGAACACGAACAACTAAATCAACAACAAACCGGAAAACACAATCTCTTCAAGCGACTCGGCCGCAATCGCATTCAAGTCGGAAACTACTTGGGCGGCGTCGTCGAATGTGTTGAGCTTGAGCACTTTGCCCTCGAGCGAGAACTTGGTCGAGGCGGTCATTTGTGGAAGAGTTTTGTTGGAGGAAGAATGGGCAAAAAGAAAACTGTCTTTATTTTACATGTGTACATCCAGATAAATAAATACAATCGTTACACTGCTATCAAGGAGAGAATGTCTTGCACTTCATCCGCAACCTCCCGAAAGATACCAATCCAGTCAAACTCATTGGGATGCAAGTTCAATTGAAACAAGTGTGGCAGAGACGCGATTGCATTGGGTATACTGCCAGTGAATCGGTTACCTCCGAGACTCAATATTTCAATAAGTTTTAATTCCTTCATCTCGTCTGGCAGTTCCCCACGCAACTCGTTGTGTTCCAAACTCAACACCTTCAAATTCACCATCTTCTCGATACTTTTGGGAATATTGCCTTGTAAATGATTTCGATCCAAACAAAGTTCAGTCAGTCCTATGAGATCAAAGAGGGACTCTGGAATCTCTCCTCTCAGCCCATTTCCAGAAAGAATGAGTGTAGTCAACGCATTCATGGTATATCCGATTGTGTCAGGAATGAATCCACCCATATTCGTGCTTGTCAAAGAGAAGTGGGTTACTCCAACCAGTGACGGTAACGCTTGATGAAGACATAACTGAGTCTCAGTGCCGCCAATAAATGAAACCTCTTTGATGCGCACGTCTCTTTTGATGGACTTGTAGGCTTCAAAGTATAAGCCATGAATTCCATTCCCAACAAACAGCAGAATCCCAAACTTGTCCTTCTCTGCGCTCAAGACAGACGATGTGATCTCAGACTTGGTCATGTGTCGCTGAAGATGCAGATGTGCAAAGGACTGGCTGGCAATGGCAGTGTTTGCTGAGCGACAAAGCAATCGGTATTGTTGTGTCTCGAGGACCAAAGGAAGCCAGGCAAGGATTGATTGTACCAATTCAACTGGCAGCCGTGATTGAAAGTATGACTGACTCAGATTAGAGACGGTGGCCAAAGTGGAGAGAGTCATTGGAGGCGAATGGAGGGGGCACTATTTTTTGATATTTTCCGATCTCACTCGTTTAATTGGGCTTCCCCGCATTCATTAATCAATATTTCTACTATCTAAATATCCATCAATCAAAGACTTCTTACGAAACATGACATGATCGGGAACCATTTCTTTCACAATAAATTCAAATTTTGCAACACGTCTATCCTCGTTCGTGAGCATCCCCTCTCAATACCGTATATAATGTTCAAGGATTGTCCAAACAGTAGGTTCCTATTCCATGCACTGCTTCGGCATTTGCAGTTTATCAATGTTTATCTTTTGCGGCTGGTTGGCAAGCGATCTAAAGAACTTAATCCACTGCTAAACGATGATATTTATTGATACTGAGACATTATTCCTCTTTCTTATCTCCGACCTCATTGTCAGAATATGTTAGTGATCCCAACGTTGTGTTCAAGAATATCTTCCAGAGAAGAGCAATCTGTCTGGAAATGTGGACAATGGTCACAACGTTCAGTGACAACGGTCCAACGCCCCGTCGCCTGAGTGTCATAAGCCGTCGCTCAGCCCTCCCGCGTCCCTCTAAGTGATCTCCAACGTCTAAGAGATTTTGACAATGATATTTATTGATACTGAGACATTATTCCTCTTTCTTATCTCCGACCTCAGCCGATTCTGTTTTAACTACATCACGTGCAACTTGATCATGCCATGCACATATTTTTTTCCACAACATAGACAACTCCATATCATTCTCTTTAGCTGGCTGTAAATTAGTTTTGAAGAACAATTTGCCAAGCTTTTTTGATCCAAAATCCAAGATGGCACAAATGGACCAGACTACGATCGCAGTGCAAATAAACTGGACGAAGATTTGTATGGGGTAAGGTAAGTCCTGAAGATATGAGGCAGTATAAGAAATAACGTATTTCATGGCATATGCAAGGCCTGGTGAAAACAAAAAGTTACGCTCTTCTGTGATAATGGTTGCAGCTACAAGAACGGTTGGTGAAGATCTCCAATGTGGTGTATGGTTTATGACCACAGCGCTGGTAAGAATACAGGTGTTGAGGAGGATGGGAAAAGGTGAAAGGATAGCATCCCGCACATTCGAAAATTGACCCACACTATGATCCATGTACACCAAGAAGTAGACGGCGGGAGTTGCAAATAGTTGATAAAGATCATGAAAGTGGAGGTATCCGGCGCTGGTGTATACACTCAAAGTCAATACGAACACAGCCCAGAAATAGGGTTCGCATTCTGGGATTCCAAGGATGATCCCAACAGCGGAAAACACCACAGTTACGATTTTGCGAATCTGGTGGGATACGTCACTTGGCATTGACCAAGGTTTTCGATTTCGAGTTGGGATTTGACATGAGGACAGTCTTTTTGAGTGTATAATAATTTTCAATGTCTCTTTGCTGTCTTGTGGCAGGGGAAGTATTCCTGCTCTTAAATTATAACCGTCTGTTTTATCGTTCCGCTCCTCCTCTCTCTTTCACACATAAAATCGAAAATCACGCAATAAATCTATTCGTCGCATCCCATGAATCACTCAAAGACTCTATCTGGGTTGCTCTCCATACACTCTCCCTCCAACTCCTCCCACTTGAACCGCTCTTCACGGAACATTACACGCGTGATATTCATTTCTTTGATGACAAGCTGCTTATTTCCACCCATGATTGATATTCTCCATTTCACAGGACTTCCATCTGTCGGACGCGGGAGCAACGGCCCACGAACTTCAAACACAGATCCGTTCATCATTTGCGAGTACATTTCATTCTTGAGCCCATGAATACGAACCAAATCGAATTTGACCAAATCAGTCGGTGCACGGCACATTTTCTTATGCCCTGCCTTCCACGCTTTCCGCTGACACTCTACTGAACAATAGAATTTGCTGTAACAACTGTTACACTTCTTCAACGAGTTCAAGACTTCCTTTTCTCCAGACTCATCCACCGCAAGTATTCCGCAGACGTCACACTTGAATCCAGGCGTACGATCGAGGACCACAGATTTCACAATAGGATATTCCGCATCATACCGCTCCTTACTCATAAACGGACCACACATCAAAAGCGTAGCAGTCTTTGACGAATTTGATGAAAAGAAGTTCCCGTGTCCAAATGCAGCTTCCGGTGTGCGAAGTCTCTGCTGTTCGAGCATTTTATCAACGACAATGTCTTTGATCTCTGTGAGGCCCGATTTGAATTCTTTGGGCGAGTTGAAGAAGGCTAGGTTCTCTTTCGCGAGAGTGAGGAATGTTTGAGGGGAATCGATCCATTCTTTCACAGTCATGATTTCGGGTTGGAAGGTTTTGATGTTGACGCCTGTGACGATGAGGGTTGAATATTCGGTAGGGGTTATCGTTTCGGAGAGACTGACGACTTTGCGGTAGAGCTGGGCGGAGGCTTCTCTGTTGCCTTGGTTGTAGGCAAGTCTGGCTCGGGTGAAGGCTGCTTGAGCGCGATGGTGTGTGGGGGCGTTTGAGTCGTTTTGGAGTTTCTTGAGGAAGGCGTCGTCTTCGGCAAAGATGTCGCACTGGTTGTGTCGGATGATGGAACTGATCGCCGAGAGACAATACCAATAGGTGTACGCAGTGCGAGGAACCAACGGGTAGCATTTGATGTACTGATCAAGACTCTCTCGATATCGTCCTTCCTGCGCAAGTTCTTCTGCTTTCATGTACAAGTTGTGCACTGCAGGTGGTGGATCTGTGAATCCCCTCATGCTGTATGAGTCAAAGTTATAACAATTCTTCTCGTCAATTCTTCTTCTCTCATTCACCCCATTCACTTTTCATAATTGTAGAATGAATACTATACATACTATATATTTTAGCCCATGCAAACTATAGGTACTCTTTTGGAATCATAAAAAACAGGCGTACGAATTAAAAACACAAAGGTTTGGATAAGGAAGAGAGTGTGTGTGGGTGTAAAAGAGAGACTGTCTTGCATATTAAAAAGGACAGATCAGTCAGTCAGTTTAAAAGCTCTATAATTAGTCGGTTGCAGCAATGAGTCCACGCATGACTTCGTTTTCTTGCTTTAACCTTTCAATAAAGGCACGGGATCCTTCAAGAATCTCAACACGAGAAGAACCATCGGTAGAAGTCTCGGACCCTTCAATGGGAGGCCTTAAACCAGGCACCAATAGAGTCAATTCCTTGAGAGCATCACGAATGAGTTGCCTTCGACGTTGTTCGGCCAGAATATGATTTTGTTTCTTTTCTTGTGTGGACAGAAGGGACTGTTTTTTCGTTGTTGTGGAGGATGCATTGGCAGAGGTTGTGGTGGTAGAGGAAGCAGTAGAGCTGGTATCGATGGAATCAGAGTCTTTTGGCTTCCTTCCACCTCGTCTCTTTGGTGCAGGAGCATCTGAAGAAGATGTAGGTCGAAGGGCAGAGGACGGTAAGGCAGCAAGAGCAGGGACGTGAGAGACAGGTTCAATCTTGAAGAGGGGATCTGAGTGCATTGGTGGAGAGGGAGTTGGAAGGCCTTCATGGTGATTTGATGGCATAAACTGTTGATGGTGGTGGTGGTGCTGCTGGTGGTGTTGGTTGTTGTAGGTGGCTGCGTAGTGATGCTGCATAAGGGATGAAGGAGGAAGGATAGAAGAGGTGGAGTAAAGCGGGTTGAATGAGGGAGGCATAATGTGAACTTGGGGCATCTGCTGCGACTGCGAGTGAAAGAAGGGCAGCATATCCGCAAAAGCAGCAGCCTGGCTTTGCGAGTGTGAATGCGAATGTGGGAAGTTCAAGTCAGACTTGAGTCGCTTTGGCAACGAGGACGAGAGCAGCGAAGTGGCTGGTGGTGGTGGATCACTCAGAAAGGCCGCTGGAATCGACAGCGATGCCGATGTGTCGACACTTCTTTTTCTTTGTTGGTGTTGGTGTTGCTGGTGTTGCTGCGGCAGAGTCGGCGATGTCGTTGTCGATGTTGTTGCGGGAAACAGCTGCGCCAACAACGGCGCCTCGCTCGATGAACCACTTCCCGTCGTCCAATCAAATGCCGCAGTCGAACTATTTGAAACGCCACCGCCGCCGAGATTGTCAAGAAACTGCGAAAACATCACATGGTCGTCGGTCGAGAGAAGCGGCTCGTCAGTGCTGCTGCTGCCCCCATCGCCAAACAGTTCGTAGAAGTTGAATAGATCGTCTTGCATTCGATGCGATTGTGAATGTAGTGTGATTGATAGCAGGTGTGATTGAAGGTATTGTTGAGTGGCTCGGGAGGGAGATGGTCGTGCAACAGTGGTGGTGGTGCCTCTTGAATGAAAGAATCGTGCAAGGCGAAAATAATAAACGTCGACGCAAAGTGATCCAAAAAGGTCGAGCGAAGGAGGGCCACAGGAAATCTAAAGGAATTTTTTTATGCTCTCGCTCGTTTCCTCTTCCATCACCCCCAAAGGATGTTTCAGGTTGGGTTTGTCATCAGTGCATTTGTCAGATAATAGAGAAATAGTGCCACACAACCCGGGCGAGGCCGAGCTGTGGCTCCACTGTCCCCTCTTGCTCTTCCTTGCCTTACAAATACTGTCGATGCTATCAGTTTGAAGGAATGCTTCTGCTAGTTGAAGGCTTGGACAACCCTGACCAAAACAAGCACCAAATACCAAACCCAACTGACAATTCAAAAATACCAGTTTATTAAGACACTCGAAATCTCACTTGCGTATGTTTCATCACCACGTTCTACACACAACGGTGGACTGTCCGGCCTATCAATATTCTAATCATCTCCTTCGATACCCCCATGTGCAAAGGGGCTTGGACCCTTAATACAAAGATCAGGCCAGAGAAAAAAAGCGAGAGTTATGCTTCCCTTACAAAGCAAACTCATGGGTGGTGCCACACCATTCGAAAAGCGGTGTTTTGTTATGGTGTTCAATGCGGGGAATCTTGAAAAGTGAGTCCATGTGCATCAACATACAATTGATTCCAAGGTTACTCAAACTTGTTGTATCTGTCACAATTGAGAATCATGGAAAGTGAACGTACTAGTTCTTTCTCAAGTTTGGTTTAATTAATCTGTTTGACATTCAAACTCCGCCTTACCTTTGACAATTACCCTTACCTACACCAAGCATCAAACAAAAACATTCGTTTAAAAATGGATCCTTATATGATGGCAGGCACTTACCCTCTCGGGCTCTTTTCCGATTGGTCCTGCTCAACGGGGAAATGGAATTTGAGTTTGGCTCAAGAACCCAGATCCCTCATCAAATGACTACGTCGGGTGGTCTTGTCTAGCATGGATGTTGTGCGGGATAGGGTTCAACGTACATACCAATCCAATCTGTGAGTCCAAATCGAAAGACTTCAACGAAACCAACGCGTCATTCTTAGCTGTTTTTATCTGTTCAAAGTCTTCACGGTCCTGCCTCGTACTATGCGGTGGCTCAAACTTATAGTGATGAGATGTGCGAGCCGCCGTTGAGCCTTGAATCGATGTTGGTTGGATCTTGCATGCAGGTTCCTAGCCTTGAAGCCATCTTCCGTAAAGATGGCGATGGTGTTGTAATTGGGTATGTGTCGGACCCAGTTTTCGAAAATCCGTCTTTTCAAACTGTCAGAAGAGTTGCAGCTGTTGAATACCCAGCTAAAGCTGGGGCGTGATCCTGGCTGGGTTCCTTCGGAAAGAAATAAACTTGTTTAATTTTATTGAATGTCAAGAAAGGGAGCACGTTATACAATTGCTTTGGAGATGTTGCGGTAGTTTCTCTCGAAAGAGGCAGGGTCTTGTTTTTTGCTAAACAATAGAAAATATGCGTTTATTAATACTTTTTAATGGTGGGAATATTTGAGCAGAGTGTAGAATGTGCTGGAAGGTTGTGGACGAGAACCCAACTTCAGTCTGAAAAACGCAAGTATTTTTCGAGTTGATCCCGATCGCGACGAGGACTTAATAAACCGACAAATTAATATTGTTTTATTATTAAGAGAAAGTATGACGTTCTATGGTCTTGAATTTAGACCAGGGTTGTGGTTTGAGTTTTGTGTTGATCACTACTTGCCTGCGACTCGGGAACGGCTGAAGCGAAATACCTGAAACTTTCGGAAACAATTAATAAAACTCATATTACTATCTGGTTGAAATATTGAAGAGATCGAACAAAGATTGAAGGAGCTGCGCCGGGGCACACATCGAACCCAAAACGTGCAGCGTGGGAACCTGAGCCGTTATCGAGAAAAACGGCACTAGGTTGCCTTTATAATTTGTTTTTTCATCATTTAGGAAAGTTGGAGGAGAATAAATACAGGATTGACGGAGGAGATAGGTTTTTAAGGTTTTCGTTTCAGCCTGCCCCGCCTCTGCGGCCAAGCCGCAACCGCCACTATCTCACTATTAATGTGCTTTATTAAACTAGGTCTACACGCGTAATAATAGGAAAAGCTGTTTTATTTGGTGGTTTTTGATCCCGGTTTTGTCCTCGGAAAAGTAGGAACATAATGAATAGACACCCAAAAAAAACAGGGAGCTTCCCACGGTTGAGGTTCTGCCGAAAAGGTTCGACTCGCCTACACACACATCGCAGAAGAAACCCCTGACTGGGTAAACCCAGCCAGGAACAAATGGTCAATATTGATGCTACATACTATCGCAGCTTATTTACGTCAATAAACGAGGAAATTTCGTTTTCTTTTTAATTCAGAACCTTTTTTGTGATAGTTCCACAAATATTTTATTTACACCTCCGTCCAGTTATTTTTTGCCAAATATTCATTCAACCTGTCTCCACCCAAACTAGGCCCATGTAGTACAAAGTCTCCTTGCTTGTACAAAGGCGGGGGTCCAAAGTAGTACGAATTGAACAAGTTCTGACGATGCTGAGGCACGAGAAACAATCGCTCCTTAATGCCCTTTTCGTTAGCAGCCATCATATCCCAAATTGCCTGTTGCTCATCCTTCTCATTCTGATACTTCTTCCACGCTGGAATAAACTCCTTCAAAACCCAGTCCGTTGATCGAATGAAAAATGATCCAGCATTGATTTTGTTCATATCATGCGCAATCACGATATCCACATTCTGTCGATACCGCGCTTCAAGAAGGAACTGAGCAAGTAACACACGAACATCAATTTCAGCATTCATAATGTACGCATCGCCTGCATCTAATAACCAGATCCAATCAAATTTTTGGAGGAGGTTATGAGCGTCATACGCCTTCTGCCATACTGCTGACTGTGTCTCTGACATGTTTTGGAAAAAGTGGTATATAGCACCAGGATATCGAGCAGCGTATCTTTGGCGGTTATGATACGATCGATCTGCTTGTCCGCCGTCATTTGGATTTCGTCCAACAAACAAGGTCTCAATTACAACTCTGGAGCCTAGCATCCCAGTTTCCATGAGTGTATGCAAGTCATTCCAGCGCGTAGGTATCGTGGTGACAAACGTCTTGTTTTGTGCGATTAGATAATGATTGGGATTCAGCCTTGGTTCAAGAAATTTCTGTAAGTCTGTCATACGTTCTTTCCAAGCCAAGTACTCAGTCGCCACTGGACCCTCGTCTGATTTCACAGTCCAGAATTTATGCTGCAATAAAACAGTCTTTTCAAGAGTTTTAGAATCCCGAAGCTGTGGCTCCTGAATATTAAACTCCAACGGGAATTTAATCCAAGTCTTCCCCGAGGGCCCACTAGACCCACTAAAGTACCAATTCAGAAGCCCCTGGTCTCCAAAATAAGGGCTAAACTTGTTTGTGATATGCAATCGAGACATGAGCCGATGAAACCGCGCATTCGATGGTGTGAACAACAACACAGAGCTATCAAACGTCCCTTCAACCATCCCCAGCGCCTGCACAGCCGCCAAATAATCACCAAACCAGTTCTGCACATACTGAAACACCGTCGAAATCGGTTTCAACGGAATCACAGACGGATCCAGGAACAACACGTGTGTATACGTTCCCTCCAAGCCAAACAGGTACAACTTTGATAAACACGAGTTTTCCGGACACGGTTTTCGTTTCGCTGATGTCCATGCCCAAGGTGGTTTCGAGGTGGGTAAATGGAGTAGTCTCGTCACGCCGACTGCTGCCAACGCGTTCCGTTTCGGGAGTGGTAATCTCCTGTATACGCGACCACGAATTCAATGTCGTTCGCGTGTTTTGGGTCGAGGGAGGTTTCGGGGTTGTGGAGGACTGAATACGCGAGCATTAATGTGTCTGCGAATTGTGTATCGAATGATCCGGATACACGTGATTCGTTGGCGGCGTAGAGGGTGATGATCGCTTTTGATTTGAAGATGGTGGTGTTTGGTTGGAGGCTGTCAAATTCGAAGGCGAAGGGGTGGTGATGAGCGGCGCCGAGGGAATCTTCGTAGTCGGAGATGACGGTGAATCGAATTACCCAGTGGAGGCAGATGACGCAGAGGGCGAGAGTGCAGTATACGCGGAGACGGTTTTGGAAGCCACTCTTCTTTGCTGTGGATTCTGCATCCAGCGCATTTGTGAGAGGTTTAATAATTCCAGTGGATTCAGATCGTTTGAAGGGTGCTGCGGGTTTTGATGAGGAACGAGGTTCGGACGATAACATGAGGAAAACTGACAATTACAAGGAATATGAAAGTAGTCATTATTGCTTTATATACATTCATTCTATAGTGCCACTCCTCTCAATATCCCCATCTTTCTCTAATTCTTTCTTCAGCAGTCGCTCATACCTCAACGCTTTCGCTTCATTCATCCGAGACTCTTCCACCAACTTCTTGATCCGATGCATATCCCAAACAGTATCCAAATACCCTCTTTATCAACCACGATTTCTTGAGGCGTCGAAGTTGAAGTCAGTAGAAGAGGCAAAGGAAGCGTCAGGGAAGATATTGACGCTGAAGAAGTGACATGGAAAGTCTGATTTAACTTCGATCGGGATGAAACAGGGGATCCGGATTTCAGCGATGCTATCCGTTGAGGGAGGAATTCAGGTTCTGCCTCATTTTGAAGACATTGGTGCAAGTGGGTTGGTGAGGATGTGGGAGACTTTGAATGAAGCGAGACTGTTCGTGGTGGAGGGGAAGGGATTGCTGCTTGAGTTTCAGTTGCTGTAGGTGATAACGAATGTACGATTCCATTTGAAATAGGGAGAGGCTCGGGTTCTGATGAAATGACTCCATTTGTGAGTGAAGAAGGGATAGAGTCTGTAACAATGGCATTGGGTGAAGATGTTGGTGCATTCGAGACGGTTGCTGTACCCTTCTTCTTATTCTTCTTTCTTTTCTTTTTTCCACCAGTAGTCGGTGTGGCAGGAGATCCGGGCTGTTCTGTTTCTTCAAGTTCGTCAAGCTCCTGGACTGACCCTCCATTCACAGCCTTGGCTTCGACAGCGCCATTAGTATGCACTTCACTTTCTTTCAATTGTTCCGTAAAAGCAGTTTGCGTCTCAATTTCCTGAGCTTCATTTGTCGTTTGTGTTTGAATCTCTGTCCCCACAATTACAATAGTTTGCGTTTCGCTACATGTTCGTTCTCGCCTGCATTCAGAGTCGACTTGAGTTCCTTGTTCGTTTAGGTTGGGTTCCGATGTTTGAGAAGGAGCATCAGAAACTCCAACAAGTGGAGTTTGCGACAATTGCGATGAGTTTTCAACTGGGTGAGGCGAAGTTGCACGACTCGTCGAAGCTGATACCGGGGCTGTCTGAGTTTCGGTGGATATCAGCGAGCTCTTTTGTGGCAGTGGATGAGGGGAAGTAGCACGACTTGTAGAGGCTGATGCTGTCAGTGTTTGTGTAGTTTGAGAAGATCGAGAAAGTGGAAGTGGTGAGGTTGCACGAGAATTGAATGTGGAAGAGTGTTGTGTGCTTGTTGATATTTGAGGAGGTTGTACAGTTTGTGTCGTTTGTGACACTGATTGTGGAGGCATTGGCTCTGTGCCTATTGTGACCGTTTCAGTAGGATATGTTTGGATGGCAATAGAGTTGGATGAAGGTGGTACAGTTTGTGTTTCGGATGATTGCAGAGGAGGGGAATACGACAACGTTGTTGCGTTGGATGCTAGGGTATACAGGGCCTGTATCGTTTGGGGATCTACAGGTGCTGAAGATGCACTGATAGGGCCAAGGAAACTGGAAAGTTTAGAAACTGTGGGAGGATGAGGCTCAGCAGTCATTGAACATTTATATCGCCAATGAGATTTGAGACGTGAATAAATTGATGAGATTCTTTGCCAAAGAATAGTAATTTGGATGGATAACTTGGGGTTGGTTTCTGTATGTTTATGGTTTAGGAGAAAGTAGGAACACAGGAAGATCTCAGACCTGTGGAGCTCCTCTTCTCCGTGAAATCAATAAATTCGGTAAATGCCCTATCCAGGTCTAAAAGATCGTTCAGCAGGCTCGCATCCCAATCCACAGAGTTGGTGGTTGACGACACAGATCGCCGTTGATTCGTTTGCTGTCCCAATACCGTAATTTGAGATTGACAGGCTTCTGAAATGCATATTTTGATTTGATTTAAAAAGCTGATGTTCTTGGGGTTGTGTAGGGGTTTGTATAGTGGCTTTTCCTTCAAAAAGTCAAACCGCCGAGGATCAGAGTTCTATTGAAACAAAGGTCAGAGAGATCCTCAAATGAGTAAGAATGAAAAATATCTTACCACTCCTAATACTTTTTCAGCCAATCCGCTCAATTCTTTAAATCCTTCTAAAAATGCCCCAAGCTTCTTTTCCAGTTCTTCAACTTCAACATATTGAGTTCCGAGTCCTTTTACTTCTGTCACGCATGCTTTCCAATCTTCAATGACAAATGAAAGCTCTCGCATTCGAAGCGTATGACTCTGTTTGAAAGTCTCCATAGATTCTCGAGAGTTTTGGAGTTGAATGGACAGAATTTGCGTTTGAGATGTCAGCGCAGAGTGTGATGTCTTTAGAGCTTCCATTGAATATTCTGTGGTTTGAAGTGTTTGAAGTAGAGTTTCGTGTGCTATGGTCAGGGTCTTGAGCTGTTCTTTGAGGTCTTCATTCTCGATTGCTTTTGACTCCATTTGCTCAAAGACGATGTCCATATCTTCAGTGCTATGAGTTGAAGAGGTTGACGAAAGGGGTGGTTTTTTCTAAATTGTGGAGTTAGAACACCAGAATTCATTATATGGTAAAAAGATATGGATATGGAGAGTATTGAAAATGTAGTGTCGGAGAGAGGACATTACAAACCGCAGAACTTCCGCCAAATAGACTCCGCGGTAAAAAGGAGGACGATGAGGAGGACGATTTCTCCTTTCTCAAAGAATCAATACGCTTTGTCAGAGCATCGTTGTGCATTGAAAGCAGGTCGAGTTGCTGAGTCGCGTCTCTGAGTTGCTGGTCTTTGATGCGCAGCTGGGCAGACAGGTCGCTCGCCGATGCTTGCTCCTGCGATTGGTTTAATTAAATTCAATTAATAAGAGAGCGATAAAGGGGAAGGAAGGGGACACGCACGTCCACCAGGGCCTTCTTGAGCACAGCCAACTGGGTCCTGCACCGCGCATAGTCGGCGGCAACAGACGAGCCACCACCACCACCACCACCACCACCAAACGCAGTGCTCAGAGTGCCGACAGTGTTCGCTTCGGAGGCAGTTGAATGCGTCGACGGTCGGCGTGGCGATGTACTCTGCATTTATTGATTTGTTTGATTTCTTTCTTTCTTTTTCTCGCTCTCACTCACCTCACTCTCACCATCAAATGACAACACCAATCGAAAGCCGCGTGTTTGTCGGCTTCTCAACCGCAACAACACCTGTTTCAAAAGACGATGTTGCCCAACTGTTTCAGAAGTTGGCTGGTGATTCGCTCTCTGTCGGCGAGGTTGCCTTCAACAGCGACAAGAAGTGCGCCCACTTGACAGTCACTGCCGACAGAGAACTGCTCGAGAAATGTACGAACAAACTGTGATCGTGTGGTTGTTCACTCTTCTGATTCCGAATTAGGTATCAAAACATACAATCTTACCAAATGGAAGGGCGGTGTTCTGAAGGTGGAAGAAGCGAAACCTCATTACTTGGAAAGACTAAAGAAGGAGATTGCTTCCAACGCGAAAGCTGCTTCAGGCGTCGTCGCATCCGCCGCAGAAGCTCCTGTTCTCAACAAGAAACAGGCAAGGCGATTGAAACGATTGGTTCGCTCAAAAACTGTCGTCTTGGATAAGGATATCGATACTCTTGTCACGGATGCAAACTGGAAACTGAGAAAAGATGCTGGGTGGAAGTTTATCAAGAAGAATGGTCGTGCCGTCCTTGTCGTCAAAATGAAACTGAAACCAGATGCAAAGAAGGTAAGTTTTCGTGCATATTTCTTGTTCATTTCAGCAGGTTTGGCGATTTATCGAGGGAATCGTGAAGCAGAGTCTGAAGAATCGAATCAGCGAGAAACCTGTGGGCGAAGCGAACATACTTTCATGCATTCGAATCCGGACTTTTTCAAATATTGAGGAGAATAGCGAGCGAATCGAACATAAAAGTTTCGGAGAAACAATTCTCACTGTTTAGAACTTGGTATTAACCCCAACTTCTATCACAAATCAGCCCACCAAAATAGATCCAACAAAGTACTTCAACAAAATAACAAAACTCTATCCTCGCTCCACAATCTCCGAACCCTCCGTCCTCGAACTAGAATGGCCCGGAATCGACCACAAACCCCAAAAACCAGTCCCCAAAAAACCAACCGCCTCTACTACCATCGCTTCCAAACCCACAGAATGGACAAAAGAACAAATCATGCCTTCCCGCACAAACAGCGCCAAAAAATGGATGCCCTCGTTCCTTGACAGCGACTCAGAAGACGAAGACCACGATAAAGCAGATACTCGCGGTGACAAAGAAGATACTCTTGTTCCTGAGGAGTTGGTTGTTGGTGAGGATTTGACGGATGAGCGGGAATCGAGTTTATCGATTTTGAGGACTATGTTGGGCATGAATGCTGCGAGTGAAGAGGAGAGGGCGCATTATGCGCCGGTTTATTGGAGGGAGACTGTGCGTTTTGATCCAGATGCTGAGGGTGCTGAAGCTTTGTTGAGGGATCCGTTTGAGATTGTTGCTGGTGGCGATGACGACGATAAAGACGTTGTCGTTGAACCAGAAACGGAACTTGATGAAATGGATGTCGATGAGGAGCCAATTCCTTCTGGAATTGTTGAGCCTGCAGCTGAAGGCTCTTCCTACTTGGTCACTACAAACTTGCGTTCACTCGTCTTTGGTGAAGACGATGAAAAGTCTAGCGGTGGTGGTGGTTTATTCTCGTGGTTGGGTGATAAACCACCTGAAGTGGAACCCTCTGGCCCGGGAGAGTTGGGAGACTCAATTCGTGAAAAGGTTGGAGGTGTCATCAAGTCAACTGAGAAGTTTAGTTTGTTGGATGCACTTGGGATTAAGGATATTGAGCCGGAAGACACAGGGATGGTGAGTGTCGCGGTATTTCTTGTATTGTTGGTTGCTCAATGCTTTACGTAGGATTCTGGTTCGACCGCGACTGGTGCAGCAGCTGTGGTATCCACAACGAAAGATGCTCCAGCTGTAAATTTTGGGTCGACAAGCTTGTTCTTCTTCCACTTTGATCGACCAGAATATCAATCACGGTTTGGTCTACCCATACATACCAAAACTCGTTCTAAACTCCTTTCAAACCAGAACACTCTTCACAAACGATAAACTATTTATGCGAACCAATACAATGTAAGTTTAATTACCTATTTCGGTCTGATTTGTGAGTGTCAAACTAAATTGTGCCGCCAGTGAGGAAATCACACAGGAGTGGGAGGATAACAAGTTGCACGTAACTCAAGATTACAAGAAGAAGCACAAGTCAGCAACTCGAAGGAGGACAAGAATGGTACGTTCAACGAAAGGAGGTGGTGGATTTGCGGCTATAAGTTTAAGTTTAATAAAAGTGCAATTCAAGCGTTCTTTTCTAATTTTTCAATACGAAATAAATACGTCAATGAATAGAATACAAGTAAGTGTTCAACAAACTTTGGGGGAAAGCACTTGACAATCCATGCTCCTATCGAATGCCCCGACAGAGCTAGTCCAAGAGATCTTCTCATATATTCATACCTCTCAAGTTCTCAGATACACTCGACTGTGTAGACGCATTCGGCAATGCCTTTTGCATCGACAATACGCAAACCTAAACCTCATACAACATTCCACAATAAACCGGCGAGTCGCAAACAATCCGAACGAAATAGATCAGATATGGTTCATGTTACCAGAAGTTTTTCAAGCCGTGTACGCTGGACTGAGTCTTGATACGCTCGAAGTACTGAATTGGAGCTCCCTTAAAGGAACGTTAATGGCATCCTTATATTCGCTGGTCAAACTCATCCATCTTGAATTATATCGATGTGATATTTCCGGGTCGCTGTCTACGTCCATTTCCAATCTTGCTGCCCTTCAGAGTCTACATATTCGTTGGACGAACGTCTCGGGACACATTCCCGATGCAATCGGCTCACTGACAGAACTTCAATCACTGTCATTGACTCATTCAAAGTTTGACGGACCAATACCTCAAACGATTGGTTCCTTGTCTCACCTGAAGAGCTTGAATCTCTCCAGCAACCAACTCTCTGGCATGATTCCCGATTCGCTCTGGTTACTAACCAATCTCCAAATCCTGAATCTATCGCGAAACAAACTCACTGGAAGTATTCCTTCGAGTATCGAGAATATGCGGGACTTGGACCGGTTGAATTTGTATGACAACCAACTTTCTGGTGAGCTTCCAGCGTCACTGGGACGACTGGACTTGATCACACTCCGTCTTCAGAAAAATAAGTTTTCAGGATGTATACCAAGTGAATGGGGGAATATGGCGCACCTGACACACCTCGATCTTGGGGAAAACAAACTAACTGGAGATATCCCTGCTTCAGTTGGAAACCTGAATTCTCTGGAGTATCTGTCTTTGCAAGGAAATCAGTTATCAGGAGAGATACCAGGGAATTTAGGACGTTTGGGAGTGGAGTATTTGGACCTCACACGAAACTCTCTTGTTGGAAGAGTTCCTGGAGAATTCTCGAATCTTGTGCTCGTGAAAGATATGAGACTCTTTGCTGGAAATAGTGGACTAGAGCGGGTTGTGCCTGAAGGTGTTTGGACTGGAAGCCGCGTTTGGGGACAGATGATGAGGGAGCTAGCACGACTTGGAATTCATTTTCATCGTAATAGTTAAACTATAATTAGTTATAGTTAACTGCGAATAATTAATGGACTAGGGGCGGCTATTCCCAAAAGCTTATGAAATTGCGATGAAGTTATATCGATTTCTGGCAGTAACGACAGTTTAGCTTGTAATTACGGGGTGGAAAACAAAGGAAATCAAATAATTAGCAGATTTTCGGTGGCGCTATTCAAGACCCACTTTGAAACCATCAACCAAAGTGAAGAGATGGATCAAACACTGCTCTCGAAGGCGATGGCCAAGAAGGCAGGCCACCTACCGCATTCCCCCTCACTCTTCTAAACTCAAACCGCGCATTCAGGCCCAGTTTGTCGCAACGATCGCCGCACACCAAACAGCCTTGTCATCAAAACCATCACTTCCAGCCACGCCGCCCGCCTCAGACGCATCTCTTTCAGTCAACTTCCGCACTCGCCCACTCTCAACCGCCGAAACAAAAGCCGGCGTGTTCCGAGTTTTGTTCTGCGACAACGGCCAAACGACGTTGTACTACCCGTCATTCAGGATCCTCACAGACACGGCCGTCGATGTCCAGGAATTCGCATTCGATGGGAACTTTGGTCCGGAGGCGGAGAACGAGGATGTGTATCGGGAAGCTGTGCTGCCGAAACTCAGGCGGGCTATGGATGAGAATGGGATTCTGACTGTTATGGCTTATGGACAGACTGGTACGTATTTCAAGCGTGTGGTTGGGACTTTTGTTTGCGGATGACATGTTGGAAGTGATGTCGTGGAAGTTGTATTCTTAATGTGATACTGATGCTTACGTCAGGCTCTGGAAAGACCTACACTATGTTCAGTATCGCTGAGCAACTAGTCAATGACCTGCCTCTAGACGAGGAAGATGACTCTCTCCAAGCCATTATTACAATCATTGAAATCCAGGGCGATAACTTGCGTGATCTCTCTGTTCCACCCACTCAAAAAATCGTCCCCACTTGCAAAGTATTATTGGATGCGCAGGGTCTACCTGTTTTTATGGGTGTCCAGGAATTGGTGGCTACCTCTAAGCAGGAAGTCTTGGATTGCTTCCACAAAGGTTTTGATATGAGAAGCACGAAAAGCACTCTCAAGAATCATCAGAGTTCTCGGTCACATTTTGTTTGCACGATTCGGATTGTTGGTACTGCTCGTGATTCCAACGAGAAAGTTGATTTTCAAATCAAGTTGGTGGACTTGGCGGGTAGTGAAGCTGGTTCTGATAAAAAAGAACATGATGCGGAGACTATCAAGGTTTGCGAACTGAGATTGTAGTAGTCGTATCTCCCGTATCTTACATTTTCCACAGGAATCAATCGCCATCAACAAATCCCTAATGTCCCTCAAAGAATGCATCCGCAAAACATCAAGTGCTAATGGATCGGCAACTGATACGACACATATTCCTTTCCGTAGTTCCAAGCTTACCATGGTTTTGAAAGATGCACTGGATCCAACACAGCCCGCTCAACCCAAACCACCATCTTTGCACTCGCCGCACCCACAATCGCCGACATTGCACACACATTCAATACATACAGATACGCGCTCGCCCTTAAATCCCTCGCTGCAGATTCTACAAAGGACGCATCCATCCTCGACCACAAATCTGCAGCAGCACCTGCCGCCGAAGCCCCCAACTCCCCGACAAAAACGACTCCCATGGCTGGAGCAGACTCAAACTCGAACGATGGATCGAAAAGCAATTCGAGAACCAAGTCACACTGTCGACTTGTTGGGTCCAAAAGGCGATCCAAAGCATTATGGGAGACCTGCGACAGAGTTTGTGCT
Source organism: Rhizoclosmatium globosum (assembly GCA_002104985.1). Classification (NCBI taxonomy): domain Eukaryota; kingdom Fungi; phylum Chytridiomycota; class Chytridiomycetes; order Chytridiales; family Chytriomycetaceae; genus Rhizoclosmatium; species Rhizoclosmatium globosum. The sequence continues at coordinate 240,268 of MCGO01000031.1, read as the reverse complement.
TCCACCTTGGAAGTTTTTGTATAGCATGCCAAAGGAGGAGTGGATTGGGAACGCGGACAAGTATGCAAAGTTCAAGGAGGCGGGGTTGGTTGAAGAGGTGCGGGAGAGGTACAAGAAGCTGTTTTTGGTGGAGCGGGTTGTTGCGGATGGGGTGTGGCGGGTAGTGTTGGTGGTAAAGGAACCGTGTTGATGGTTGTTGAGGATGTGCCAGGAAATAGTGAGAATATTACTGGCGGCGGGTTAGTTGGTGTAGGAAAGGCTGGATCTACAAAGACTACTGGCGAAAAGAAACCAACGCGAGCTGAGATTGCTATGGCTAAGGCTAAAGCAAAGGGGGCTGCTTTACGCGTTGCCAAGGAAAACGAGAGCAAGGCATCATCATTCCGTTTTTGATTCTTGTAGTTGTTATTTATTGAATTCATTGAAATAAACCCCAATCATTGACTCTGATTGTATTCACAAGCTTGCAAAAGTCCAAAAGGGCAGATTCATTGTTCACTTCTGTGGTACAGTTTAATAAGTGGATAAGCATCAAGACAGAGACTCACCTGATGTTTCAGCATCGACAGGACGATTAACAGATATTAACAAGTCTGTTTGAACTGTTGGAATACGCACGACGGCAAGAAAGATGTGAACTCTGTCCTTCTCAGTCTTGTTGAATTTCGCCGAGAACTGAAGACCGTGAATTATAGCAATTGAGGAATCTGAACTGTTATGGAATATTAAGAGTGTCACTGCTGTTGAATGCGATTGACTCACGGCAAGTTCATTGATGGCAAGAGTTGGAGTTGAGTTCGAGCAACGATAGCATCAGCAGGCAGAGCAGCATCGTTGTCTGACGCCAGCTCAATAAAGTGGAATCTAATTCGAAAGTCAATACAGAGATTGCATAGAGGAACACACTTACAAAGCCCAGTCCTGCTGATCACGCTCCATTTCGAGCAACTCCACAATCAGGGACGAGTTGTCTGTTGTTGAGACAAAGACTTCTTGATTGTCAGGCACTTCGCGAAAGACGGATGCATCTGTGTGCGATGGTGGAACTGCGAGAGTGATGGCACCGCCAAAGAGAGACATTTGTTTGGTTTGTTTGAAAAGAAGTTCGTTGTTGTTTCAAAAGAACAACTTACTCAAATGGACTCGGACAACTACGACAGCGACAGCGACAGCGACTTGGACGCGATGCCGGACGACACTCGAGTTCGGCTCAAGTGACAGCAACAGCAACAGCAAAGCAACAGGGGCAGCACCGAGTGGCTTTGCACTTGCACTGCCGACAGCCTCGGGACCGGGTCTCTCGCTTGCTCTTCCGGGCGCCTCGGCCCAACTCGCTCTTCCTTCAAACTCTCTCCAATCCGCTCCTATTTCTCTCGCTCAGCCTGCGAGTGTCTGGAATCCGATGCAGGCACCTATTGTCATTAAACCAAAGGAGGCGGAAGAGGATCAGGCGGACGATGCTGTGACTGGCACTGCTGACTCTATGGACTATGATTACGATGATTATGAGCCTATTGACCCAAAGAACGTGAAATTCTCGGATTTGTTTGCTCCAAAACTCAGGATTGTGAAGCCAGCTGTAAACAAGAAACTCTTCAAGAAACGTGAGTTGCTTATTTAATATCTAGCTGGAGGAATGAAGGCTGGAAGAAAGGCTCTTTGCGGATGATTGCCTGTGGATTACTGGACTTAGTTGCTTCCCCATTCGCCAACTTGATTCATCTGCCCGACGCATTCTGAATGTGATAAATATTTAGCGCCTCAACGAAATAATACATGGGTCTTATCACGGAACGATATTGATGTATTCTTTGGACGAATTCAACAACAGAAGGACACAGAGTCTTGGGGAATCTACCGAGGACGTCGATGGAAGGATGATATTGAAGAAGTAAGTGTGAAACACTGGTTTTGGAATCAAATTCAGGTTTGACACCGATATTGTAGCGTGAAATCTTTGCGACCAAGACTGTACCTTCGTCCCTCGATCCTGTTGTGTTAGATAACTGGGAGGATAAAATTGTATGGGACGATGAAGATATTGCTGCAGAAAAACTTGAGAATGAGTTAAGTCGTGAAAATACTGTTGACTTCTTCCTGACAAAGCACAAACAGTCCACGAGAAGAACATGCCAGGCTGCTGATTCGGAATACTGCGTTAGATCGCGAGGATTGGACAGATGCCATCATTTGGGACGACGACGAAAACTATGTTCCCCCGCCACTTGTGATCAATGATCCTACAATCGTGAACGACTTGAAAGATTGGGGTTATGGGGCAAATCCATCCACTGTGACAAAATCTATCATCAACACGTTATTCCCGGTCGACAAATTCAACCTCTCAAATGATCAGTTCTACGTGAATGCCCGTAAACACGAAGAAGTTCGACAAACATCGGGTAATGCAATTTTGAAACATGCAAGAGCTGCGATTGAAATGATGTGGCCACATGTAAGTCTTACGAGCTGTTTAGTTGGCAGTGGAATAATTCGTTTATATACAGTACAAAACCCAACTCAACACACAAGAACTGCGTAACTTCCACCGTCCACCCATCAAATTTACAGCTGGCGAACAAATTACATTTTCCCGCGTTAAGGGAGCTAAAAAGAAGAAGGACGTTGATCCGATCCAGGATTATATGAATTTATCGTTGAAGGATTCAACAAATTACGTTCTACTGGAGTATACCGAAGAGTATCCTCCTATTTTAAGCAACTTTGGAATGGGAACGTTGCTTCAAAACTTTTATCGAAAGTTGGATGAAAAGGATTTGACTATGCCGAAGGTTTGGTTCTTCACTCTTCTATCTGTTGTATGCTAATTTTTGTATTCTAGCTTGAAATTGGACAGCATTCTCCACTCGAAAATATCGACGCGTCTCCATTCAATAACTTTGGAGATGTTGCTCCTGGAGACGTTATCCAAGGCATCACAAACAACTTGATTCGAGCTCCTGTATTTCGCCACGAGATTCCCCCGACTGATTTCTTGTTGATAAGGTAATTCACCCCAGTGTAATCATTGAAGCTTACCAACCACCTGGCAGATATACCCACAATGGAAAGACAAAATACTACCTTCGAGATTGCCCATATCTATTTGCTGTGGGTCAAACGTATCCGCAACAGGAAGTTCCTCGTCCTCAATCGCGAAAAGTGTTGAACCTCTGCAAGTTCCGGCTTCACTCTATCGCGTTCCGACTTATGCTACAAAATCCAAATCAACGACTCTGGTATCCAAAACTCCAAAAGTACTATGTTGGGCAAGTCGAATCTGTTGTAAGGCAGAGACTTCGGGTACGGTCCAAGAATAACAATTGTCGAATATTAACCAAGTTCTATAGGAAGTATGCCAAAACTGGAAGAAGGGTGAAAACACGGGATGGTACAAGATCAAACAATCAAAGATGATGCCAACCGAAGAAGAGCTTCAGAAAATTATCACGCCAGAATGGTGCTGTTTGCTTGAGACCGCCTTTGCTGGTGAACAACGATTGAAAGATATTGGATATGCCAACTTAGATTTGAGTGAAGCTCCTGGAGGTGAAGAAGATGAGAAGGAAGATAAGGAGGAGAACCTTGAAGAAAACTCGACGGATTTGGAGATTCAAATGGCGCCTTGGATTTGGACAAAGAACTTTGTGATGACTATTTCGGTTGTGTTTTTTTTGGTGGTTAGTTGAAGGTTTTGACTGTTGTTTATAGGGCAAGGGAATGGTTCAGTTGTATGGCGGCGGTGATCCAACAGGATGTGGAGAAGGTTTCAGTTTCATTCGTCAAAGCATGAAAGAGATGTTTTATCGTGAAGGAGAAGCCCCTCCGCCGTCAGGTATGAGTTATTCAGCCAACTCATAACAACTAACGTTGACCAGCTCTCAAGACTCCCAAGAACCTTGTTCGTTTCAGCTACTCGGAGCAGCAAGTTGTGTACAAAGAGGAAATTCGAAGAATTTGGAATGCCCAATTTAAACGATTGAGTTCCAAAAAAGCACCAGAGTTGCAAACTGACGAAGAGCTTGGCGATGAGGACGACATGGAAGAAGACAAGGTAAACATTTCCTTTGTTTCTCATTTGTATCTCAAAAATTTAAAAGGCGGATGGGAGCGGTAACAAGCAAGCTGTCGCCGTAAAGCCGAAAGACGATGATACCATGTCTATTGCAGCCAGTGCAGTATCGAACGCTGTGAAAAGCAATCGTCGACTCGTTATTAAACGTTATGTGAAGCTCAGTGATGGAAAACTTGGTGGAAAGTTGAAACTATAAGCGACCAACGCGTTATAAACGCGTATTTGAGACATCAAGTTCAGATTCGTGAACAGGCTTTGGCAGCAAGTGCGCCTCCGCCAGAAGACGATGGAAAGAAGTCTCGAAAGAAGAAGTACGTCGTGACAGAATTTAGTCATGATTCTTACTGACAGCTTCCAGGCTTCCAGATACTATCATCACTGAAAATACCCCTGCATTCCCCGTGAGGCATGACTCTTCATCGTCACAACCTGGATTGAAACTGAAGTTTAACCTGTCGTCAATGGGTAAGCGTTCAAAGTTTCTAATGCATGGTCCGCTAAAATGGTTTTCACTTCTCAGAACAAAAGCCAAAGCCACCACCTACACCAGCAGGAGAACTCAACGCCATCTTCGACATGGTCGTTACAACGTTCATCAACCTACCAGAATCTGGAGCATTTTGCTTTCCCGTCTCGCGTGAAATTTTCCCTGACTATCATACACTGGTCAAGACGCCAATATCGTTAGAAGAAATTAAAACGGTAAAATTGTTGGGATCCTTGTTTTGATGCTGATCACAGTTTTATAGAAATGCGCGAACGCGACATACAAGTCCGCCGAACAGTTCACTTCAGACATAACTCTCATTTACGAAAACTCAGCGCTTTATAATGGAGTGGATCATGCATTGACCAAGATTGCCCACCATTTTGTGACAAAAACTCACAAACAATTACTGCAATTCCACAGCGAGATTATGCGCTTGGAGACTGAGATTATGCAGGCAGGAAGTTCATCGGTATTACTATCATTGATTATGGCTTTTTAACTAATTCGGCTTAAACAGGTATTGCTTCACAGCCAGTGCAATCCCCAGGTCAAGGTGTAGACTCTTTGTTGGATTTCTTAAGTTAGCTTCGTTTGGATGACACAATAAATCGAAGTTGTTTTATCGCATCATAACGAGAATACCAGAGTTTATTGTGGTTTACTTGTCAATTTTCGAGAATACTTAATTGACGACTCGAAATGGTCTGTTGAGATAAAGAATTAGAGTGAAGAATGAGGAGACAACCGGTGAAGAATACCGTAGAACCAGTTGGATAAGTAATAGAATGGCGCGTCGACTTCCTGGTTGTTCGCCTTAACAAGAGTATAAGTTACACAGATTTTTAACCATCAGGCTTACCGCTGAGCATTCAAATACATAAGTTTGTTGGTTTTGCAAACTCTTCACCTTGTTGTGTGGAAATAATGCGACGTGCATCAAGATCGATTTTGTTGGCAACCAGAACCCTGTATTTGGGCTCAGGAGGAAGAAGGTTATAAAGTTGACGTACCATGCGTTCCTTTAGTAAGCCTAGTTCGCTTCGCAATCTGAAGCCATCGAGACGCGGATGCAAATGAGTCTGGGTTTGTCACATCGAATACATGATGAAGACTGAGGCTCCTTCGCACTTTGAGAATCAAAAAGGATAATGAAACAAACGATCGGAGGAAAGTAGTTTCTTACGTATTTAGTTGAATATTCGAGGAATACTTCGTGTCCAGCAATGTCATGTATGAAAAGCTCAACTGATGTGTTGCTGTCAGGAATATTAACGACCTTGACGCTCACTTCCGTGTTTAATGTCTGTCATAGTATGGTTTTTAGATAATAACAACGCGAATGACGCGTGATTACCATCGTGTAGTTTTTGGGATACTGAGTTCCATCTGAGTGAAATACTTGACAAATGGCGCTTTTGCCGACACCCTGATTCCGAGAACAATGCATTTACATCTGAGGATAGTCTTTGTTCCAATGAGTGCGTTGCTACTCGCTGCAGCCAGAGTCTTCATGATGTTATGAAGGTGTGTTTGAAACTGAGAAAAAACCTGTCAAAAATGTCGGTTGCTGCACTCCCAGAAGGCACCAAAGGCGACGAAGCTGGACGAGGCCAAAACTCATCTGAAGAGTGGCTTTTGCTCAGAATCGGTGTTGTTCCGCGAAACTCGTTGGGATGGTTTAGATGTGGGGTGGATTCTACAACAAGAAAGAGTACACGAAAGCTATCGAATGCTTCGAAAAGAGTGTCGAGCTTGATCCTATGAATGTAGGTAGATATATGAGTATTTTTGGACTCATTTGCGTCCTGTATAGTACAACGCATTCCAAATTATGGCTCGAGCGTGTATCGCTGTCAACAGTAAGCCCCATTCCGTCTAACATGAGTAACACGGCTTATTACAGGAAAAGACGACGCCATTGCTGCACTAAAACAATCTGTGATGCTTGACAACCCATCCGATTGGTACTTATCTATTCTCGTAATCATTCGAATCTGATTTGTATTATTTCCAGGCAACTACTCGTTGAATTGACGTCCAACACCGTATGATTTTATTGGGCTCAAGAATAAACTTTCATCTTCTCCTTGAGAGTTCAGGATTGAAAGCAGAATTATATCCCCTTGATCTTTCCATAGAATCTGGAGCAGGTTTTAACAATTCTTCGGCACGTTTCCGTTCGCGGGCCTCGCGTTCCATCCGTTCCTTCCTGAGTTCCTCCATCGATTTGCTCTTTGCCTCGTGTTTTGTATGGTTATGCTTCTTGGATTTATCCTTCTTTTTATCCTTCTTAACTTCCTTTCCTTCCTTATGAGGGCGTTCGGATCGGTCAGCTGAGATGAATTTTGCAGCTGGGTCTTCCAAAAGCTCGTCTTGAGTCTGTTGTGGATTAGAATTAGGAATTCATCAATTCCAGAGAACTTACTTCTTCACTCCCACTTTATCTTCCGAACTTTCCTTTGCATACCAAGGTATTGTTGGAGCTCCGTCCTTTCCGACTTCTTGGCCCAAATACATAGTGAACTGCTTCTCAAACTTCGCCTTCTCCTTCGCCTTTTCTTGCTCATGTTCGGCATTGGATCCATCACGGGCAATGCTTTCTGGGGCGTTGTCAAATATTGAAAGTTTCAACGAGACTCACACCAGACTCCAGGTCACCAAACAAATTAAGATGCACGCCTGGTCGACCCGCTGATTCAAACTCTGGTTCTTTTGATTCCGAATCTTCGCGCGATCGTTTCTTGTCTGAACCTGCGCGAGAACGAAGGACGCCCAGCCGATACTCTTGGTCCTATCGTCTCTGTCAGATGGCAGCGTTTACCCCAAACAACTTACCGCTTTCACGGCCCGTCCTTTCTTTTCGTCGTCTTCCTGTTTCGCCTTTTCCTCGTCTTTGCGAACTCGCTCACGGTTCTTTTCGTTGTAAACGTGCCATGACTTGTGCTTCAGAATGACAAGACCTGGCGATTGCTCTCAGAACCTTTAGGTCTGCCTTGAGTTACACACCTCCTCCGCCCTGTGTTGTGCGTCAGATTCGAAATGATTGAAATGCAAGACAAACCATTTCAAAGATCTTTATTTCCGCGCTCTTCACAGCTTTGCTTTCTTTGTATATTTATCCACAAGCCCTTCAAACCCAGAAGGAATAGGATTTTGAAAGTACCCAGGCTGTCCAGTGATACCACGAGTAATAGTGTCAAATCCAAATTCTGCCGGAATAACATAGTCGTCAGAATATGGAATAAACGAGTCCTCCATTCCTTTCCGTAAATGAGCACCGCCTGTCACTTGAAGCGTCGTGCCAGTGATGTAGGATGAAGCCGGCGAAAGTAAGAACACGATTGCAGCTGAGATTTCAGCTTCAGTTCCCAAACGACCAAGTGGATTCATATAATGTGTTTCTACCGTCTGACGTCTATAAATTGGTTTGGCTTCGAATTCACCATAAATGTCTGGCTGACTTACCTTATTTCATCAGAATAGTTGTTCATTCCATTCCCCAGAATCGTACCCGGCGCGACACAATTGACCCGTATACCCTGGTTTCCCCACTCTTGCGATAATGTCTTTGCTAAGTTTTCAACGCCAGCGCGAGCAGCCGCAGTGTGAGCCATGAAAAGCTTTCCATTCCGAACATCTGCAGTCACATTGACAATAGAAAGCGGACCATTTGTTGGCGAATGCGTACTTTGAACCGCTTTAATTACGTTCCATGTTCCGTTGAGATTCAAGTCAATGACTGTTTTCCATCCATTCTCTGTGATGTTTTCTGCTGGTGCTGGGAACTATCGCGTTTTCAATCAGTTCTTCAATTTGTCTCAAATACGTTACTTGTCCTCCGGCGTTGTTCACCAATCCGTGGAGCATCCATGCTTTGCTGTGATGGCTTGTACGGCCTCCAACACAGCTTTCGCATTCCGAACATCCATCACAACATAATCACAGCGCTGTCCTTCGATTGAGTTTATTTCTTGTTGGACTGCAATGAGTTTGGCCTCCTTTCGACCCGCGAGAATGACATGGGCTTGCCAACTCATGGGCAGTGCAGCGCCCAATCCCAGATCCGCCTATTCAACAGTGTTATCATTCAACGTTGCATTGTAGATGAAGGTCACCTCCTGTCACTAGAATGCGCTGGTTTCGAAAAAGGCCATCGCGAAAAGCTGAGTGAAACATTCAACAAAAAATATATTAAGAGAAGGAGAGAAAGAAGAAGGTTACTGAGTTAAGTACAATTTATTCACATCTTATTGTACACTTATTCACAATTCTATATCAAATTATTCACCAGAGGCGCTCTAGCTCTCTACTTCTGGAAAAGGGGAACAAACACGCCAAAGTAACTCGCGTGAGCCAAAATATTAAGATGACTGGTCACAGTGTCGGCACAGTTGGTGTCTTCACCGTTGTTGTTAACGTCGTTGCAAGTAACAAGTCTACCCTTAGGGTTAATCCAGTATTCCGTAGATTCGTGACGGTAAAAGGCAGAAAGAGTTGGCTATAAGTTTGGATTCAGATCTCACATCCAAATTTCGAAAGAAACTTACCAAATGAGCAACAATATCGTCGTTGTTCACGATTCTGGAAACCTCGGCAAAGTTGAACGATTTGAGGTAGGCGGTAAAGGCTGGGTTTCCGATTCTTGGTTGGCCCATATTGACAATGTGGACTTTGTTTCCCGTAATGAGCCTCGTGAAGTGACGTCCATAGCAGCCAAAACAGAAACTGCAGCTCCAAGAGAGTGTCCAACAAAACTGACCGAGTAGTCTGGGTGTTTCTTGACATAGTCAGCCAAGACTGGCTCCATTCTAGGTCTCAAAGCTTCCCATGTCTCCCAAAAGCCAGTGTGAATTTTAACATTCGCTGGACTGTTTGGAAGTGGGATATGAGACTCAATCAAGTCCAAGTCAGCAATAAAATCAGGAATGCTTGCGCTTCCGCGAACCACAAAGATGATTGACTTCAAAGACGGACTGATGGCCACATAGCCTTGGGTGGTTCCACCGGCAGATGGAGTGAATACGGCCCCAGTAGTATCAGAGACAGAACCGTCACGGCAAAGAGGGCAGGACCAGTTGTTGATTGCACTCGCATCGGAGTAGTACGCAGAGAAAGCGTAACGGGTGTACTTAGTGAAGAGATCAACCTTGTCTTGGGCGACGTAGGCAGTGCTCTGAGCGGGACCACCAGCAAGTACGGAAGTGGCAATTGCCAGGACAGACAACAAGTACGAAGGGAAGATCATTTTGTTTGCAGACTTGTTTGTTTCTGTTTGTTTGCAATGCCAATCTTTCAGGCCAATTTAATTGGTCTGAAGAGGTCGCGTGACAAGGCTTGCATGACTGCTTGGTTTTTGTGATAGCAAGCTTTTGGTGGGCCGTTTGCCTTCATTTGACGCTATAAACGTCGATACAACTTACAAAGCATATAATACGATTACGGCAATGAGGTTTACGACTGAATTGAGTGAGTGCAACTGAAAATCTTGAGAAATGCAAAAGCCACCCAAAGCCCAAAACACGCCACCCGGTTTGTCCAGGGTTCCAGAGAGTCCCAGCCTACGGCTTCTTATATAAGGCGTGCAAATAATCTACTCTTCCCGCCATTATAGTCACAAAATACCCAAAACAGGAATAAACTCGATTTCTCATCATCAACTCTTGATGCATCGGCTTGACGAAACACATTCACATGGGGCCATGAAAGAATTGCAAAAAATTCAGGGATGTGCACATGGGTCAGGGTCACTGTGAAATGTGCGAGGTTTTGAGCCACATTAACACCATTACGTAATGCTCAAAGCCTTCAAAGCAATTGACAGAGAGATCATTTTTAGGGTTTCTGAAGCCTTGGATTGATTTACTATGAGGCTATTGGATGATACTTGATTCAAGTCGTAAGGTTACTGACTTAAAGTACAAGTTTTATTGACATCATATTGTACACTTATTCACAATTCTATATCAAATGATTCAGACAAAGCGGTCTGATTCTCTACTTCTGGAAAAGGGGAACAAACAAGCCAAAGTAACTCGCGTGAGCCAAAATATTGAGGTGACTGGTCACAGTGTCGGCACAGTTAGTGTCTTCACCGTTGTTGGTCACATCGTTGCAAGTAACAAGTCTACCGCTGGGATTAATCCAGTATTCCGTAGATTCGTGACGGTACAAGGCAGAAAGAGTGGGCTGTAAGTTTGAATTTAGATCTCACATCCAAATTTCGAAAGTAACTTACCAAATGAGCAACAATATCGTCGTTGTTCACGATTCTGGAAACTTCAGCAAAATTGAAGGATTTAAGGTAGGCAGTAAAGGCTGGGTTTCCGATTCTTGGTTGGCCCATATTGACAATGTGGACTTTGTCTCCGGTAATAAGTCCTCGCGAAGTGACATCCATAGCGGCCAAGACAGAAACTGCGGCACCAAGAGAGTGTCCAACAAAGCTTACGGTGTAGTCTGGGTATTTCTGCACATAATCAGCCAAGACTGGTTCCATTATGGGTCGCAATGCCTCCCATGTCTCCCAGAAACCAGTGTGAATCTGGACATTTGCTGGACTGTTTGGCAGTGGAATGTTTGACTCAATCAAGTCCAAGTCAGCAATAAAATCAGGAATGCTTGCGCTTCCGCGAACCACAAAGATGATTGACTTCAAAGACGGACTGATGGCCACATAGCCTTGAGTAGTTCCACCGGCAGATGGAGTGAATACGGCCCCAGTAGTGTCAGAGACAGTGCCGTCGCTGCAAAGGGGGCAAGACCAGTTGTTGATGGCACTAGCATCGGAGTAGTACGCAGAGAAAGCGTAACGGGTGTACTTAGTGAAGAGATCAACCTTGTCTTGGGCGACGTAGGCAGTGCTCTGAGCGGGACCACCAGCAAGTACGGAAGAGGCAATAGCCAGGACAGACAACAAGTAGGCAGGGAAGATCATGTTGTTTGAAACTTAATTTTGTTATAAATGTTTGCAGTCTTCCAAGACAATTTAATCTGTCCAGCGATGTCGCGTGACAAGGCTTGCGTGACTGCTTGGTTTTGAAAGCGGTTAATGAGTCCCTGCTCTTCTTGTTCACACTACAGGATATTATTCTAACTGCTTAGAATATAATGAAACAACAATATTGTGTGTTGGTTTAGGTGTGAATGACTGAAAATCTTGAGGAACGCCAAAGCCACCCAAAAGCCGATAACACGCCACCCAGTTATCGAGGGTTCCTGAGAGTCCCAACCTGTGGCTTTGTATATTAGAAACACAGGGGAAAGCTTCTACCTGCAGTGTAGTCGCTGAACAACACCAACAGAACCAAAAACCGATTTCTCATCATCACATCTGGAACGGCTTGGGGAACACATGGGATCACTGACGAATCGCAAAAATTCAAAGATATTGCACATGGGTGACAACGAAACAGACAAGTCTTTTGGGACACAGTCGACAGCATTACTCTTTTTGGGAGAAGTTCGAAATGCGCCAGAAATCAATTGAAACGGAGAGGCAGGGACACGTACTAATCGTTTGGATTTGTCGCCCTTCACAAAGAAATGCTGTCGACCGAGAAACTGCGAGACTGTTAGAAGCTGCGTTAGTTGAATTTGAACGAGATGAATCGATGCGAGTTGCGATTTTGACAGGTCGAGGTGGAGTGTTTTGTGCCGGTGCCGATCTGAAAGGGGTTGTTGGTGTTCAAGGAGAGGCGAACATTGTAAGCGAGGACATGAACGAGGCTGGACCGATGGGTGTGTGTGATTCGTGGTTTAATCAACACTATTAACAACATTCTGAACAAAGGCCCAACGCGCCTCCGTCTGACTAAGCCGGTGATCGCAGCGATCGAGGGCTTCGCAGTGGCCGGCGGACTTGAACTTGCGATTTGGTGCGACTTGCGCGTTGCGTCCGAAGTCGCGACTCTCGGCGTCTTTTGCCGAATGCGCGGGGTTCCGTTGATTGACGGCGGAACGGTCCGACTGCCGCCGTTGATTGGCCTGTCAAATGCGATGGATCTGGTCTTGACGGGTCGGTCCGTGTCGGCTGCAGAGGCAAAGGGAATGGGGCTCGTGAATTGGGTCGTGCCAGAAGGACTCGCTCTGTCAAAAGCACTGGAGGTGGCCAAGCTGATCGCCGCCCATCCGCAGACATGTATGCGTAATGATAGACTCTCGATGCTGGATTCAGTGTATGGCGGGAGCTGGTTAAATGGCAATAGTAAAACTCACGAGTCCGAAAGTTCAAAAGGAATATTGAACGTAAGAGGTGCAGAACGCGATGCCATGCAACAAGAGTTGCTATACGGGATTCAAAGTATGGGAATCCCTGAATTTGGCGATGCCATCAAGCTCTTCCTGAATAAATCTAAATTATGAAACCCATTAAGCTCAGAATATCAATATCAATCAAAAATATGCAAGTATATCAACAGTTTATTGATCAGCAGACATTTTAAATACATCTTTCTCGACTAATAGATATCCATTTTGTATGGAAAAGCATGTTGTTCCTTCTTTTTCTCCACTTTGACTTTTGTCACACCAATCCAGTCGTCTTTTCACACGACAACCCCACCAAACCACGGAAAAGTACAATCCACTAATCTCTCGAAAATGAACAACTTGGTTCTTCCTGCTCTAACTGTGAAAATAAATGATATATCTTCTTCAGTGACGCCTCGACGTAAGTTTTTGATACACCATACTTTGCACTGGACAAACATACTCGTCAGTGAACGCGAAGGAAACGAAAATAATCGATCTTTCGAAAAAGGTTCGCCCACAAATGAAGCTCGATCAAATTAAGCTTAAAGGACAGTCCATTCAAAGAAAGAATTGAAACGAATCAAAACAAACAAATATAACTTAATTTTATAACAGCTGGGTGAAAGAAATTAAGCAACTACAAACTGTTCTTGACGATCTTTCAGCTGCTGGGAATAAACATTAGGGAATCCAAAATCAAGTGATTCTGTCACTGATTCACGTGAATAGGTCGAGGCTGAAGAGGAGACTGCGTGGATTCCGTTTCCGCCAGTCTCTTCTTTTGCGAGAGCCGCCTTCTTCTGCATCCAGCGTGCCCGAAGCACGAACATGCCAACAACAAATACGACAAATCCCACAGAAACAATAGTATACATAGCGATTGCTCCTCCAGAGACTTTGAACGGTGTATCACTGTCAAGCGCCTCAGCTTCATGGACACTAGTAATAGAGAATCCTTGGCACCCATTACCTGCAACAGCATATGACACTGACGAAGCAGAAACAACACAGTCAGTATCAGAAAACTTGTATTTGATGACTGTTCCATTATCAGCCACCACAAGCTTGTACGACAATACTTGCGGGTTGACTTTCTGAGACACACAGGTGTCGACCTGAGCAACACACGTTTCCCTCGGAGTCAAGCATGCAGCATCAAAGTATCGCGTAATGGTAGCGTATCGTCGCGACTTGAAGTTGGACGAAGTAAGAAAAGTGCTAAGCGACGAATTCGTGTATCCAGTATAACAAGAAGACTCGGAATACGACCCCGATTTCGTATCAAAGCTGCACAAATTCCCTGAAGGTTGGCACGGAGTGGTGGCAAGGCCATAGTTCAAACCAATGGCGTTTTGGCAATCAGCATTATCAAATCGGACCTTGATTTGCGCGCCATTTGGATTCATCACCATTCCCTGAACCTGTTGACTCTTATTTCCAGTTGGGGATGCTGAACAGCCACCGTATCCTGCAGCAAGTGAAATGGTGGAATTTGGAAAGCGACAGACGGAGTCCGCAAATGTGGCGACAAAGATGGAAGCGTCAATTGCGGATCTGGAATACATGGCATAGGTAGAAGCAGTTGTGCCGTACTTGACACACGCGTTGAAGGGAAGCTGGGCTGCTTGGACGAGACCCGCAGCTGAAGGAACAGTCAGTTTTGGAGGTACAGACGGACAGAACGTTGCATTCCACGAGACCAACTGAATGTACGTAGTGCTTCCTGGGAACAAGACGGCTGCTGATGCTGCCGAATCCGCAAAGCAATACGATTGGATGTAAAGTCCGCTGGTGGTGGTGGCAACACATGGCACTGTCTTGTCTGAAGTCGGAACGCAACCAGAGGGCGTCAGTGACACTGATGCAAGAGTTGTGCACGAAGAATCTTGGAAGAAGGCCGTGGTGCTGAAGGAGACAGGTGTGGACGAGTTCGAATCACTCATTCTGAAGTAGTTTCTTGCAATATGCGAAGCTTGGCACCGTCCCTCATATTCCAAGCTTTCGAAACGACACTATTCAATCTATTTACTTCTTTTCAGCGGAATAAGTATTGTGATCCTTCTGCATCACCAGCTTTCCTCAGAATTTGTCCCAAGATATGTGGCATTTGTTCCAACACCATAGTTGAACTGATCATGATGCCGCGAAACTGCCTAGACTCACTCCAGACCGCTCTATACACCTTTTTTAACTTGGCAGACCTTCCAGTGACTCCCAATGATGCTGCGTTCCCCGCCAATGCAGCTGACGACCCGTTATCGTTTGTTGAATTTGAACGAGATGGTTCCGTTGATTGACGGCGGAACCGTCTAAGGCATTCAAAGTATGAGAATCCCTGAATTTGGCGATGCCATCAAGCTCTTCCTGAATAAATCTAAGCTATAAAACCATTTGCTCAGAATACCAATATTTATCAAGGATATGCAATTATTGAGGCAGTTTATTGATTAGCAGACAATTTAAATGCATCTTTCTCGACTAATTGATATCCATTGTTGAATGCAAGAGGACCTTGCTCCTTCTTTCCCTCTACTTTGACTTTGGTCACACCAATCCAGTTGTCTTTGCACATGACAAACAGACTATCTGAGCTTTTGTCATATACCACTGATCCAGTTTCCGATAACGGATTCAATTTGACTGTCTGGCTTGCGTCCGGAATGTACAAGCTTAGTAATTGGGTTCTCTTCTCTCTAAACTCGCAATACACAGGAATCTTAAGAGACTGTGTTAGCGTAACAGGGCTGCGTAAAAACATACACACCTTGTATCCAAGAGCTCGATGAAGCGCATAAACTCGTTCTCTTGTCATGATCGAAAAGTCCAAAGCCGCAAGTGATTTGGAAATCTTGCGCGCATATGAAACTTGCGTTAAATCTTGTAACCAAGCTTTGGACTAAATTGTACGCGTTAGTCGCCTCAAAGAACATCACCTAAAGCGACGCACCTTATACTCGTCAAAGTTGGCCACTGTTTTTACAAGGTCTTCAGCTCCTTGATGAGCTAATCTATCATGCAAGTCTTTGTAAAACGGCTCCTTCCCTACTTCCTGTAATATCGAAGATTAAAATTCAATCTATTTCGGTCGAAGCACTCAAGTACTTACTATCTTGGACTGATGATAAATACGTCCAGCGTCAAACTGTTTTTCGTGTAGTTCCATGATTGAGACTCCGGTCTCTGTATCTCCATTCAGGATTGTATGTTGAATTGGTGCTGCTCCACGATATCTGCATATCACTGAATAAGTAGTCTGTCGCATAGGTAGTGGCAGAACAAACCGAGGAAGAAGTGAAGGATGAACGTTGAGCGCAGCAAGAGGGAATGATCGAATCAACGAAGACGGCAAGAAATAGCCAAAAGAAACAACGACTCCGAGGTCAAATTGAGAAGGAGGCTGTTTGTTGACGATGGTTGAACAAAAACGGCAAACACTGAATCACGCCTCACCTTCCAACCAGTCAACGTCTTTGGAGGAGCAGTGTGAAATGTGATGTTGTTTTTGCGGGCATAGGTCTTCAAAGGGACTTGGTGTGCAAAAGTGAGCACATAACAAACACATCACTGAGTCAAACCTTCTGGTATCTTTGTCCTCATGTTATCTGGAGGAGTCACAATCTCTAGCCTTGATATAATACCATCTTGAGTGGCTTTAAGCAATCTGTCGCAGCAAATGACAGAGAACTCGTCTGAGCCGAAAAAGAGTGCTGTTGGAGCTCGTTTTACGACCATCCTTTTCAACAATATTAATAAAGGTACATTTATTTCTTTAGAAGGGAATACACGTTTCCTCCTGCCGCTTCGAGTAAATCTTCCTCAATAAGAGAATCCAAATACGCTCTCAACTTATCCTGCGACTCCGTGAACCCAAAAGCTTTGAGAGAAGTGTATATACGATCTACCGGAAGCGAACCAAGATTTCCCAGCATCGCTTGAACAAAGGGGCGAAACATTTTCACGGTTTCTGGAATAGCCTCGACATTTTGCTCCACCTCTTCATGGCCACGGACATCCGTCATTTCTGATTCCAATTAGTTTATATGCCTCTTAGATATCACAAACTTACCTTGTTCAACCAATGCTCCCTCGTCATCAATTCGTTCAACGACTGATATTGTTGCATTCATATTTTGTTTGAGTACTCCTTTGCTTTTCCAAAACGACACTAGTTTTTCGACGCTCTGAGCAGATTTTCCCGATAAGTTTACCAACTGAGACAAGGACAATGTATCTGACCAAATGAGTTATGTTATATTCTTGCCTTAATCAATCCCTTACCTTTCCCATCGAAAAATCCTATGATAGACGCTTGCGCTGGCGTCACAGTGAGAGATAATGTTCTATCTTCAAACTCCAGGTCCAAATCAACTGTACCATAATTTGTTAGATGGCGAAGAGAACGCATTGACTTGAGCTTGGAATACAGTGCATCATACTTTTCCAGAAACCTAACAGCATAGCGTTTAGGCAGACGTTGGAGAATAAATATCCATTTCTGACCTGGAAACACAAGGTGGATGATTCTGAGGCTCAAAAGTGAACTGAGGCCAAAATAGACGCGATAACACTTTCATGTTCACAAATCGAGATTCAGGATCCATATTGTTACAGATATTGGTGTTGATGCGCTTGGAGTCCATCAAATCTTTGATCATGACCTCACATTGATGAAGTTTGGCTTCTGAAAAGTGTTTCTTCAAGAGTTCGAGATTCTTCAGCTGAGGGAAAATGCTTTAAAATCATGGATACAACAAACGACGCGGTTTACCTCGCGATCCGTTTCGTAATCGCTCCGAGAAATAAGACGATCCCCCAAGAGAGTCTGAAACTCTTTAATAAAGACATCCGGCGAATCAAAGATTTTGACGAGAGTAGTAGTGATATCGGCTGGTAGCTGTTGGTCCCGGAGAACTTTGCCCTTGAACCCATTTCGTAACAGAATATCTGAAAACGTGTTTGATATGGTCGAATTCTCCAAATCCATGTCGTCACTGTCCTTGGCATCGCCAGTTAGAATATTGATCACACTTCTCATTGAATCTGGACGAGTTCTTGGAGGATTTTAGTCCACTGTCAGACTTGGTAACAAAAGTACCTCAGATAGTTGCGAATGAGCATTGATATAGACGATAATAAATCGGCGGTGGGATCAAGAAAATTCAAGCATTTGATGGACGAGACGAATATTGAGACAATGTCACTGGTTTGAGCTCCCAAATGAAGTAAGCGACGCGATATTCTACATTCAATGTAAGGACCAATGTAAAAGAACGAATGTCAATACTAACATTCTGTTCAAGGATGCCTTCAAGAACTTGTACCGATCCGTTTCAAAGACGCAGACCTGCGAGATAATACTATTTAATAGATTTCACTCGAATATGAGCAATCACACTTTAAGCTCCGTGAGAGCGGGTTCTGAGTTGGGAAAATCGACTATTATCTCGAAGAGTTTGTTGATTCTGTGAATGTGTGTCAACAGAAAGTTGAAAAATTAACCTCCAACCTTAGATTACAAAATACTTGATAGATATGATATTCTATTTGGTTCCCTGTGATATCTACCAGTACCTTAGTTAGTTGAATAAGATGGCTAAGACAGAACCGACCTGAACAAGACCCAAGAACTTTGTTTAGCCACGGAACCAGTGTATCCCGACCCCAACAGAGGTACTGCTCCAAGTAGCTTTGTTCCATCGGTGATTCGTTGTGTTGCACGCAATCCTCGATAGCCTGACATGCAACTTCCATAACCGTCGCTTCCAGCAACTGCATCAACCCACAGTTCCTTGCTTTCTCGCATATTTGTATGAATTCATTGTTCGAGCTTGAATCCGTAATCTGTGAAGGTGTGGGCTTCAGCGTTATCAACACATCCAGCCATACCTCAGCAACGAAACTCAAATCCATAAACTGGACATTGGAAGACTGAATATATTTGAATAGGTGTTCTCGAAAGTACTGTTTCGTCCAGAGACTGAAGTGAGGTGGCAAAGAGCACACGAGAGTGGAGAGAAAATCAACTGAAGAAACTCCAACGGCACTGGCAGGATGAGTGAGAAGCCGTGACCAGCAGATACTTGGAGTACCTGTATGCAATCCAACATGAATTCGCGATACTGACTGTCTGAGGAAAGTTGTTTGCTTGCTGGACTTTGGTGAATAGCCTCATTTTCAAACGAAGAAATGTCCTCAGATTCCGATGAGGACAGCCCTCCCACCCTTTGCGCGCGTCACGATATGGATCTTGGCTTAGATGTAATTTAATCTAGCATCGTTAATTGGTCTGATCTCCATTATAGTTGGGGAACGACTCCCCACCAAACCACGGAAAAGTACAATCCACCAATCTCTCGAAAATGAACAACTTGGTCCTTCCTTCTCTGACTGCGAAAACAAATGATACATCTTCTTCAGTGACGCCTCGACGTAAGTTTTTGATACACCATACTTTGCACTGGACAAACATACTCGTCAGTAAACGCGAAGGAAACGAAAATAATCGAACTTTCGAAAAAGGTTAGTTCACAAATGAAGCTCGATCAAATTAAACTTACTAGATATTTATCAAATAGCTGCGGAATATGAATATGGCTCTTGAACGCGAAAAGAATACAAACATCGACCTTTCCAACAAACTCAAAACCCTTCAAGCACTATCAAGCCGTACAAATCCCACAGCAGAATCCGTGTCTTCTGCAGACTCGAAGCAAAGAACAGAATTGAAAGCATTGAAAGAGAAACTCACATACACACTCAGAAAACTCGAGGAAGAGCGAATCACCACCCAAGGCCTGAAAACAGAGCTTAGAAATACACAAAAAGCATTGGCCATGGAAGTTGGAGATGAGGACGCAAATGTGAGCAAGATTTTGGAAGGATTGGGTACAGGTTGGAAGGGACGTTCACAGCAGATACAAATTCTAAAGGTATAGTTTACATTAATTTGCACTCAATATGGAGTTGATTCTTTTAAATAGGAACGCATGAGGGAACTGTCCCTTCGTTCGTCATCTGTCGCTGTTGCAGCAGAAGGTACCACTCACAAGCAAGAGATTGAAAACTCCCATCATGAAAGTATTAGACGAATTAGCGAGCGTCGACAGGAGACATTCGATCAACTTGCGGCTGATTTTAATGTATATATGTTCCCCCTCTGTTTGTTTGGTGTTGAGTATAAAAACTAGAAACTCACTGCCGACCACGCCGATATGAAGAGAAAATACGAAGCAGTACAAGCTAGAAACAAGTTGAGGTTTAATAAGTTCGACTTGCATATCTAACTTGAATGTGAAGGATTCTGGAAAAGGAGATCAAAGGCTGTAAATCGAAAATTCATATCCTTGTTGAGAAAGCAACAAATGATGATACTCTTATTCAAGCCATGCATGCAGAGTTGGAAGGACGGAAGGCTGCAAGGACAAAGCAGAAAGCGAAAGAGAACGAGAAGCTCACCACAGTCTATTCCAAATAATGAACAAATCTTCCCCACGATACAACAAATAAAGAAATAACACATTTTATGCATCTTGAGCATATATTTGAAGAAACTTGCGGAGCTCAATTACTTTGTTGTCGTCTTCGTTGATAACGTTCAACGCCTCTAAAGTATGCAAGTTTCCGCGTAATGCAATAAAATGCAGGTGAATTGACTGACATGAGCCTACTGGGATTTCTCTGTACAGGAGGTTAGATTGATATCTAGAAACGAAATCACCTCACCCCAAATCAAAGTTACTCTCCAAACAGAAAATATTCGCTTCTCGCGCTTCTGATTCAATCAATTTGTTCAAGAATGATTCCACGGGCATGTGTAGTTGCGTAAAGCGCCCAACCTTTGGATCAAAGTTTTCAATGCTATCAGTTGAAGCTTTTGGAATGTATTGTTGTGGTAGAGACACGCGAAGCTTTCTGGATTTCGAGGACGAGTTTACAACTAGCATTTCAACTGTAAAGACATTTCGGAGTTGGACAGGAGGCATGACTGTCAGATAGAGTAAGGATGTAAGATTGGTGTTCGACCATGAGGCACAAAAAACATAGTTAAATACCTCTGAACGAGATTTCTAGACCATTTCCTACAGTTTCAGGTACAGCCCTACCCTTTGAGATGGCACTCAAGTCATAGTTTGAGACTCCCACACTCTTCGCCTCTTCCTTTCCAGCAGAAATCAAGGCTGACTTATCATTGTATGCGTCAAACAAACAGTACCACTTTGATTCAAATACTTGATTTTGTAAGCCTTTTACGGCAGATGTCCATTGAACAGTAAAACTGAGATATGCGGATGGTTGATACTTTTCAATGTTTGATTGATTGTTGACGTTGCTGCTGTATCCAACAGATCGATCAAGTTTGAAGACACTGAAAAGGAAGCAGGATTCGTCGCCAGAATGAATATCAACCGGAGAAGAGTCATTAGCCAATGGTTGAATCACAGTGTCTGTCATATCAGCTGTGACACTTAGGACCTGGATGGAGGAAGCTTCTTGACCAAGCGTGGAATTCAAAAGTTGTGTTGATAGAATCATTTTTTGTGAGTTTGGATGAACAACAGATGCAGATAAGCGTAGTGCAGACGTCAACGGGAGTACTTTACGAACAAATTTTGGAGTGGGAACCAGATGAAGCAGGGAGTGTTTTCTAAATTGGAAGGGAAGACGATGGTTTGGCAGAGAGTTTGGGTTGAAGAATGGGTCTGATTCTTGATGTTAGAACACGTAGAGAAGAGTGGAGAAGTCGCCAAGTTACCATCCACCAGGCCATCGAACAAGTTTGCAGCATCAAAGTCTTCAGGGTCACACAGATCTGGGTTGTGGACATGAGTATTTGAGTTTTGAAGGACAGGCTGAACAGTTGCGGTCAAGGAGAGACGCAGGTCAGCGGCATCATCGGCCAGGCCACCGCGATTCGACACTCGGCCAAGCGAAAGAGGAACGCGCAGTGGAAACAGCGCCACGTTGTCCTTGACGCGCGGCGCTGCTTCCTTGGGCCGCCACGCGTACGAGAACAGGGGCGCCTCGCTTCCACTTGCACTTGCACTTCCACTTGCACTTGCTCTGGCTCCGCGTGTCGGTGATCGCGACACCGTCAGCGATTGATGCGCCTTGTTTCCTCGTTCAAGTCCAAGGCCAAATCCAAGTCCACCAACAATCGTTCCATCCGAAACAGTCGATGCCGCCGCTGAAACCTGAATGTCGATTTGATTCAAAAGAGTGGCGTCAATTGGACCCGGCGACGTGGCAACAACGTAAAAGTGGAACAACTCGTCTGCTCAATATCAACTTCATCAACTGACATCAGCATCTAACTCTAACCCCAACGCACCTGTCCAGGCACTGGCACGCTCGGTGCTCGAAAGTATGGCTTCTACATCTTGCGAGTCCGTACCAGGAACCAGTATGCGCCATTCGCTCGAATCAATAAACTCAGTGACAGTGGTGGATCCCATCAGTGATCTTTTTTACCAACAACTCTGCCAACAACTCTTCTTTCTTTCTGAAAATACATCTTCGTCTATGATACCAGTATGTATTGTTCAAGCAGCAGATTTTGCATAGAAGCTGTATCAGGACCACCCAATACCAGTACTTTTGTTCACATACATTAGAAAGGAAAGGAATAGAAAGGGAAAAACAAAGTCACGTGCCGTTCTTTCCGTCGATCTTTTGTGCCTGACAAGTTTTTCATCCCTACAAACACATTCACCCCCCGTCTTCTCGACGCGTCAAAGTATCTCATACGCCTTCCTCTATCGCGTTCTCTCCCCTCTATTCTTGTTTGATCAGATCTGGGACTAGCTATAACTCATCTGTGCGACTTTGATAACTCGTCTGAACTACAACTTTTATTTCCCCCACCTCGCAAAACTCTGCTCATATGGCTGACGTGGATCATCATCCCACCCAAGACACTGGAGTAGACTCGAAAAAGAAAACTGGTCCAGGAGGCGCTACTGCACTTGGAGCTGCAGCTGCTCTCGCTGGAAACAACAACGCTGCAAACTTGATTGAAAAAAAGAGAGCCTCTCTTGATGTCCGACATCGGTTCTTGCTCGAAAAATTCTCGCAATTCGTGGACGAAAAGCCTGCCGGTCTGGAGAATTCCTTGTTGCTGGGAAACAAGTTGGATGTCCTCAATGACTTTTTCGCTGAAAATGGTTCAAGAAAAGTATTATTTTACTGGCAAAAGGTGTGTGTCCGGCAGTGACGTAACAAGAAAGGAAAATGGAAGGATTTTCAGTTATAGACTTAGCCACACTTACAAAACAATTCTCAAACCCTCCCCCAAAACCCACAACCAATGAATGCTAATAAACCAAACAAACTAGGATGAAAAACCTGCCGCCTCAACTTTACCGGCTGCCAAAGGAGGCGCTACTGCTGCCCGCACTCTGATTGTAAGCAATGGTAGCAAAGAAGGACTCACTGGAACGGGTTGCTTCTTTATTCGTTCCACAAACAAAGCTATTACCGTCGCAAACATTTCAAACGAAGTTTCATTTGGTCTTATCCAAGCAAATATCCTACCATCCCTCACAACTACAGTGAAACATGTATTACTGCCGGCATTAAAAGCACAGGTACATATTCCTTCTTTTTATGTGACACATTTTCTCATCATAAGTGTCTTTAGGAAAACTGGGGAGTGTTGCAACGTCAAAAAGATGAATCAGTCAAAGGATTTATGGAAGTGCTCGAACGTTTCGTCAATGATCTTGATGTTGCCATGGTCAATTTAAATGATTCCGTGCAACTTAACAAAGTACCTGCCAACGTTGACCTCGATGCTTTCAAGAAACCAGCGGAGTACGCTAATGCTGCTCACTTCCCAGAAGTTGTGAATGCCTTAGAAGGTTCGTGTCACTTACCAAGCTTGATTTATCTAACCAGTGATTCTTTTCAATCAGGTCTCGTGACGGAATGGTGTAAACAAATTGAACAAGTCCTCGCCGAGTCAGAACAAATGCGAAAAGAAGCTGACGATATTGGACCCAATGCTGAATTGGCGCACTGGAAAGCACGAATGGTGAAGTTTAATTCCATCACGGACCAGCTCAAGAGCCACACATGCAAGAAAGTAATTGGAATTTTGAATGCTGTGAAGTCGAGGGCATTATTGAAAACATGGAAAGATTTGGATGATCGAGTGACGGATGCTGCAAATGAGTCAAAGGTAAACGAAATCGACTGGACTCTGAACCATGACCTTAATTCGCGCGAAAACAGGACAATGTAAAATACTTGTACACACTAGAACGTTTCTACGACCCACTGTACTCCTGTGACCCATTGACCATGATTCCATCCATTCCTGGTTTGATCAACGCTATTAAAATGATCTACAGGTATTAATTAGGTGCAGTTAAAAGGTTTGCTAACTTTTTTCATAGCATTTCACGATACTACAATACATCGGAGCGAATGACTTCATTGTTCGTGAAAGTAACCAACCAAATGATCACCAGCTGCAAGGAATATATCTATAAAGATGAAGGAACTAAGCTCTGGGACCAAGACCGTACGCAGCTCGTCAAAAAATTGAATGATTGTGTCAAGTTGAACGAAGCTTATCAACGGTGCTTCCATGAGACGAAGGTATGTTAGCTGCTATATTTGAACTTTCTTTACTGACATACATTTCCGACTGTAGAAACGCTTGCAAGAGAATCCGTCCGAAAAGCAGTTCGACTTCTCCGAAATGTACATTTTTGGTAAATTCGACGCATTTTGCAAGCGTATCCAGAAGGTCATAGACATGTTCAGCGTAATTGAAAAGTTCTCTCTTCTGGAAAAGCTTGGCATTGAAGGAATGGACTCTCTCATTCGCCGTTTCTCCAACATCATGAATACTATGCAGCGCAAACCTTACGATATCCTTGATCACCGTAAAATGGAATACGACTCTGACTACAGCAGTTTCAAAAAGCAAATTTCGGACTTGGAAGCCAACCTACAACAGTTCATCGATTCTAGCTTCGAGCATATTACTAGCACTGAAATGTCCCTGAATTTGCTGGCAAAGTTCAGCCAGATCAAGGATATGCAACTAGATTTGGAGTCAAAGTACCACACTGTGTTCGTACACTACACTCGGAAAGATCTTGAGGGTGTAAGGAAATTATATCAAAAGTACAAGGACGATCCACCTATTCCACGAAATACACCGCCTGTCTCTGGAGCTATTGCTTGGGCTCGCCAACTTTACCGCCGAATTGAAAACCCAATGCGACAGTTCAAGAACAACACGTCCATCTTGGATTCTATGGAAGCTAAAAAACACATCCGAAATTACAATAAGTTGGCTCGTGCCTTGATTGAATTTGAACTGCTTTGGTACAAGTCTTGGTACAGTATTGTGGATCAAGCAAAGACTGGTCTTCAGGCTACGCTCTTGGTCAATGACCCTGATGGAAACTTGTTTGTTAACTTCGACTCTCAAATCATTCAATTGATTAAAGAGACACGACATATGATGCGATTAGGCTTAGATGTTCCGGATTCTGTTGGTAATGTGTGTTTGAAGGAGATGTATTACAAGTCGCTGTACACAAGTCTGCAGCAAATGCTACAAAGTAAGAAACGGGTCCTGGAGCGTGTTTCAAATATTCTGAGAAAGGCTATGGTTCCACACATAGACGAATTAGATCGAGCTTTACAACCAGGGTTGACGGCTTTGACTTGGACCTCACTAAATCTGGACTCATATCTTAACGCAAATCATCAGCAGTTGGCGAAGTTGGAAGAGCTGGTTGACAAAGTTCTTGACATTGTGGATTGTCGAATCAATGTTGGTATCAAGAAGATTGCAGAAATGGCACTTTGTGAGGTTCCAAATGAAAATGACCAATGGACAGTTGATACATTCATCGAGCGAACAGAAACTCGCTGCGCGTTTGTCTTGCAAAATATCAACAACCGAGGCAACTTGATTGAATCGGCTGCAAGAGACATAATCAATGAGTTGTCCAAAGGCGTTTCGTTGCCAATGAATCCCGAACTTAAGCTTGCATACGAAAGTGTATACTATTTATTTAATCTTCAAAATGTAGAAGCTCTCGTTCAATGTACCAAAGGATCCGTGGATCTTTTGAGGTCACGACTTGGAAATTACACGTCAAACCAATATGGAAAATCTGGCAGCCAAAGACCATTTTTCAAGGCTGAACTAGTTCTTTTGATTCCAATGGTCGTACTGCAGCCGAAGCTCGAAGATATTCAAGGAGCGCTTAACAGAGCTGCTAACATGGTTGCAGAGGTCTCCAAAAAGTTGAACTTGAACTGGCGGCAATTCTTGAGTCCCACAGAGGACCACGTTAGGTATCCAGAAGACACGGCCCAAGTCGCAAATAACAAAGATGTATTGAAAGTAATTGTGATGCTTAGTTCGACTGTCAACTCCATGAAAAAAGAAGTCGAACTACACCGAGAACAATTTGCCAAGTATGACTTTTTATGGAAGGATGATAAAGCAGAGACCATTCAAAACTTCTTAAACGGTACGCCAACCATCGGCGATTTCGAGCAAGAAATTAATCGCTATGAGTCAATTGAAAAGGAAATTACGGATACTCCTAACACTACACAAATTGGACTCTTGCTTATTTCTTCAGAGCCCTTAAAGTTGGCATTAATCTCCGAGACTAAAGAATGGAAACAACAGTACGGCTTTAATTTGAACCAAAAGGTCAAGAAGGATATGGAAGAGTTAATTGAATACATGGATGGCAAGACTCTAAAACTATCTCGTAAAATTACTGATATTGATGACTTACGAATTGCTGTCCAGACTTTGAGTGAGATTCGATTGGCTGAGGTGGATATTGATATGAAAGTTGCTCCCATCGAAGAAGCGTATTTGTTGTTAACAAAACATAATGTCACGGTTACAAAGGAGGAAACTGAAATGGTTGACTCGCTTCGTTACAGCTGGAAGAAATTGAAGGCTTTGGTAATTGACGTTCAAACTCATTTGAGCAAGATTCAACCGGTATTTAAAGCCGATCTTATTGGTGCCGTTGGGAAATTCGCTCAAGATGTAAAGGACTTTACTGTCGAGTACACAGAGAATGGGCCAATGGTTGGGAACATTGCACCAAAAACAGCATCTGAGAGATTGAACGTGTTTCAAAGGGCGTTTGACGAGCTTAACAGAAAATGGGAAACATACTCTGCGGGTGAAGATCTTTTCTCGTTGCCAGTAACACCATTCCCAACCTTAGTTCGGGTCAAAAAGGAGCTGAAACTATTGCAAAACTTGTACTCTCTGTACAACGATGTGTTAGAAAAACGTGGCCTTTATAATGAAACGCTGTGGTCAGACATTGATTTGGAAAAGATCAACACAGATATGAACGACTTTCAAAATAAGATCAAAAAGCTTCCTAAAGCCATCAAAGAGTGGGATGCATTCTTAGAATTGAAAAAGATTGTTGATGACTTGACTGCCAAAGTTCCTTTGCTGGAGATGATGGGCAACAAAGCCATGCAACCACGTCACTGGGATGCCATTCAACGTGTTTCTAAAACAACATTCAACCTCGATCCCGAAATGTTCTACCTGAAAAATTTATTGGATGCTCCGCTTGTCGAAAGCAAAGAAGATGTTGAAGACATTTGTACTGGTGCTGTAAAAGAAGCTGACATTGAAGTAAAGCTCAAGCAAACTATCGCTGACTGGGAAGACAAGTCCTTTACACTTGGCGGTTTCAAGACACGAGGAAACCTTGTTCTTAAGCCATCTGCTACTTCGGAAATTATTTCTCTGATGGAAGATTCCTTGATGACCCTCGGTTCGTTGATGTCCAACAGGTATAACGCTCCATTCAAGCCGGAAATTCAAACGTGGGTGCACAACCTATCTACAGCTGCGGAAGTTATCGAAAACTGGCTTGCCGTGCAGAATTTGTGGATTTATTTAGAGGCTGTGTTTGTTGGTGGAGATATTGCCAAGCAGATGCCTAAGGAAGCGAAAAGATTCAGCAACATTGATAAAAGTTGGTGCAAAATTATGGGATTGGCCAATGAACACCCCAACGTCATCCAATGTTGCGTTTTGGATGAAACCATTGCCAATCTCCTTCCACACTTAACTGAACAGCTGGAACTTTGTCAAAAGTCTCTGTCTGGATACTTGGAGTCCAAACGTGCCGTGTTTCCCAGATTCTACTTTGTTTCTGACCCAGCTCTTCTTGAAATTCTCGGTCAAGCGTCTGACTCTCACACGATTCAGGCTCACTTGAAATCTGTCACCGATAACGTTGCATCCGTACAGTTCCACGACAAGGAATATGATAAAATCATGGCTATCGAGTCTGCTGAAGGTGAACGCGTACCGCTCACAAAACCAATGTTAGCCACCGGTAACGTTGAAACATGGCTTGGAACGTTGCTCGCGGTTCAACAATCTACAATCAATGATGTAATTCGTGAAGCCGCCGCTCGCATGAATGATATGCCCCTTCAGAAGTTTTTGGATGAGTACCCCGCCCAAATTGGTCTTTTGTGCCTACAAATTCAATGGACCGCCATGAGTGAAGATGGTCTCAACAACTCCAAAACTGACAAGAAAAAGATGGCTGCCACTAATCAGCGTGTCACGGATATTCTGAACATGCTCATTGAAAATACTACAAAAGATCTGACCAAGATGGACCGTGTGAAGTACGAAACGTTTATTACGATTCAAGTACACCACAAAGATGTGTTTGAAAAACTGTACAAAACGCATGTTAAATCTGCAGAAGACTTCGAATGGCTTAAGCAGGCTCGATTTTATTGGCATGAAACAAAAGACTGCTGCATTGTTTCAATTACAAACTTTGACTTCAAATACCAATGTGAATACTTGGGATGTACGGATCGGCTGGTCATTACCCCTCTTACAGATCGTGTGTATATTACGTTGGCTCAGGCTATTGGAATGTCGTTGGGAGGCTCTCCAGCTGGTATGAGCCTCTGTTTATTTTCGTGGGAACTCATTTATTTTAGGTCCGGCTGGAACTGGTAAAACTGAATCAACAAAAGACTTGGGAAAGAATCTGGCAAAATGGGTGGTCGTATTCAATTGTTCTGATCAAATGGACTATCGTGGTCTTGGTCGTATTTACAAAGGTTTGGCACAAGCCGGTGTATGGGGTTGTTTCGACGAATTTAACCGAATTGGTTAGTTATTCAGAATCATTAATTATGATTTACATTAATTTATTTCTTAGAGCTTCCTGTGCTTTCTGTCGCCGCCAACAAATTGGGTGTGTGTTAGCCGCAAGAAAAGAGCGTAAAACTACTTTCATATTCACAGACGGGGACTCTGTGATTTAACCCTGAAGTTGGAATGTTTATTACCATGAATCCTGGATATGCTGGACGGTACGTCTAAAACAAATAGTTCTCTTCTGATACAACCTTTAGTGTCGAATTGCCAGAAAACTTGAAGGTACATTTCCGATATGTGCAATGATGGTGCCAGATCGTCAAATTATTATTCGAGTCAAACTTGCTGGGTGTGGTTTCAAAGACAACATTCCTCTCGCCAAAAAGTTCTTTGTACTCTATGGTCTTTGTGAGCAACAACTCTCGAAACAAGTGCACTATGACTTCGGATTGCGTAACATCTTGTCTGTTCTTAGAACATCTGGGTCTGTAAAGCGTGCCAACCCTGATGATTCCGAAAACATGATTCTGATGAGAGTACTGCGAGACATGAATTTATCAAAACTTGTAGATGAAGACGAAGCATTGTTTTTGTCCCTTGTAAATGATTTGTTTCCTGGTGTGGTTGTGAAAAAAGGTACGGATTCCTTTCAAATAATGTGTATTGAAACAATTGTTCAGCCTCTTATCCAAACATTGAAGTCGCTGTCGATCAGCAGCTTGCAGAAGTAAACCTGATTAACCATCCTCCGTGGACGTTAAAGGTCATCCAATTGTATGAAACCCAACGTGTACGTCACGGCATCATGTGTTTGGGGCCAACAGGAACGGGGAAAACCAAATGTATCAACGCTTGCTAAAGGCAATGACTGTATGTGGTGACCCACACAAGGAACTTCGTATGAATCCAAAAGCCATTACCGATTTTCAGATGTTTGGACGACTGGATGTCACAACAAATGACTGGACTGATGGAATCTTCTCCAGTCTGTGGCGAAAAACCTTGAAAAACAAGGGCACAGTTATTTGGATTATTCTCGACGGTCCTGTAGATGCTGTGTGGATTGAAAACTTGAACTCTGTCTTAGACGATAATAAGTGTCTGACGTGGCCAACGGAGATCGTATTCCAATGTCGGCTGCATGTAAATTGACTTTTGAAGTGCACTCTCTTCGCAATGCTTCACCTGCTACTGTGTCTCGTTGTGGAATGATCTATATTGGTACGGTGGCACTCACTTGGGATATTGTCTTGCAATCTGGTTTAAGTCCCGACCCGCTGCGGAGGTAGCTGTATTAGAACCGCTTTTCAACAGCAGCTACGGACATGCCAACAACTTTGTTTGGCTAGAGTCTCACTTTAAAATGATTATTGCAAAAGTGACATACGTTGCAAATGTATGCATGCTCTAACTGGCTTGATTCCAAAACAAGAAGCAAACAAAGCCCAAATTCCGGCAGATCATTTGGAACGATTATACATATTTTCCCTCTTCTGGTCAATGGGTGCACTTTTGGAATTGGACGAACGAAAGAAACTTCAACAACATGTCATGACCAACGTAATGTTTTTCTGGCCTTAAACCAAACTTCTTATCTTTTCTTTGCAGGCCCCACACTTGAAGTATCCCCCAATTGACCCGTCATCGCAAGACACAGTTTATGAGTTTTTGTCAATGAGGCAGGACAATGGCAACATTGGAAAGACAAAGTTCCGCTTGGGTTTATCCACCAGATAGCACTCCCGAATTTTCCAATATTATCATTCCAACCGTTGATAACGTGCGCTGTGAGTTTTTGATTGAAACTTGTACAAAACAGCTCAAGTCTGTGCTACTGATTGGTGAACCTGGTACCGCCAAAACTGTGACAATTCGAAAGTACCTAGCAAAACTATCTGCAGAAACCCATCTTTACAAGAATATGTCATTCTCAAGTGCCACCACGCCAATGATCTTTCAGAGAACTATTGAATCCTATTTGGATAAACGAATGGGATCGACGTATGGTCCGCCAGCTGGAAAAAAGATGATCATATTCATTGATGACGTCAATATGCCCGAAATTAATGAATGGGGAGACCAAGTGACGGGTGAAATAGTACGCCAACTTATGGAGTGGCAGGGATTCTATTCTCTTGATAGCCTGGAGAGTGGACTGGTATCGTTGATTTACAGTATTTGGCCGCCATGATGCATCCTGGAGGTGGACGTAACGATATTCCAAGTCGTTTGAAACGTCAATTCTTTGTTTTGAATTGTACAATTCCGTCCGATGTGTCTGTGGACAGAATTTTTGGAACCATGCTTGAAGGACATTTCTGCGAAGCGCGAAAATTTACTGAAGACGTCTGCGCCCTTGCTGCTAGATTGCCAGGAATAACTCGACGGCTGTGGCAACAAACAAAGACAAAGATGCTTCCGACACCTGCCAAATTCCATTACATTTTCAACTTGCGAGATTTGAGTCGTATTGTTGAGGGAATGTTAAACTCTCATGCTGAAGAAATTAGTAACACCAAGATGCTAATGTGTTTATGGGAACATGAATGTTCCAGAGTTATTCCAGATCGGTTTATCACTGCAGAGGACGTGGATTGGTTCAACAAAGCTCAATGCAATATTGTTGGAAAAGAGGTAGGAGAGGATTTCATTCCTGTCGTTGGCTCGAAAAGTCTGTTCGTTGATTTTTGAGAGAGCCACCTGAGATTGATGACCCTGAAGTTGAAATTGATTTGGAAGCCATCAAAGTTTATGAAAAAGTCCCCAGCTTTGAAGTGCTTAGAGTTAGATTGAATGATTATATGAAACAGTATAACGAAAATGTTCGTGGATCAAAAATGGACCTTGTGCTCTTTGAGGATGCTATGCGTCACATTGTCAGAATCTCTCGCATTATTCGTACTGCTCGAGGAAGTGCACTTCTGGTTGGAGTTGGAGGATCTGGAAAACAGTCTCTGACGAAACTGGCAGCTTTCATTGCAAAGAGCCAAGTATTCCAAATTGCTATTTCCAAGAATTAAGTACTTCCAATTTGATGGAAGACTTAAAATTTATGTTCAAGATTGCAGGAGCAAGTGGAAAGTCAATGACTTTTATTTTCACTGACAATGAAATAAGGAGGAAGGATTCCTTGGGTATATTAACAACATTCTTACGTCTGGAGAAGTTACAAACTTGTTCCCTAAGGATGAAGTGATTGGGATTGCTTCAGACCTTCGAGGTGCACTAAAGAAAGCACGTCCAACAGTCCTTGACTCAATTGAAAACCTTTGGCAATTTTTTATTGATCGTGTTAAAGCCAACCTCCATGTGTTCTGTGCTTTTCACCAGGTTTGTTACATTAAAGTCCGGTCTGTCACAGCTAACATACATTTTTCCAGTGGGAGATAAATTCCGAAACCGGTCTTTGAAGTTCCCGGTCTTATTTCTGGTTGCACAATGGATTGGTTACACGTTGGCCCAATGAGGCTTTAAGAGCTGTTGCAGAGAAATTCTTAGGAGAAATGGAAATTGTTTGTTCTGAAACAGTCAAAAAAGAAGTAGTCTATCATATGGCATATGTTCACGACTTGGTGACAGAAGCTTGTGACAATTACTTCTCCCAATTCCGTCGTCGAACTCACGTCACTCCTAAATCCTATTTATCCTTCTTGGGATCTTACAAAAACTTATACATTGAAAAACGTACAGAAGTTGGTGGTTCTTCAGATCGTATGAATATGGGTCTGTCAAAACTGATTGAAGCTTCAAAGTCTGTTGCTGTTCTTCAAGAGCACTTGTTGTTAAGGAGAAAGATTTGGCAGTGGCTTCCAAAGCTGCTGATGCTGTGTTGACTGAAGTGACAGCTTCCACTGCTGCTGCAGAAAAGGTAAAGATGCTGTTCTCAAAGTGAAAACAAAATCAGAAGGAATTGCTAATGCAATCAAAGCTGATAAAGTTATGCTGAGTCTCAATTAGAGGCTGCTAAACCAGCTTGGAAGAGGCAACAAATGCACTTAACTCCATTCAAGCTTCACATATTTCTACAGTAGAAAGCTTGCTAAACCTCCACACCTTATCATGAGAATTATGGATGGTGTGCTTATTCTGCAAAAGAGGAAGATTGATCCAGTTACTCAAGATCCTGATAAGCCTTGTGCTAAACCTTCCTGGTCTGAATCCCTCAAGTTGATGTCTGCATCTGATTTCTTGGTTTCATTAACCACCTTTGGAAAAGATGAAATCAATGAAGAGACTGTTGAACTGTTAGAGCCATTGCTTGAAATGCCTGACTTCAACTTGGAAGGTGCCAAAAAAGTATCAGGAGATGTTGCAGGTCTTGCGTCTTGGGTTCGAGCCATGGCTTTCTACTTCTCCATCAACAAAAAAGTAATTCCTTTGAAGGCAAATTTAATTGTCCAAGAAGCTAAGTTGACAATTGCTATGAATGATTTGAACAAAGCACAAGCAATGCTTGATGAAAAACAAGCTGAGTTAGATATCTTTAATGAAAACTACCGAAATGCCATTGGTCAGAAACAAGCTCTTCAAGCAGATGCAGATGGTTGTAAGCGAAAGATGACTGCTGCCACAGCTTTGATTTCAGGCTTAAAAGGTGAAAAAGATCGATGGACCATTCAAGTAAAGAATTTGCAGAACGCATTGGTAGATTGGTTGGTGATATCATTTTGGCAGTTGCTTTCTTGTCATATAGTGGTCCGTTCAATCAAACATTCAGAGGACAAATGTTAGACAGCTGGAAGAAAGAACTTGGTCGCAGAAAAATTCCCCACAGTGAAGACTTGATATTATTGGGCTTCTAGTTGATAATACTACAGTTGGGGAATGGAATATTCAAGGTTTGCCAACTGATGAACTTTCCACTCAAAATGGTATCATTGTGACAAAAGGTACTATCTAATCTTAATATCATGGCTGGTTTACTGACTGCTATAACAGGAACGCGATTCCCACTCTTAATTGATCCACAAACTCAGGCAAAAGCTTGGATTAAAAATCGCGAAGCAAATAACAAGCTGCAAGTTACTACTTTGACTAACAAATACTTCCGTCAGCAGTTGAAGATTGTGTTAGTCAAGGCCGACCATTATTGATTGAGGATGTAGAGGAAGCATTGGACCCCACTCTTGATAATATTCTGGAAGAACTGATCAAAGCTGGTCGCGCCTGGAAAGTTGTTTTTGGAGACAAAGAAGTGGACTTTGTTGATGGCTTCTACTTGTTCTTCACCACAAAATTGCCAAATCCAAACTATAATCCAGAAGTATATGCAAAAACAAGTATTATTGATTTCACGTCACATCCAAAGGTCTTGAAGAACAATTATTGGGTCGTGTTATTCTAAGAGAAAAGCAAGAACTTGAAATTGAACGTGCAAAGCTTATGGAAGAAGTTAACTCCAACAAAAGAAAGATGAAGCAATTAGAAGACAATTTGTTGCATCGTTTGACATCTACAAAGGGTCCTTGTTGATGATGAATCTTTGATTGAAGTATTGGCTGTCACAAAAACTACTGCAGAGGAAGTCAATGAAAAGCTTGTTGTTGCAGCTGATACTCAAAAGAAGATCTCCATTGCAAGAGAAGAGTATCGTCCAGTTGCTTCCCGAGGAAGTATTATCTACTTCTTGATTGCAGAAATGAGCATGGTCAATGTCATGTATCAAACATCATTAAAGCAGTTTTTGGGTCTCTTTGACGAGAGTATGGAAAAAGGAGCACCATCGCCAATTCCAAGTAAACGTATCCAAAATATTATTGAGTACTGTACCTTCAGAGCATTTGCCTACATGTCACGTGGTCTGTATGAAGTTCACAAAGTTTTGTTTGTGCTGTTGCTTGCCCTTAAAATTGATATCTTTATGGGTAAATTGACCCATGAAGAGTTCCGCTGCCTTATCAAGGGAGGTGCTGCTTTAGATATTAATGCTGTTGTCAAAAAACCCTTCAATTGGATTCCAGACATAACTTGGCTCAATTTAGTGCCTTGAGCAAGATGCCAGGTTTCAATGAGTTCTAAACCAAGTTGGCAAGAATGAAAA
The DNA here is from genome assembly GCA_002104985.1 of Rhizoclosmatium globosum. Taxonomy (NCBI): domain Eukaryota; kingdom Fungi; phylum Chytridiomycota; class Chytridiomycetes; order Chytridiales; family Chytriomycetaceae; genus Rhizoclosmatium; species Rhizoclosmatium globosum. Next base: position 205,260 of record MCGO01000031.1, on the reverse strand, counting down.
AGCTTGGAAAGCATGGTATGAAAAGGATGCTCCAGAAAATGAAATGTTGCCAAGTGGATATCACAACTCATTAGACACATTTCGAAGATTCTTGCTTGTGCGTTCTTGGTGTCTTGACAGAACTATTATGATGGCAAAACAATATATTGCAGGTTCTTTGGGAACAAGATTTGCTGAATCTCAGATTTTGGATTTGGATGCATTACTGACAGAGTCAGATAACAGAACTCCAATGATTTGCTTGCTTTCACAAGGATCTGACCCTTCTGCTGATATTGAAAATTATGCAAGAAGTACAAAACTGATATTAAAGCCATTTCAATGGGACAAGGTCAAGAAGTGCACGCAAGGAAATTGCTTCAAACTTTCATGGTAAATGGAGGATGGGCCCTGTTACAAAATTGTCATTTGGGATTGCCATTTATGGATGAGCTTCTTTCTTCTGTTCTAGACACAGAAAATGTCCATGAAAAATTCCGACTGTGGATCACAGTTGATATCAGTCCTAAATTCCCTATTACATTCTTACAAACATCCATTAAGTTTACCAATGAACCACCACAAGGTGTAAAAGCTGGTTTAAAACGTACTTATGCATGGTTCACTCAAGATATGTTAGATATGAGTGCAAGGCCACAGTACAAACCACTCCTTATGGTCTGGCATTTCTGCATTCAGTTGTACAAGAGAGGAGAAAGTTTGGACCTCTTGGATGGAACATTCCTTATGAATTCAATCAATCTGACTTGGCAGCTTCAGTGCAGTTTGTACAAAACCATGTAGATGAGTTATCTCCAAAAGCTGGAATTTCTTGGACTACAGCTCGTTACATGTTCTGTGAAGTACATTATGGTGGAAGAGTCACAGACGATTTTGATCGGTAGGTCTCAACTTTTTGTCTCATTTTTTCTAATCTTGATCACAGCCGCCTATTAACAACATATGGTAAAGTGTGGTTTGGTGACCACATGTTCTTGGACACATTCATGTTCTACAAAGGCTATGTCATTCCTCATTTGAAGAATGTTGAAGATTATCGAGCTTCTATTGAGTCATTGCCTCTTGTGGACACACCTGATGTATTTGGTCTTCATCCCAATGCTGATATTTCCTACTCCACAAAAGTTTCCCAAGGAATGTTGGGTGAGTGAATTAAATGAATGCTTCATCATTGAACTGACATATGACTGCGTCTAGACACTATAATGTCTATTCAACCAAAAGATTCAAACACAGGTGGAGGTGAAACCCGTGAAGACACAGTCAAGAGGATGGCAAATGATTATTTGAGCAAACTTCCAGAAGACTTTGATAAAAACAAAACAAAACCAGCCATTAACAAACAAGGAGGCTTAAAACCACTTAACATTTTCTTGGCTCAAGAAATTGATCGAATGCAAGTGGTGATGAGTATTGTGCGGGTTACGTTAAATGACCTGAAACTTGCCATTGATGGCACAATTATCATGAGTTCACAACTGCAAGATGCCTTGGATGCCTTATATGATGCTCGTGTTCCTAATACTTGGACAAAAGTCTCATGGCAAAGTGCAACTCTGGGACTTTGGTATTCAGAAATGCTTCAACGCATAGCACAATTCCAAACATGGTGCTTTGATGGTCGGCCACTGGTCTTCTGGCTCTCAGGATTCTTTAATGCTCAAGGATTTTTAACAGCTGTACGTCAAGAAATTACACGTGCCCATCAGGCACAAAACTGGGCCTTGGATGGAGTTAAACTTGCGTGTGAAGTAATGAAACAGATGAAAGAGGATATCACTGCTCCTCCAGCAGAAGGTGTATATATTCATGGGCTTTTTATTGAAGGAGCTGGATGGGATAGGAAGAATATCAGATTGACTGAGTCACTTCCCAAAATTTTGTATCAGCTTATGCCCGTGATTCATGTTTCAGCTATCTTTACTCAGGATGAAGGAGACCCAAAGCTGTACAATGCTCCTGTTTACAGGCGTCCAAGACGTACTGATTTAAATTTTGTATTCACAGTTGAACTGAAGACAGTACAAAGTCCAGATTATTGGATTTTAAGAGGAGTAGCTCTATTATGTGCAACTTCTTAATTTTTATTTTATATAGAACTTAATGAATAAATAATTTGTTGTGATACTTAATAAATTTCCGTCATTCTAAAAAATAATTATATAAATATGTCATGGATGATAAGGGAAACAAACAAAGACTTTTTCTTATTTCATTAATTTTGGTTCAAGTGTTTTAACTAGAGTCATACGTTCGAGCCACTTTGTTCTTCTCACATAGCAGGTTGCTAATTGTGGAGTTTCTTTGCAAATATTTAAATTTATCAGCTTCTTGAACGAGTAACAATTGTGGAATGGCTTTAGTGTTGGACAGCAGTGGAAACTCTCAATACACACAATTTACACCGCGTGGTAAAGGATTTATAAAGAGCTAGTTTGTGGCTTTCTAATGAATTAAAAATCATCCAAATCCGATACTTCTAGCTGGAGTTACAGTAATGAATTTGTTTAAAGGTGACAAACACAATAATTGACCTATAATGTTGGGTATCAACGTAAAGAGCTCGTTTAGAGCTTTCAAGTTTTGTTAAAAGGAAGATGTTTTAATGAGATTTGGCATAGATATTTTACTTTTAAAGTGGGTGGCACTGAAAATAGGGTGGCTCCAGAGCCAAGAAAGCATGCACCTTCTGCATGCCATCTCCATCACTTACCTAGAAGCACTTTAGAGCCTCCTGAATTACTTCAGCTTAATAAAACAGATAGAGAGAGCAGGACTCTGTTGAATCCAAAGCTGGGGAATATTCAGCTTCTGAGATACCCACGATCACAGCGTAAAAATAGTGCGACTGCGTAGAGCGCATTAAGAGCTTTCCAATGAATTTGTAATGGTCTGAATTGGACCAGTATTGGTAGAGTTGGAGTCAGTGAGAGTGTTAATGGCTTGGGAGCCATGAGTATGCACCTTCTGCATACCATCTCCATTCTAAAAAAATTTCCCCAAAAATTGGACTTCCAAAAAAGAATAAGAAGAGCACCTCTCCCACCATTCTCTCACCACTTTTTTGGGTGGGTGCACACACCTGGATAAGTCAGCTATATTCTATACCCATATTCTATATATATTGATAAACAAAATAGTTCTACATACTTTATAAATATTATAGATACAGATCAAATACTTTTCATAACTGTGAAGAATAACTTGTGTGCCTCATCAGACTTACACAGATTCTTGGCACTATAGCTTATATAACTTAAAGAATACATCAGCTGAGTTGGGAGACTGGGGCTTGATATATATTGATGCAGATATATAGTTATACCATAGATATTTATACATTAACAAAAATAGATCAGAATATATAGAATAGAGATAGATATTGATATATACAATAGTAACAAGCCATAACCAGTCTCCCAGCTGTGCTTTTGCCCTAAGGGGTGAAGCCTCTCTTGATTCCCAGAGGAGTCAACAGAGGCTTCTTCCTCTTATTGTTTTTTTTATGATTTTCTGTCTTGTGTTTCAATAAAAGAATTTACAGTTATTCTTTCTGACTGCTGTTTCAAACTTCTAACAGAGGGAATCAAAATGCTTTATTTAAGCATCCTGACTGCTGAGTTCCTTCTTTTCAACAACTAATTCAATCACGTAAATGATGAGGTAGTTGTGCATTGTCTTGAGTGATATTGCTCACTAAACGCTTTATAACTCTTGATCGCTGCATTATTGAAAGTGGTCCAGAACAAGAGGACAAGTGCCCAAAAGACAGCAAAAGCCCCATAATCAACTGGAACACTTTCCAGCCAACTATAAAATTGCTCTATTCCTGTATAAGGTCAGAGTTGCAGTTTTGAACCGCAGCCTATTGTAGTGTTTCTTCATAGCGGTTTTGGTGGTGAAATAGACACCAACAAAATTGAATTGCAAAACCAAAACGTGGAATTGAAAAGCAAGGTAGAGGTTCACTTTTGGATTCAAAAAGCAGATTTCGGAAAATTTCATGTCTTTTTGCACGTTTGAAAGTCCCCCACTGCATTGATTCCCACTAACACAACATCTCCCCATCCAACTGAGTAAGTAGCACACAAAGCATAAGGATTCCACCTGCTTTTTGCTGTGTCTTTACAAATTTACCATTTCACGTTTATTTGGTAGAATGCTCTGAATAAATAGTCTCCACCTCATCAACAACGACAGTAACATTAGGCATTCTAAATCAGTTTTAAATCATCCCATCTGATAACTATCAAAAATGATGGGCTAGACTCCAGTCTCCCACCCACAATTCTGCAGGAAATCTATTAATAGAACTGTAAGGAAAGTGGACCCAACCCCCTCAAACTCCCCCCTTTCAGAAACAGGTTGGCAAGCAACCTGCAATTAAGTCAAAGAGCTGCTCCCAATCAAAGTTTAATTCGACAATGTTGAAGCTGCCTGAAAACAAAAAGGGTGAAAATCACGGGCGTGGCAATATTCCTCCTTCTAGACATTAAAAATTTTAGGTTTGTCAGTAGTTTCATCATGTTGGCTCTGCATTACAGATAGTGGGGCATTTTGCAACTTGGAAGCTCGATGTAAATCAACATCCCATTGCTTTCTTACAAGCACCCAAAATACAATCCTAGCATCATTACCATTTTCAGTGTAACCTTTCTTAGTTGTAACAATTTCCTGTGGTAAAAGTTTCCAACAATTCCTTTTGCTGAACAAGCAAGTTTGATGTAAAGCCATGCTCTAACAGGAACACTACCATACATTATTAAGGTGTGATGGTATTGATTTCTTTTGTTGTATTGGATTGGAGATGGAAAGTCAGATGAAGTTGTGTTCCAGTATTTGAATGATGCCTTTGGAAGGGGTGGAAGTGGACGTTTTTACTTCAATATTTGAAGATCTAATACCTGTGGCAACTTTATATACGAGTCATTGATTTTATTCCTCAAATTGTCAGGAAATCAAAGTCCTTGTTTCTCACAAAGTGATCAGGTTTGAAACTGAAAAGGTTGTGGAAAAATTCCATGTACTCAAAGTTTTTGGCCCTTTGATCAACAGCAACCTCAAACTCAGCCGCAATCAAGACAACCCATTCTTATATTTTTTTGGTTGTTATTTATCAGCGAGAGAGACACTACCTTGTTTCAGTTTATTGACCATAATTATCCTAAATGACTATGCCTATCAACCCCACTTACCTCCTTCTTGAATGCAGCAGGTGTTGTGTTGATACACTTTTTGACTTATTTTTGTAGAATAAGGGTTGTTGTTAAAATAATTCCTTGGATGAGTCTTGATGAATTAATTCCCAGAAGTTTTCAACTCCTAGTTGCAGCGCACCACTTGAAATCCACTGGTGCCAGGTGCTTTGTTTTTGCAATTTCTTCTTTGTCCACTCATTTTCGGAGTCATCATATGAGTTATCTGCAATTTCTTCTTTTAGTTTGTATTATTGTGGTTTTCGTCCAAAATTGAACATGTCTTTTTCAGCCGCTACATCCCCTTTGTCTGCACCATCCTCCCAAACCTACCAAGTTATTCTAACAACCATGTATGTATTCTACCTGGTTATATTGTGGCGGGAGCGCCAAAATGGATTTTTGGATTTGGTGGAGTCAGCTTTGGGAGACAGCTGAGAAACCAAGCGTTAATTCACCCTTCCTAATAACTAGAAACACTGTACAGACTGTTACTTACTTACTAGTAGGTGCAAGAGGGTCGGGGGAGCCGGTGCCGTGGAAAGGGGTGAGCAATGGGGTGGACGAGCAATGTGTAATATTCAGAACGATTTATCCAGTTTTGGCCTGGAACCACAATAATGCAAAGTTCTTTGTGGTTCTGATGCTCCCACCTGTAAGAAAGCAAAGCAATTGAACCAAACTACTTCAAAAAAGCCTATGATGAGCACCATCTACAGCAAAAAATATGTTGACTTCATCTGTACCACCCCAGCCTGTCACTAATATCTACTTCTGAGCCTTTGTTTTGACACCAACACTGCTATACAAACAACCAGCCAAACAAGTCCCTCCAGGCCTTTTTCCACCAGGTTTGCAACAGTGCGTTTAATTTTAGTATGACACCAAAATCTCTGAAACACAAGCTGCATGTTCCATTATTTTATCAGTTGTGAAGAAGCATATAATAAAATAGAATTAATCAGGTGGAAGTGCCTGATCCAGTGTTTTGCTTGAATCTGGTTGCTGATCACCAACAACAAGAGACAATGCACTCATGAAAAGGGCAGTGGATCCCATGAACTTCTCTGTCTTCCTCCCCGTTTTTATAGTTTTTCTTTCTGTCCTGCTTTGTGGCTGGTTCTGCATAGTCTGTTTCCATGGGAGTGGTTGATTCATAGAAGTTGCTTGCCTTCTTGGAGATGTCAAGTATTTATTTGCTTGCTATCTGTTTCTTCAGGTCTGTTCTTGTTGTTGTTGAGAATCTTTTCTGGTTTCAAATAGAATGCCACTCTACCACCTGGTTTGCTGTGATGAATCTAATACTCCAAGGTGATTGGAAATGGGAGTTAAGGGGTGCAAAAAATCAAAAATTGCTTTCAGTTAAAAAGGATTCCATGATTCTATTGCACAAAAGGGAAATTCCTGGCAACTATAGTATTGCTGCTTTCACACCAAATTTTAACTTCCACTGTTTAGTTTCATTTTACTATTTGGAAAGCTGGAACACCTGGCACTATCTTCAAGTTGTTTCAGGTGAACCATTAGTTGTTCCAAGAAACCTACTGTGAGTCTTGCCATTCAACAAAAAATAGTTTGGTCAATAAATTGAACTGTTTGAAAATTGGATTAAGAGGGAGAACAACCATAGCAAAGATGGACAAGCTGGAGGCAGTGAGCTCCTCAAAAAAAGGGGTAAACATTGTAAATTACGCAATAATACTATGTTTAAGTAGGCTGTGCTGTTGAGGAACGCTTGCTACTAGCTTTGTTCCGTGCTTCTCTTCTATTTATGCAAGCAAGTCCAGTGCTTTCTGACAGACAAATTCGCGCCGTTTGAAACTTGAAAGATCAATTTGACAGCCGATCATCTTCAGTAAGTCACAAAACTAAATTCTAGTCAATAAATCTTGAGAAGGTGTGATAATGACAGGTTCTGTGGGTTCAGGCATGGAAGGCTCTTTGATTAGATTCCATAAATCACTGAAAAGAGTATCCAAGTTGGCAGACGCTTCTTAATCTAGTTCCGATGTCTTTTGGCTTAAGATTGCTACGATTTTATCAATTGCTTGGCTTGTTCTTCAACAGGTTTTATGTCTCTTCAAGCTCTTGGTTGAACACAAATAGAGTCAATACAGTTACGTCCGCAGTCACAGATTTTGGCTGTTTGAGGACAAGGTAGCTTGAATGGGATAGGTGTCACAGTGTTGGGCAACAGAATTGTTAACAGGTCTTTAAACTTGTTCAAGCTTCTGATTTGAAAAACTCGCTTTGAGCTTAAGTTGGAACTTCCCAAAGATCCAACAACTATAACAGAGTTTAGTTATTGACAAGAACTAAACCACACCAAACCTGTTGAACATCAGAAACAACTTGATTCCATACTTGTTGGAAAAAAGGAAATAATTCAGTCACTCTGGAAAGGCCAGCAGCAACAGTCACACCACAGTCATCATCACCTCAAAGCCGTTTTGGCGATCTACCATCTTGCGTAACAACAGCTTTCTTTGCAGCAGTTGCCATTTTTTGAGCATTTACCTGCTTCTTGATGGATTTAATATAGTCAGGAAACATTCCCAAGTATCTTCCCTTTGTGTCTCTAACTTGACCAGTCAATAATCCCAAATCAAGGGAACTTGAAATATAGTGTTCTGTTGCTGCAGTCAAATAAATGGTATTGTTGGCAGTAAATTCTTTGATTGATGATCTTCAGAACGCAAAGGTGTGCTCTCTTCCTTCTTCAGTTGCGTCTCGCGGAAACTGACACACTGAATTGAACATCATTCCAATCACCTGAAGAGCAAAATTCCTCTTTGTTATAAAGTGTATTCCAATCCATAATAGTGCGACAATCTTCATGGCAATCCGGTTTTTTTTGGAAACAGATGTCAACTTCCTCAAGTACATTTACCAATCACCTGCTAAACCAGCCTCAGCAAGAATTGTTCTCGAGTGTTCTTGGTACAGTTGTGTGTGTTAAGTGCTCTAATCACATTGGACGTTCCATTGAGAAATTCCGGACGACCTTTTGAACAAAAGATCCAAAGACCATCAGTTGAGGCCTAAGCTCAAGCCAATTAATTTGTTCGATGCTATTCTTTCCAGCCTCCCAGAGGTGTTTGCTGGCATCATTCTTGGCCTGCAAGATTTCGCAAAATACATACAGGGCTGTTCAACATAATAATCATTGCTTTTAATTTGTCAGCCAGGTCATTATTTTCAGAAGCTTTGAGGTTAATGTTCTCAGTTTCAGGTAGCATATGGTTCAGGAACTTTCAGCCAATGCGGCAATTGTATTTTGCATTATTAACTAAGCTCTTTACGTGCACAATGTTATGTGGATCTTTTCATTTTTGCCAAATGGAGTGCCAGCACCATCAGCAGCCTTTGATTACATTTGCCACAAGTTGATTCAGTCTCGCATCGAAAGACTTGGACGTAAGTCAAGGAAGCAAAAACTGGTTTCCTTTCTTGGATCCTTTTCAAGTGACAAATTGACAGATTATCCATAAGGAGCTTCAATGGTGCTGTTCCAAAAGTAGACATCTTTGAACAGAAATTGACAACAATAGGTGGAACTGTGGCATTTGTACGGGCTTTGTATTAATACATACAAACTTGAAGCAAACCAAACATTTGCAACTCTCAGACATAATATCATTTCTATGTGTCTTCAAAAAAGCGATGTCTTCTTGTCTGTCTGAGGGCTGTGCCATAAGTTCAAGAGATTGCATAACAGGTCCCATACACTTGATACAATCTAATCTTTCAACAGAGAGTTCTTCCTCTGGCAATCCTTGCATTGATTGGAAATGGCTGTTTCCCTATTTGCCTGCCTTTTTTAAATGGCCATGTTGGTGACTTGGGTGATGCAAGATTTTTCAATCAGTTTTTTTGTGAAACTTTTCCATCTACTTTGGGGATTGGGCCAAGCATGCAATTGGTTGCTTTAGAAAACTCTACACCTTCCAATCTCATACATCAAAACAGCAAGTATCTGTAAGTGTCTCTAACTAAGCAACACAATCCATTATGCCTTCCACAAAGTCCAGCCCTCAACAGTCAGTTATCAGCAGTCATATTTTCGAAAATCCTCCTAGTTTCCAACTCAGCTCCTTGTATGGCTTGTCTATTCTTCTCCACGGTTAGTCTACAGCAATGGTCTATGATTTCAGTTATGACCAGTCATATGGAAACTGTAAACTGAGCAGCTCTGGAGTATCCTGGTTTACAGAACAGCGCTTTATTCCATGAACAATATGGGTGTGCCAATAAAAAAGGTGAGTATAATTCAAAGAACATTAGAGAGGTCTGCTTCATGCTTCCTCAATTCCAGAGCCTACATTGCCAACGAGTATAGACAACTGGCGCAGGAATATAGATTTGAATTCTTTCTATCAAATTTGCCACAGCTTGAGACATCCTTCAGCTTTGCTTCAATTTGTTGCATACTCTGAATTAAGTTGCTCAAACAACATTGAGGAATCAGGAGCTCGCTCATCTCAAAAGAGTTGGGGATGAAAATGATACTTGCCTGGAACAGGTGGGCCTTTGGTTTGTTTCTTTTAAGTCTTGGCTAATTCAGGATGGAGTTCTAAATAACACAAGTTAGAGGGATAATGTGCATTCACTCAGAGCTTACCTTTTCAGTATTTGTCTGAAATAATCCTTGTGGCGCCTGGCAAATTCATCATACCATTTGCTAGCTGTCCAATCTGAACCTGGTTCCTTTCGCTCATGCAATTTTGTGATATATGTAATGAAATCTAGGCAGTGAGCAATTGATCTCGCCTCCAAAAAACGAGACAAAGGTTTCTTCCTCCTCAACTGTGAAGAGTCTATTGCCGTGGGTACAATCTCCAGCCTTTTCCTTTACTCCGAATAAAGATATTACCCTGTTTAATGGATATTGTGGGTTTGGCTGACAATGGTAGCTGCCTTGTTGACAGAATGATGGTTGTTTATGAGGTTTGTTATATCTGCCAAAACTTAATTCTTGAGGGTCCCAGCATCTTGCGGTTTTGTAACAGCATGGATTGAATCTTTTTTCTTGTATTCTCTGGAGCTGGTGCCTTGGAATGATTTATTGGCTATCTTATGGAACTGGATAGATTTTGTCGTCATACTAAATTCCCAGCCACTTTGCTTAAATCGCAGGCCTACTCAACATGCATACACTAAGCTTCCTTGATGCTGTTCACCCAATATGTTTGTGATTCCAAATATTTAATTAGGTTTTGGCTGTTACGAATTGTACACTTGCGTTTCAGAGGTTTGCAGAGTTCTTTGAGTTGTTCCTTGCAATCAATGCAGAGCTTTGTAGAATTGCCAACAGTGAGTCCTAGACTCTAGAAATTGCCAATCCCAAGCTCAGTGGTACCAGAAAGCCATTGAAGATCAATTCAGTCAGGCGTTGGACACCCTCCACCTTGTCCTTGTCCATTGGCATTGTGTTGTCACATTTGCAGGCATCAGCTTTGTAGAGTAGATTGCATTTGTCATTTATTGATTTGGTGCAGCAAATGCAGTGTCTGCAGATCAGTTGCACTGTTGCTCATACGTTGCTATAGATTGGCTGCCTTATGCTTGGGAGTAAACAGAAACTGATGACTATGATTAGGACATGAGTTTGGTGTAAAGAGATGGGAGGGGGATATACCCTGGCAGCGGCAGCAGCAGTGGAAGGTAAACTTGTGTCAATGTGCTTTTTTTTTTGGCAAACCAACACTTTTTCTACTTGCTGTAACATTTGCTGCAAACTCTCTTTCTTTGCTTGCCCTGTCTGTGCATATACCTCTGGCTCCCATTGCTTCATTGGTTCTGGAACCATCAGTAAACACACATTTGTGTTTGATGTTACTCTGACTCCCAGTATGTTACTAGAGTCATACGTTCGAGCCACTTCGTTCTTCTCACATTGCAGGTTGCTAATTGTGGAGTTTCTTTACAGATATTTAAATTTATCAGCTCCTTGAAAAGCAACAGTTGTGGAATGGGTTTAGTGTTGGACAGCAGTGGAAACTCTCAATACGCACAATTTACACCGCGTGGTAAAGGATTTATGAAGAGCTAATTTGTGGCTTTTTAATGAATTAAAAATCATCCAAATCCAATACTTCTAGCTGGAGTTACAGTAATGAATTTGTTTAAAGGTGACAAACACTATAATTGACCTACAATATTGGGTATCAACGAAAAGAGCTCGTTTAGAGCTTTCAATTTTTGTTAAAATGAAGATGCTTTAATGAGATTTGGCATAGATATTTACCTTTTAAAGTGGGTGACACTAAAAAATTGGGTGGCTGGAGAGCCAAGAAAGCATGCACCTTCTGCATGCCATCTCCATCACTTACCTAGAAGCACTTTAGAGCCTCCTGGATTACTTCAGCTTAATAAAACAGATAGAGAGAGCAGGACTCTATTGAATCCAAAGCTGGGGAATATTCGGATCCTGAGATACACCCGATCACAGCGTGGAAATCGTGCGACTGCGTAGAGCGCATTAAGAGCTTTCCAATGAATCTGGAATGGTCTGAATTGGACCAGTATTGGAGGAGTTAGAGTCAGTGGGAGTGTTTGAGTGCTGGAAAGCCATCACAGAGTGCAACTGCTGCATGCCCTCTCCATCACTTACATTAAGGCAGTTTAAAGCCTCTTGAATTGTTTAGAAAGAATAAAATGGATGGAGAGAGCAGGATTCTGTTGAAACCAAAGCTGGAGCATTTTTGGATTCTGAGATACGCACAATCGCAGCAAAACAATGGTGCGAATATGTAGAGCACATTAAGGACTTTCCAATGAATTTTGAATGGTCTGAATTAGACCAGTATTGGTGGAGTTAGAGTCAGTGGGAGTGTTTTGAGTGCAGGAAAGCCATCAGAGCATGCACCTTCTGCATGCCATCTCCATTATTACTTTAAAGCAGTTCAGAGCTTACTGGATTGTTTCAAAATGATATAAAGGGTGGAGAGAACATGATTCTATTGAATCCAAAGCTAGAGCATTTGCGGATCCTGATTTACGCGCGATTGCCGCTTAGTAATAGTGCGAATGTGTAGAGCGCATGAAGGGCTTTCCAATGAATCTAAAATGGTTTGATTTGGACCAGTATTGGTGGAGTTAGAGTCAGTGGTAGTGTTTTGAGTGCAGGATAGCCATCAGGGCATGCACCTTCTGCATGCCATCTCCATCTCAAAAATTTCCCCAAAAATTGGACTTCCAAAAAAGAATAAGAAGAGGGCCTCTCCCACCATTCTCCTACCACTTTTTTGGGTGGGTGCACACACCTGGATTAGTCAGCTATATTCTATACTCAAATATATTGATAAACACAATAGTTATATATACTTTATAAATATTATAGATACAAAACAAATATTCATAACTGTGAAGAATTGCTTGTGTGCCTCACCATACTTACACAGATTCTTGTCACTATAGCCTATATTACTTATAGAATACATCAGCTGAGTTGGGAGACTGGGGCTTGATATATATTGATGCAGATATATAGTTATACCATAGATAATTATACATTAACAAAAATAGATAAGAATATATAGAATAGATATAGATATTGATATATATTAAATAGTAACAAGCCATAACCAGTCTCCCAGCTGTGCTTTTGCCCTAAGGGGTGAAACCTCTCTTGATTCCTTAAGAAGTCAACAGAGGCTTCTTCCTCTTATTGTTTTTTTTATGATTTTCTGTCTTGTGTTTCAATAAAAGAATTTACAGTGATTCTTTCTGACTGCTGTTTCAAACTTCAAAATGCTGTATTTAAGCTTTTTAACTGATGAGTTCCTTCTGTTCATCCTTGTTCAATCACATATTTGTTGATTAAGGTCAATGTGTGCTGCAATCTTTCCAAGAGATTGAAACACTCCACAAATCAAAAAGAAACACCATACCCTGCTGACAAGTATGCCTCAAGGCTCCAATCATGAGCTGGAATATTCCACAAGAAGTTGAAAGGTCCATGTTGGAATCTCAGACATCCACCGCAGCATGGCAACATGGTCCTGTTAATGCACGTGTACAGGTGTGCCATCTGGAGCGCCACAGGTGAGCAGATTTCACTAACACTAGGGGTAGTCAAAGTTGAGAAATTTGACAAAATGAAAAGCAAAGGTTTGGGTGTTTGAAAAGCAATGTTTCATCATTTTGAAAAGCGGTGGTTCAAAACCTGTGGATAGGGAGGGTCAGAGTTGTGGTTTTTTTGAACCACAGCCTATTGTGGTGTTTCTTCATAGTGGTTTTGGTGGTGAAAAGCTAAATCGAATCACAAAACTCAAAAGCGGAATTGAAAAGTGAGGTAGAGGTTCGCTTTTGGATTCAAAAAGCAGATTTCGGACATTTCATTTGTCTTTTCTCACTTTTGAAAGTCCCCTGCTGCATTGATTCCCACAAACACAGCATCTCCCCAACCAACTGAGTGGCACACAAAGCATAAGGATTCCACCTGCCTTTTGCTGTACCTTTACCACTTTACCATTATACGTTTATTTGGTAGAATGCTCTGAATAAAAAGTCACCACCTCATCAACAACAACAGTAACATTGGACATTCTCATAATTTTAATCCCCATCTGATAACTTGCAGGTTGCTTGCCAACCTGTTTCTGAAAGGGGGGAGTTTGAGGGGGTTGGGTCCACTTTCCTTACAGTTCTATTAATAGATTTCCTGCAGAATTGTGGGTGGGAGACTGGAGTCTAGCCCATCATTTTTGATAGTTATCAGATGGGATGATTTAAAACTGATTTAGAATGCCTAATGTTACTGTCGTTGTTGATGAGGTGGAGACTATTTATTCAGAGCATTCTACCAAATAAACGTGAAATGGTAAATTTGTAAAGACACAGCAAAAAGCAGGTGGAATCCTTATGCTTTGTGTGCTACTTACTCAGTTGGATGGGGAGATGTTGTGTTAGTGGGAATCAATGCAGTGGGGGACTTTCAAACGTGCAAAAAGACATGAAATTTTCCGAAATCTGCTTTTCGAATCCAAAAGTGAACCTCTACCTTGCTTTTCAATTCCACGTTTTGGTTTTGCAATTCAATTTTGTTGGTGTCTATTTCACCACCAAAACCGCTATGAAGAAACACTACAATAGGCTGCGGTTCAAAACTGCAACTCTGACCTTATACAGGAATAGAGCAATTTTATAGTTGGCTGGAAAGTGTTCCAGTTGATTATGGGGCTTTTGCTGTCTTTTGGGCACTTGTCCTCTTGTTCTGGACCACTTTCAATAATGCAGCGATCAAGAGTTATAAAGCGTTTAGTGAGCAATATCACTCAAGACAATGCACAACTACCTCATCATTTACGTGATTGAATTAGTTGTTGAAAAGAAGGAACTCAGCAGTCAGGATGCTTAAATAAAGCATTTTGATTCCCTCTGTTAGAAGTTTGAAACAGCAGTCAGAAAGAATAACTGTAAATTCTTTTATTGAAACACAAGACAGAAAATCATAAAAAAAACAATAAGAGGAAGAAGCCTCTGTTGACTCCTCTGGGAATCAAGAGAGGCTTCACCCCTTAGGGCAAAAGCACAGCTGGGAGACTGGTTATGGCTTGTTACTATTGTATATATCAATATCTATCTCTATTCTATATATTCTGATCTATTTTTGTTAATGTATAAATATCTATGGTATAACTATATATCTGCATCAATATATATCAAGCCCCAGTCTCCCAACTCAGCTGATGTATTCTTTAAGTTATATAAGCTATAGTGCCAAGAATCTGTGTAAGTCTGATGAGGCACACAAGTTATTCTTCACAGTTATGAAAAGTATTTGATCTGTATCTATAATATTTATAAAGTATGTAGAACTATTTTGTTTATCAATATATATAGAATATGGGTATAGAATATAGCTGACTTATCCAGGTGTGTGCACCCACCCAAAAAAGTGGTGAGAGAATGGTGGGAGAGGTGCTCTTCTTATTCTTTTTTGGAAGTCCAATTTTTGGGGAAATTTTTTTAGAATGGAGATGGTATGCAGAAGGTGCATACTCATGGCTCCCAAGCCATTAACACTCTCACTGACTCCAACTCTACCAATACTGGTCCAATTCAGACCATTACAAATTCATTGGAAAGCTCTTAATGCGCTCTACGCAGTCGCACTATTTTTACGCTGTGATCGTGGGTATCTCAGAAGCTGAATATTCCCCAGCTTTGGATTCAACAGAGTCCTGCTCTCTCTATCTGTTTTATTAAGCTGAAGTAATTCAGGAGGCTCTAAAGTGCTTCTAGGTAAGTGATGGAGATGGCATGCAGAAGGTGCATGCTTTCTTGGCTCTGGAGCCACCCTATTTTCAGTGCCACCCACTTTAAAAGTAAAATATCTATGCCAAATCTCATTAAAACATCTTCCTTTTAACAAAACTTGAAAGCTCTAAACGAGCTCTTTACGTTGATACCCAACATTATAGGTCAATTATTGTGTTTGTCACCTTTAAACAAATTCATTACTGTAACTCCAGCTAGAAGTATCGGATTTGGATGATTTTTAATTCATTAGAAAGCCACAAACTAGCTCTTTATAAATCCTTTACCACGCGGTGTAAATTGTGTGTATTGAGAGTTTCCACTGCTGTCCAACACTAAAGCCATTCCACAATTGTTACTCGTTCAAGAAGCTGATAAATTTAAATATTTGCAAAGAAACTCCACAATTAGCAACCTGCTATGTGAGAAGAACAAAGTGGCTCGAACGTATGACTCTAGTATTGAAAATGATGGGCTAGACTCCAGTCTGCAGGAAATCTATTAATAGAACTGTAAGGAAAGTGGGCCCAACCCCCTCAAACTCCCCCCTTTCAGAAACAGGTTGGCAAGCAACCTGCAAAGGAGGTTTTCGCTCCAGTCAGATATTTTTTCTTCCTGTGGGTGATTTTCAACAACTATTTCTAGCATCACTTTGGCACCATTGTCCAGTTTGTGCAGTCATTCTTCTGGTACTTGGTGATCTTTTTCAGGTATGTCTTCCCCTGGCTCTTCAGGTATTAATGTTTGTTGGTTTCTCTGGGTTGCTATTGGGTTTGGTTTGCTGTTTGATTATGAGTACAGGCAGTTAGATACAACCAGGATGTCCTGGGAATGGGCTATTTGCAACAAACAATGGGCTATCACAAACCAACAAAAGCTGGGCAAATGGCCCACTAGGTGATTGTTTGATACAAATTCTACAAAACGTTGAACAGCGTAGCAAGACAACACCTACTGCATTCAAGAAGGAGGTAGATAGGGTTGATAGGCATTTTCATTCAGGACATGTTCAACTTTGATAAAGAATAACAAAGAAATGTCAGAATGATCATGTTTTGTCTTGATTGCGGCTGAGTTTGGGGTTGCTGTTGATTGTAGCGCCTTTTTTTTCCAAGTCAACCATGGCGCTCTGTTTATTTGCAATGAAACTTTCCAGCCCATCAAATAACACTTTTCTGACTCCCTGGGTTGAATACGCAACCATTCCTGCCCGTATAACCAGTGATCCGATAGCATGTGCTGTGCTTTTCAGCATCTATCCCCTTAAGCCAACAATTTACTTCCCACCCGATTGCTCCATTTCTCTCATGAGGCCTTCCGGTAACTTGGTCTTGTGGGCTGGATGCGGTTAACATCAGCAGCCCGAGGGGAGGAGGGGGAGTTTGCGGGGGAGGAACGATCCCCCATTTTCTAGAAATATATCTAGACCCTCCCTAGTTTTTTTAAGGGAACCACCCTAGTTTTGGTTTCTACTCATGACTTACTAAGGATGGCCCAAAGGCGAGCTCCTCTCGGATCCTTTTGGGTGGTGGTTGGTGCTGTTCCTCAGCACCTTCCTCCTGTGTGTAGTGTCTTGTTTCATTGTTCTCTGAAATGTCTGTGTCGTCTGTGTCCCACCACAGGTTGGCACCCTCCCAGTTTTCTGTGTCCTGTTGATCTGTTTCACTGTCCTTTGTTATTGTGTCAGGGTTATAGCAGAATTCCTCTTCCCTTGCGTATTGGTCCATGTATGTTGCAAGTGTGTTTATTATTCCCAGTGGGATTTTCCTTATTCCCATGTTATCTGATGATATCATATCAATGGCTCTTATCTGTTGTCCATAGGATCCGCCATGCTTGTGGGGTTCATCTGTGCTACCGTATAATATCGAGCCGTGCGCAGTACTTTTTTGTTCCTTGTCCTGCGCACACCGGTCAAAACTTGAGCGCAAGGACCACTTTACCGTCACTGCACCGGTGTCCCCAACATCAACGACCAAACCATTCAATAAAACAAGGCTTTATATGCTATTTCCGAGTTTTATGAGGCCTTGACGGCCCTGGATCTGCTGCAGTGAAGAGTTGAGTTGAGCCTGGCGAAAAATTTTCTCAGAACACCGAGTGTGCGCACGGCTCGATACTTTACGGTAAGTGGTTCCATACAGTGCTGACAACGTGTACCTTCTTTTATTTCTGTTGTTTTGTGTTTCCGTTTGCCTTCTTTTGGCTTGTTTCTGGGTCCCTCGTGCTTCTGTCTGGTGTTACTTTGTCTGTCCTTGATTGTTGCAGTTATTTGGTTTGTTTCCTCCCATGCTGTGGTTTTGTCACATCTTGGTTTCCAGATTCTTTCCCTTACCATCATTTTAAGTTCCTTCCATGTTGTCAGTATAATCATACATTGTGTTTGGGGCTTCCTGATACCTTGGTTGCAAACTCAGCTAAACCAAGAGAATAATTCTTATGGTAAGCATCAATCAGCCTGAAACATCTCCTTTAACAGCACTGTTCCTGACCAATCCTTTAGCAGAATTTACATACGCAATTGTCTCTGGAAGAGGTTCCCTCAAAACTGTAAAGCTATAGGAGCAGTTTGCTTGAGTAAAGTGTTTCATGTCACCCCACACGTTTTTCAATCCAAGACAACTCACAGTGAAACTTTGGGTTGAGCTTCACCATGTGCTTGCCATCAGAAATGGCTTCTGCAAGCATTGACTTCTGCTTGAAAAAAATGGAAAATGTGAAAGTGCATTCACTTGACAACAGCAAAATGGAAAAACATCTTCACATGGAATTTGAGTACACTCTTGAAGCCTTGTCTTAGATTTGCGATCATTTGTCAGTATTTTGATTTGATCTGCAAGCTGAGCAGACACAACTTGAAGTTAAAGCTTATTGAAACTGGAGAACGTTTCAATGGTGTTGGAAATATTCATCAAGAGTTTTTGATCCACAGGCAGCTATGGTGTTGTTGTGTTGAGCAGGTTGGCAGCAACCAGTACGTTCACTGTCTCCAAACAAACGAGATTTTATCAATTCTGGAGCATAAGTCTATTTGAGATCATTAACAGTAGTCAGTTGAGCAAGGACTTCAGTAACTTTGGCCTCTGCAATTGGCTCCAACTCCAATGGCTCAGAGTCAGAATCATCACTATCAGGCCCATCTGACTCAAGCAATTTGGACTCAATAGGGACACCCACGTTCCATCTCGCTGCAGCTGCAGCTGTTGCTTTTTTGCGGCCAGGCCTTTGACTTTGGTGGCATTCATTTCCACCACTGTTTTCAGCACCCTCAATTACCTAAATGCAAGAGCCTTTGTTCAATAACCGTATATAATACAAGAGCTTGCAAAGTTTGGGTTTAATAAGTAAATCGGCACCAACAATGCAAACTTGGAAGCTAACCACTCATTTAAATCAGAATCAAATTTAATTCCATGCTACCACTTATTAATTTCAGTATTCTCTACAAGATGGAGCATTCATTTGCCCAGTCTGTCAAAAATGAAGGAGTACATAGGGTTAGAAAAAGCTGTTTTCCATGATGAGTCAAGTCAGTGGCCATTGAGCCTGCTTGAATACCTTGGGACTCAACTGTTCTGAAAGTGGAATTCCTACATGCTGGTCAGTTTCAACATCACAATGTGGAGTTGGAAACTTGTTGCCTTTGTGAAACTAGTGCCTATTTCAAGATGACAGTTAAACCACACGTAGCAGCAACCCCACAAACTTCACCAATCTCCTCAACACAACTCATTACGCCCTGCACAAAGTCAGTAAGGTATCAGCATCCATATCTTGCAAAATCCTTCTAGTTTCCAAACTCAGCTCCTTGTACAACTTGTCTATTCTTCTCCAAGGTTAGTCTACAGCAATGGTCTATGATTTCAGTTATGACCAGTCATATGGAAACTGTAAACTGACCTGCTCTAGAATATCTTGGTTTACACAACAACACTTTATTCCATGAACAATATGGGTGTGCCTTTAGGAACATGTGTACAAGTTGAAAATTACTTGCCCCCATCAATTTAAAACGCCAGAAACAATTGTGGTTAGACAATTTTTCATAAACTTTTATTCGTTGACTTTCTTCCCAATATCCAAACAAACAGCTTTAATCACCAGTGACTGTTACTGCTACTTTGAATAATAGTGAATGAAGTGTGAGATTAGAAGGCTCAGGAAGCTTTGCTTCGGCGGTGGAAGGGGCTGCGTTTACCCCGTAGCTGTCGTCCAGAAGGAATACGAATGGTCCATCAGGGTCAATTGCCTCATTTTAAAACAAAGTAGAATGAAGAGATGCAGATATTTTTTATTATCATTCAAGATAAAGGAATAAGAATCGGATTGGCCAGTTAGCCGCGCTCCGATATCGGAAGCACGTTACCAGTGAGGACCACGAGGAGGTCGCCAATCATGCCTCACCATCTAGGATCAAAACACTGAAAATTAATAGTATCTTGCGTCAGTTTCAATCCGCGCGGCCAGAGTATTTCCAACCAGGTTTGGCAGAGCAGCCGAAGCTACTCACTTAAACATCCAAACCTGTGGACGCCATGTGTGAGCTCCCCCGTCCACCAAAGGCGCAGACAACAAAGTCTACACCACCTCATCATAGAGTGTATTAGGACAGAGAATACCAGAAGCCGTGGACGCGTACTTAGACAGCGAACCCACCCCACACTAAGACGTCCAGTGATGACCTTTTCCCTCATAGCATTGAGCTTGACCAGTCAATGCTGCACCGAGATGCGAGCGATACAATAAAGTACCGCCAAGAGGCCTGTGCGTGGAGTACACAGTACGAGTCTCATCCGCGTCATGTCCCGCCACCGGGTACGCGTATAGTGCTACAGCAGATATCCACCTCCGCATATCGCATATCAAAGAAATTAACCTCACATTCCAAAATGCCAGCGACGAGGAGTTGCCAAGGTATGTGAGGACCAGAGACTGGTGAGAGGCGATGACAATGAAGTCTGTGTTTGGAAGAGGGGTGATGTGTTTGTGGGTCAGTCAACTCAGAATTGTCAGAAAGGAGAAGATGGACTGGCGAGTGCAAACGCGTCGATACAAACCTCAAAGTTATATCAGGTAGTAAACAGTTATGGCGGAGAAGATGGGCGGAATCTTGGCTCTGACGATGAAGTACTAGTGAACTTGGATGTTGAGTTCAGTTTGACAGCTCGATGGCCCAACAAAACGCGAAACATTATCCTCACCAGAGTAAGGAGTAGACGCATGCTATGAGCAATATGGACAGATGGTACAACGCGTTGAAGATGGAAGAGGAGAAGGAAGGACGAGAGACTTGTTTGATGGAAAGAAAAACCAACCTGACAAGAAAAGTCTCACTTTTATACCCATTTTCAGAATCTTATCCAAAGGGAGGTATTTGACTGTGGACCTAAATGACAAAACCTTATAATTATGGCGCACGAGTGTTTCGATAGAAAGGAAATATATTCCACACAAGGAAAGATAATATTAGGCTTCATAATTACAAGGACCCAAACGATTTTTGGACAGCAATCTTCCACTCAGCAAATCTCTTGTTTCTTGCCTCCCTGTCAATACTGTTCTCAAACACAGCAACTTTCCCTTGGCTGTTGAGGGCCTCCTCCCCAAACACACTGTCTTGAGACCAAACACCAGCCCCCAGCCCTGCCACAATTGCAGCTCCAAATGCAGTTGTTTCAGCCATTGAGGGTCTTAAAACAGGAATGTCCAAAATATCTGCTTGCAGCTGCATGCATAAATCTGATGCAGTAAGACCACCATCAACCTTTAATCTACGAATTGGAGTGGATGCAGACTTGTTCATCATATCTACAATCTCCTTAGTTTGCCAACAAACTGATTCCAAAGTTGCCCGGCAAATATGAGCTTTGTTGGTGTATTGAGTCAATCCAACAATGCAACCTCTTGCATCATCCCTCCAGTGTGGAGCAAAGAGACCATTGAATGCTGGGACAAAGTAGACACCACCAGTATCTTTGACGGTAGTTGCCAAGTCATTGATATCTTTAGCCTCCTTGATTATTCCCAGGTTGTCACGTAGCCATCTCACAGCAGACCCTGCAACTGCAATAGAGCCTTCAAGTGCATAGATTGGAGAAGCAGAAGGTCCAAACTGATAGGCCAGAGTGGTTAAGAGTCCACATTCTGGGTCTGGGAGGACGATTTCTTCACCAGTGTTGAATAGAAGAAAGCATCCAGTTCCGTATGTATTTTTAAGGTCTCCCGGATGGATGCATCGTTGGCCAAGAAGAGCACCTTGCTGATCTCCAATACACTGGTTTCGACAGGTATAAATACAAACTTCAGTAATCCCAAAGGTACTCACACCACTAATTGGCACACCAGCGAAAGGGCCACTTTTGATGTATCCATAGATCTCTGACGAGGATTTGATGGTTGGCAAATTGACTTTTTCGAATCCAAAGAACCTGGAAAAGAAGAACTTAGCCAGCTTTTATCATTGAATAAAGACCATACTCAATCATTTCTGCATCCCAAGTCAGAGTTCGCAAGTTCATCAGCATAGTTCTACTTGCGTTCGAAACATCCGTTACGTGTACACCTCCGTCAGGACCTCCCGTCAAGTTCTGCATTCAATCAAATGATATCAGTAACGCCCAGATATTAGCAAACAATACTCACATAAATTAACCAAGAGTCAACAGTTCCGAACATGAGGCGACCCTCATCATGCGCCTGCTGAACGTTCAAATCGTTATCAATAAGCCAGCGGAGTTTAACGGCACTAAAGTAGGTGGAGAATGGAAGACCGCAAATGTGCTGTTCGGTGCAAAGTTGAGTCAATTCAGGAAAGAAGAAAACGCGGTTAACTGACCTGGAAATGATTCTTTGACTTTGAAGGCGTTCGCTCGATAAGGGCTGCCACTGTATCTCTGGTACGAGAGTCGTTCCATACTGTATCATTGTGAGGTGTTGAGCGCCACATGGGTCAATACACTGGTCATAATGAACAACTCACCAACAGCATCACAAAGAGGTAATCCAGAAGACTTATCCCACGCAACGGTCGTCTCTCGCTGGTTTGTGATTCCAACGGCTTGAATTGGTTGACTGTTTGCAGCAGCCACCTTTGCAATACAGCGGTCGACGGAGGCAGAAATCATGGCAGCGCTCATCTGGGACCATCTGTTTTGAGTATTGCGACACTGTTAGACAATGCCAGTGAACAGACGCCAGAATCACACACCCTTGGTGCAGATTGACTTGCTGCACCTCCTCCTGAGCCATGGCATGCACGGCTCCGTGGCTGTCAAAGAGGATCACACGCGAGGACGAGGTTCCCTGGTCGATGGAGGCAACGAGAGGCATTGTTGGTGTCGACAAGTTGGCGGGACTTTGTGGCTTCGTTTTTGGCTCAGACTCAACCAAAGTGAAATGAATTTGGGAGACGGTCTTTGTGGTTACTGTAGAACGATTACTGGCCGATGATCTTGTCACAGTAGTTCGCGTCGTTGAGATCTTCTTCATTGGTGTGAAAGTGCAAAGAAACGGCTTTTCGAGAGATCCATTCAATTGACTGCTGAACGACCTGGATAATCTAGAACAATAATGTGGGATGCAAGCTATCATGTTTCGGTCGATCGCTCACACCTGTTTTGACAGCTAATCTCACCTGGATAACAGGAAGGAACCAAAGACAAAGCGAAATTCAACCCACTTCTCTACAATATATTGAAGTATATGTCAATCAAACAGAAAATCGAAATAAAATTTAAGAGGTGTGAGGTGGGGGAACACGCTCGCGAGGTTGCAAAGGATTTTGCAAGTACGTCTTTTTGGGAACATCAACAGGTCGTTGCTCTTGTTCGTTGTCCGCAACTACATCTTTCCATGATCGTGTTCTTGCCATACTTGGCGGATATTGGATTGGAGGAAGTGGCGGTAGAAGTGGCGGGTCAGCGAAAGAATGGTTTGAAGCGTACATTAGACGTGAGGGATGTTGAGGGTGTGGAGGATAATCATGATGAGTGGGCTGTGGTTGAGTTGCGCCATATTCTCGGGGATACGTTGGATCTGAGGGGTGCATGGGACGGGAATCATACTTGGAGTATGTCTGCTGTGACTGATGTGCTGGTTCAGGAGGGTAGGCTTGAAAAGATGAGGAAGGAGGATGTGTTGGGACATAATCACGGCCTCCGTGCTGGTAGTAACTAGTTTCGTAGTGGCTTCGCGGGTCGCGGTAATTATAATATCGAGGGTCTGAAGGATGGCTAAATGCCTGCGGCGGAGGATGTTGGTTGTAATAAGGGGCAGACGGCGGTTGATTTTGATGTTCAGTGGGAGGAGGGGCATTATAATAGGTTGAGTCGGGATAGTACGGAGGCTGTTGCGCGTGAGACTGCACAGGAGGATATGATGGCTGGTGAAAAGGCGGAGGATTAGCAGAACTGTGGAACATCGACGCCACCGGTGGCAGAGGCGTAGAAACTAAATGCTCTTGTTTGGACTGAATAATCGATGGTGCTTGCTCTACTTGTGGTAAGGTAGTGGGGTCCTGCTGTGGTACACCAGGCTGACAAGTATGTTCGACAACGTCTTTTCGTCGAAGAAACGCTATTAAGCCTGTAAGTTCACAATAACAATGAAAAATAAGACTTACTCCTCATACACACCAAGCACTTGAAGTATGATGCAGGCTTTGCAGCCACAGCTGGATCTTCAATTACTGGCGAAGATCGATCCTGGTCCGATTCCTCGTCAATTGAAGCGCTCTTTCTCTTTCTCCAAGCAGTTCCCTGATTGGCAACATTGACATCGTCCATCCTCTCCTCGAGGAGTCTTGGCGCAGATTGGGAAATTTTTCGCAAAGAAGCAGTTTCGTTATTACTTGTGGCATTACGAGCCGGCGCAGATTGTGTAGAAGCAGCTGGGCGGGTTTGTCGAGGGGGAGGGGTTGGTACATTGGTGCCAACCAAATCACCTCTTCGTTCATGCATTCGCTGGTGTCGAATATATTCATCCTTGCGTCCAAATCTGTTTTTACAGACTTCACAATAGAACGGCTTAAGTCCTTGATGAACAGTCTGGATGTGGCGGGTGAGATGTTCTTCACGGCTGAGAACTGTCCACCAGAAACACAAAAGAGTCAGATTACAGTTCAAATCATAAGAGTGCGTACCTTTTTCACAATGGGGGCATTGGCCTCGACGGTCTCTACGAATTCGCTCTCCGTTTTTAGCCGGAGGAGTCTTTGCCGGAGACTGTTCAGTGCTATTTTGAGTAATAGAGGAAGCGGCTTGTAGTGTGAGATCAGGAGGCTCGGGAAGACCCAAGGCAGCTGCTCGACTGACTTTGTCACATATATGCTGATCGAACAGCTCCTTTGAGCCAAATGCATCATCGCAAGAACGACAGTGAAACTTTGGTGGCTGGTTGGCAGCAGGTGGGACGGCGGCATTCGAAATCACTGTGGTGCAAAGGAGGGGTTAGTCACCTGTTTTGTGAGTGCAGTCCAGACCGCAACCAGGATGGTACTTACCACCAGGCACATCTTGAGTGGTAGAGGGATCCATATCAATTGCATCGCTCTCAGACTTGACAGAGTCGCTCTTTGAATGCGGTGGCATCTTGGGCACATAGACTAAATTGGGTCCAGCTTTGGATTTGAGTGTTACGGTGCTCTTCCTGGCAGCCGTGGGATGTGGATCCGAACTTGCAAGCATTCTGTTCAATCAGAACAATGACTGTGGGGAATGTGGGGACAGAGTGGGGGCTCGCTGTGGTGTCTCTTTTTGGGGATGCTTTGAAAAACGAAATGGAAACAGACAAGAGTCATCGCTTCTCTCAATTGATTCTGTGCACTGCCCCAGCACCACTGGAAAACTTTGTGGGTGGTGTTCATGTTGCGACTGCTGATTGGGTATTGATTAGTTGGTTGTATCCTTACTCGTGCTTACTATACCCATTAAACAGGATTCCTCCCAAGTCGAGAACAGTGACAAGTTTATCACTGTCACAAATCCCGCAAATGGCGATGTTGTCACCTACTGCCCAATATCGAAGCAGGCCGATGTGGACCATGCTGTGAAGGTGGCAGCGGAGGCGTTTGGAGGGTGGAGGTGGGTGTCTGAACCAAAGCATGTGCATCTTATTGATTCCACGCCACTAAATAGCGCACGCACAATGAAGGACCGCGCGCAAATCATGATTCGTTTCCATCAGCTGATTGTTAAGCATCGGGATGAGC
Source organism: Rhizoclosmatium globosum (assembly GCA_002104985.1). Lineage (NCBI taxonomy): Eukaryota > Fungi > Chytridiomycota > Chytridiomycetes > Chytridiales > Chytriomycetaceae > Rhizoclosmatium > Rhizoclosmatium globosum. The sequence goes on along the minus strand of MCGO01000031.1, from coordinate 179,595 downwards.
TCGCTGATTTGATTGTGCGCGAACATGGGAAAACTAAGACTGAAGCTCTGGGCGAAATCGACAAGGGAAACGAAACTATCGAGTACGCCATTTCATTGCCTCAGTTGACACAGGGGAAGATTGCGGAAGTGGCGAGGGGAATAACTTGCCAGGATAGCAGACGCCCTTTGGGAGTTGTGGCGTCCATCGTGCCATTCAACTTCCCTTTCATGGTGCCAATGGTAAGTGAGATAATATGTTTCCAATACTGATAATGCACGCAGTGGACTCTTCCGTTGGTTGTCGGACTTGGAAACACGATTGTGTTGAAGCCTTCTGAGAAAGTCCCACTCACAATGAATCGTGTCGCAGCCTTGTTCAGAGGTTCATATTATTGTTATTTTAATAAACCATTGACTATTTCTCAACAGAGGCTGGATTTCCACCAGGTGTCATCAATATCGTAAACGGAGCAGCAGACACAGCCAACCTCTTGTCTTCTCATCCTGGAGTGCGCGCAGTCACTTTTGTTGGAACGAGTCACGTTGCTGAGTTGATCTATAAAAAAGGAACAAGCATTGGGAAGCGTGTTCTTGCTCTGGGAGGTGCAAAGAATCATCTTGTTGCTAATCCAGGTATGTCCGACTCAGTTTTAAGTCCCTACTTGAGTTATGAATGTACCATACATAGACTGCAACATTGAAATGACTGCCCAGGATGTAGTGAACTCCTTCACCGGCTGTTCAGGACAACGCTGCATGGCAGCTTCAGTCCTGTTGACCATCGGACCTCAGCCTAAGCTTATTGCTGAAATCGTGAAACGTTCAAAGTCCTTGGTGTTTGGTCAAGACGCCGGAGCAGGGAAGATGGGACCTGTTATTGATGCTGCTTCTGTCAAGCGTATCAACGCCTATGTCACAGAAAGCGAATGGCAAGGTGCCGAGATTCTCCTTGATGGACGCAAAATGCCTGCTCCAGTTGGCCTTGAAAATGGGTATTGGTGTGGTCCCTCTATTGTGTTGCACAAGAAGAAGAGCGATAAGATGCTTCGAGAGGAAGTCTTTGGCCCAGCTTTGAGTATCCTGGAAGTGGCAAGCAAAGAGGAGGCCATCGAGTTTGAGAATGCGAACCCATATGGAAACGCCGCTTGTATCTACACACAGGACCCTTGGACAGCTGATTGGTTTACAAAGAACTTTAGTGCGGGAATGCTTGGGGTGAATATTGGAGTTCCTGTTCCAAGAGAACCATTTTCTTTTGGAGGAATCAATCGTTCCCGTTTTGGAGACAGCGATATTACTGGCGAAGGCGCCATCAATTTCTTTACTTGGACAAAGAAAATCACGACAAAGTGGGCAGTGCCTGTCGACAGTAATTGGATGAGCTGAATGTATGGCGACAACGAAATAAATATTTCGCCTAAAATCGCTCAAGTTCTCTCCAATATTGCATCTAATTTCATAACAAGTCTTTTTTCACGTAAAACCGCATTTATTCAAATGGTCAATAATGCAAGGCAGACTTCAAGAAATCAAGGCAAGAAGGTTGTTGGTCTGGTTCCAACACCGCCATACCCATCAAATACTAGCCCGCAAACCAAATAACACAAGCGGTCAGTTTCTTCTCTGGTTGCAGCCTCTGCATATACTCTGACAATGTCTTCAGTTCCAGATGGGCGAACAAAGCAACGTCCCTTTGAAAACTTGGCAACTTGCTCGTTAATCTTTTCTTGAAGCCCAATAGGGTGAGACAACTCAGTATCAGCTTTGATGGGAACAAAGTTGGCGCGGTTGGCAACTTTGACTTTCTCTTGACGACTTGGAAGGTCAGTGTAGTCAGAGTTCCATTTAGCGAATGACTTTTGTTGGTAAGTCAAGGTGGCTTCGACCAAGAGCATGTCCGACAATGCGTCTCCAACCGCTTGGTTGATCAACTCTGTCAAAGCGCGGAGTGCGTCAATTGCTTTTTCAGCGGCAGGGGTTGCACTAATAATAGATGGTGAGATAGTCGTCCAAGGAATTTCATTTGAACACAAACCCAACACTTGTCTTGAAGGCTTTAATAGCAGCTGGACTAAACAAAACAGTTCCATGACCATTCGCCTCAAAGTAAACACCGACGTCAAACTCTTCAGCAGCATGGTGCAAATGCTTGACACCAGTTGGGGTGAACACAACAGGGACTTGCTGGAATATGCGTCAGCGATTTACTGTCTTCCAAAAAAGTAAAAATGATACAAACCAATGTATCCTTGACATATGCAGTTGAAGATCCGTTTGCGTAGGCAGTTTGAACAAGGCCGATGTGGAGTGGGGTCTTTGAGCCATCTTCGCGCTGAACCAAAATGTTGGCTTGCTTGGCAAGGTCCATGATGAAGTCGGCCGCAAGAGTTGCGATCTTGTCACCATCCAACAAGCGGAAGGTACCATCTGTGAATTGAACTTCTCAAATTTCCATCATAACGCACCAAACGACCCACCTTCTTCAGTAAAGTAGAAAACGATACGATCGGCATCACCATCCAAGGAACAGGCTCTCTGTCCGTACTTCAAGTCCATGCCAAGTGGCTTGGTTTGCTTGATTTTGACAAAGTCTGCACCACTCTGATGCAATAGAATAAGTTGTAACGTTCAAAAAATCAATCATGCGAATACCTCATGGTTCAGCTTTCCAGAAGAAACGACATCGTTGTTGACGAGTTGGTATGCAAAAGAATCGCCCAAATATTTGCCAAGCTTTTCCATAGCAGGAGCGCCGATTCCGTTCGCACCGTCAATCAACAATGGTGACAAGCGTGGGTAACCAGCCTTGAAATGGCGTTGTAAGCAATATAGTTAGAATAATTCAAGGACTCACGGTGATCTTCTTGAAGGCAGCAGCCAATTTCTCGTAGTACGCTTCTTCAGTTGGCTCTCCGTACGCATCTTCGGTTCCAGCCGTGTTGATGCAACGGACGACATAGTGCAATTGGGGAGTTGTAAAGAGCCCGAAATCCTTGATCTCGCCACCAAGGCATTGAACTCCATCAACGAGCGATGCAACGAGTGCCTTTCCAGAGGGTCTTGTGGGCAACGTTGTTTTAAAACACAACTGTATTTCATCACTGGTACTCACCTGGTGTCTCTGGCGACGACAACGCGCGCAGGTTGAGAAAGGTCGATCTTTTCTTTTGCAATGATTGATTCAAGGGCGCTGGTGATCGCATCGGCTGATGACGTGGCGTTGGCCAATTCCGTCGCATAACCTTCCCACGACTGAACGAGCATTTCACCAAGGGGCTCGACCAATTTAACTCCATTATCCTGTCAGAAGGGTAAGTCATTTGAATGAGGAACTGTGAATGGAAGGAGGTCTTTGATTGCATACAGGGTTCAAGCAAGCAACCCAAATAGGCAATGACAAGGTGTGATACTGTGCACTCAAGAGACATCCTCTTGACAATGTCATCTTCCTTGCATTCTTCTTAATTTCTATTTGGTCAAGCGCTTTCCTGTGCCCAGTCCAGTCCTAGTTGTTCCGCGTTCCAGCAATGCGTCTCACAATCTCACCTTCTCTGGATTGTGGGACGCCGTGACCATGACGCCAATCGTCTTTCCCTTGTGGTATTTCGAGCGAAGAACGGCGAGAAGACCAACGGCAAACATGACCGGGTCCAAGAGCGAGGCCCTAGTTCAAAGTAACTTCAAGTAAGCAAGGCAAGTGCTTTCAAGAGACAACGAAACCCACTCCATTCGGAAGCCCGCTGTTCCGTACTGGAAACGGGTCGCACTTTTGAGTGTGTGGCTGGAGAGCGCGTTGGCAAGCTTGGCCTTGTCGAATGAGTTGGTCATTTCGAGAAAAGAGTTTTGTTTTAGGATTCCTTTATTAACTGAACGCCTTTATTGCATTTATAACCTGCCATACTCATGTTCTCAAATGCTCCAACACAGCCAAATTCGCATGAAACAAATCCTCCAACACCCTCCATGAAGCCGCTACACTATCCTTAACCTGATTCAACTTCTTTTGCACGTGTTTTCCTGTCTCGAGAATCAAGTCGCTTCCATGCGCCTCCAAAAAGATGCTAAGCACGCACTGTACGAATTCATAGTTGGAGAGGTTTGATGAGTTTTGAAGGAGAATGTCGAGGAATGGTTCAAAGTCGGACGGACCAAAGGATCGGATTTCGAGATCCAGAGCAGAGGGAGAGAGTTGGAGCAGAGTGTCAAGATATTCAACTTTTCCTATAAATTTCTTTGTAAGAACGCGGTATACTTTAAAGTGTTTTTCTTACCATGCCAGTCAGCAGTGGAATCATTGAAGTCCATGATGAGTCGTTTGCTAACATCAGTATTAGCTTCCACAAAGTCGAAGCTGGCTGCCTTGAACGATGTGTCTCCAGACGTTGATCCCAATGCTCCCAAGAAGAATGGAACGTTATCAGGCTTTTGAAGCTTCTCCGCTGGTTTTCTCCGTTTCTAGTCACAATCAGTTTCGCGAATAACAGAATTCGCAAAGTCATCATACCTGAATGGACTCCAAGTTGAGCAAAAGTTGCACTCGTGAAAGTGGGAGAGAAGATAATCGAATGAGTTCATTGTTTGGATCGTCTTCTTCATTCAAGGTGAGCGAGTCATCACGACCTGTGTTCATCAAGTCGTCGTCTTCCTCCTCTGGAACTCTCAAGTCAACTGGAATAGCAGATGATGAAATATCAAAGAGTGTAGTGTTTGCCCTATACCACGATATGAAGTCAGAAGCAAGTTAAAACTGCTTTTGAGAACCAACCATAAGACGACTCCTCGATTATTAACATGAGACGTTGCAATATAGTTTCCATCAACCGAAAAAGAAACACTTGTTGCAGGATCAACGCGAAGAGAACCAATCAAAGTACTCGAAGGAATATCCCATAACTTAATATTTCCTTCAAGACCAGATGTCAACAACCATCTCGAATCAGGGCTCAAAGACTGTTGAATCATGTCAGCGAAATTCAAACATCCAGCGAAATCAACTCACCATATCCAAGATCCGGTTACGATGTCCCCAGAACTCACGGACAACCTTTCCAACTTCAATATCAATAATGCGGACACACAAGTCGTCGCAAGCGACTGCCGCAATATTGCTTTCCTTGTGGAAAGTCATTCCTGAAACAGGGACGGAGAATGTGATAGTCTCCAGCAGACTTCGTTTCTTGATCCCCCAAATCTACAACTCGCGATTAGTACCGGCGCATGTTTCAAAGTTCTTCCAGCTTTACCTTGACGGTACCATCCAAAGAGGCTGAAACAAGCTTCTCAGACAAAGAGTCTGCAGCCAAACCAACAATCGCCTTTGAGTGGCCACGAGCAGTAGGGAATGTTCCTTTCAAGTGTCCAGACTGGATATTGTACATGTCAATTCCTCCCTTTGCTGATCCCACGAATACAAAGTTTCCACAGGGACTGATGCTAGCAACCTGAACAAATACATTTTAAGTTAATGCTCGTCCAAATTGTAATTGGACAAACGTACTTTGGCTGGAGTTTTGTCTGTAACAGCCAACTGGTGTTTACCAATCGCACCTCGCTTAAGTCTCCATGTTTTAACGAGGTGACTGTTTGCTTCGACAGTAATAATATCATCCCAATCGTTAACTCCTGATTCGCAGGCATCAAAGTGGATGATTGGGTTGGGACGACCGTCAAGCGTGACAGCACTGAACTTCTTGGATTCCGCATTTTCTGAATAACACAATCAGTTTCAAAGTATTCTTTTGAAAATTCAAAGATAATAACGTACTTCTGGAGAATTCCAAGTTCCGTTGATCTTGGATCGTCGAATATTTTCGCAATGATCCGTCAGATCCAGAAGAAATGATTGTGGTAGGATCTGGGCCAACGAATCGAATTCTATTTGGTGGATCCCTGTGTCCACTTCGAGACTTCCATAACCTTGGGTGGCCGTTGTCATTATCAAAGATCCATTCCTGTTGGAAAAAGACCAGATTAGGATCACTAACGTTCCAAGTCAGGAAGTTTTACCTTGATAGAGTTATCGCCAGAAGCAGTTACCAAAACCGGCTGCCCCGACAAAAACTGAGCAGTGTGCACAGCTTCACCATGAGCATCCCCTTCTCCAGCAGCAACTCTCACAACCAAAACATTCTTTTCCAAGTCCCAGATAAACACACTTCCGTCCGCACCACCACTCGCCATCATAGGAACTGGCGAATCGTCATCACTACGGAAACTGATTGCTGTGACAGGGCTTTGCGACTCTTGGTAGAATTGTTTGATGGGAACGTTCGTTTTGATGTCTTTCAGGAGAATTCGACCATCTTGAGTTCCAATCGCGATAACATCAATAGCAGGTGATTGGGCGAGGGTCAAGATTGGGGAGGAGAGGCTTGGGAATTCGTAGATCATGGTTCTGTGGATGTGGTTAGGATATTTTGAAAATTGGAATAGCTACATACAGGGATGCGAAATTCCACAACTGAAGGCGTCCATCTGCACTAGCTACAAGAATCTTGTTGACATAGGTGCTTGGATGAATAAATGTTGTGACAACAAAGTGTGGCTCGAATGAGATTGTCTTGACGAATTCTATAAATTATGGATTGAGTGAGTATTAAGCTCTACAAGTTTGTGTGACTGTTGTTGAACCAAAACTATTTTATATTTCCAGGTCGTATTCCTGAATGGATCATAAAACATTTCTGAGTTCCTGGTTATATTCGCTCGCTCTTGTCCTTGTTGAAAGTCTATCTCGATTCATACCTTTCGTTGCCCAGTTCCAAATGCGAACAGTGTTATCCGAAACTGCAGCAATGACCAAATCACCAAGAACCAATAACTTGAAGATTCGTGCTTCATCTTGATTATCTCTAGCAGAAGCATACGACTCCATGGCAGGAATTGACAAGACTGAAACCTGCAAGCATCCATCAGTTTACCAATCACGAAAGCCCAGGAATTAACGTACGACATCAGCTCTCTTGTATATAAAGATCTTTGTTCCTGCTGCAGCGAAAGTGAATTCGTTGTGGGCATAAACACAGGATATTTGTTCTTTTGAAGGGATTTCCTTTGACAGGAAGATCAAGTGCAAGTTCTCGACCTGTTTCCCGACGAGAAAGATTAGAGCCCAGATGGATGAGTAAGAACAGACGCACATTGAAGAGTTGGAAAGATCGTTCGAGTGGTGCAACGGCAGTAAAGAAGCCATTTGATCCGAGCGAGTTCACAAAGACCGGCGTTGGTCCACACACAATTCCAAGTGTTCGAAAGCGGACGAGCGACGTGTTTCGGTGGGACATTGTTCGATTGGATTTGGTGAGAGTGGTTTGTGCCAAAGAAAGACAAAAGAAAAAAAGAAAGAAGAAAGAAAGAACAGAACTATTTAATGATTCAAACTCTTCCCTTCGAATTGATTGTGCTCATCTTTCGTTGGATTCATCCGTCTCGCGTGCTCAAGTACTCCCGTCTGTGCAAATCAATCAATCGATGCCTGGAAACATCCCACTTTGCCACCAGAAACATATCCCTCTTTGTCAACCCCTCTCAGTCTTCTCTCCCACTCGACCCAAAAAGACCTCCAAAGAAACATAAAACTCCGTCTGATCTCGATGTTCTTTGGTTCGAATGGCCCTCAGCCTACCAACTTGCCTACCTCAAGTATCTTATTCCGCCACAACGAATTGGATGGGCCTTTCAGCATTACTCAATTCGAGGACATATACCCTCGCAAATCGGATTAATGTCAAACTTGGTCTCGCTGCGTCTGCAATCCAATTCGCTGAAAGGTCCTATCCCAAATGAAATTGGAGACCTCACCTTACTGATCAAATTGGTTCTCTCCCATAATGAACTCTCGGGCCCGATTCCATTATCATTGGCTCGTTTGAAACATTTGTTGCTTTTGGATTTGAGTCACAATGAGTTGAGCGGTTGCATTGATGTGTCGTTGTGCAAATTCAGAGAATTGACAACTTTAAACCTGAACTCAAACATGATTTCTGGTACTATTCCTCTCGAGCTTTGGGATATGCGCCAACTAGTTCACTTGAATTTAAGTGACAATCTGATTGATGTACCAAGAGAAGTCGGGAGGCTCGTCAATTTGGATTCCATTTCTCTCATGCCAAACAATTTATCAGACATCTTGCCATCTGGGTTGTTACCAGGAACAAATGCCTGGAATTTATTGATGATTGATGGATTCTTTGATATGGAAAATTGATAAAGCGCTCTCGCATTCTCGATTGATTGATATTATTTCGATTTATTGATTTAGTGCCTATACGATTACATAAGCTTTAAAATTCGCGAAGAACAAGGAGACTATAATACAGCAGCTTAAGACTTGACTAGAAGAATATGGATACATTACTTGTTAAATTGAGCTTCAGGGTCGCTCTGTTATCTACTTTCCATGCCCTGAAATCGGAAAATTTGACAATGGATGAACCGTATCAGTTCACCGGAGGCTAGCATCAAAATATCATTTGTGAACAAACATCCAGTGAATATCGACACAAATATAGCCATACTTTGTCAATTCCATTCGATGCCAGTGACTCATGGCTTTCCTGACAACCTGAAATTACAAAATTTGATGCCAAGCCCGTGAGCCTCCCATTTTCCATACAAAAAGAGGGAAGCGCCTTCCTCCACTCTCCCCATCAAATCTATCGCACAAAAAACAGTGAGTAGTCATCAGTCTTCACTGCCACTCCTCAGCCTCACAAATTGCTAATCTAAAACCACTCTAGATGGGCTTCTTCGACACTCTCAACCAGGCCCGTACTCAGGTCTACGTTATCTCCTTCGTCTGTTTCCTCTGTCCAGGAATGTTCAACGCCTTGAACTCCCTTCCAACTGCCGGTCCATCCGCTCAGGAAGTCAAGGACAAGCAGAACGCTGCCTTGTACTTGTGTTTCGCCATCATGGGTCTCCTTGCTGGTGGTCTCAACAACATCCTCGGTCCACGCATCCTCGCTGCAATTGGTGGAACGGGTTACGCTATCTACGCTGCTGCTCAGTACAACATTTTCAAGGTTCAGGGTGGTGATGACTCTGCTCCAATCCCAGATTCTGCCAACACTTTCTCCATTTTCTCCGGTGCCTACATCGGTCTCTGTGCTGGTATGCTTTGGGCCGCCCAGGGTCAGATTTGCTTGACCTACCCAACTGAGTCCCAGAAGGGTACTTTCTTCGCTACTTTCTGGGTTATCTTCAACTTGGGAGCTGTGCTCGGTAACACCATCTCCACTGCTCTTTCCTGGGGTGCCGGCTCCTCCGGAGTTGCCATGAACGACGCCATGTACTTGATCTTCATTATTCTCATGGCCGGTGGATCCATCGTCGCTTTCCTCATCCAGCCACCAGGTACCATTATCCGTGAAGACCAGACCCAAGTCGAGACCCCACCAACCAACGTTCTCCGTGAGTTCGTCGAAGTCCTCAAGCTTTTCACCAACCCAGCCATGTTGACCATCTTGATTCCATGCATGTCTTCCAACTGGTTCTACACTTACCAGTTCGGTCCATTCGGTGACAACTTCTCTGGTCGTTCCAACGGTCTTAAGGCTATTTTCTACTGGTTGTCTCAAGCCGCTGGTGCGTGGGTTCTCGGAAACATGTTCTTGGACAACACCAAGTACTCCCGTACTACCCGTGCCTGGACTGGATGCTACATCATGGCTGGTACCACCCTTGCCTTCTTCGGTGGAGGTGCTGCCTTCCAGTACGCCTCCGTCAGCAACGGATGGACCGACAAGGGTAACCACTTCGATGCTGGAGACAACTTCGGTTCTTTCTTCGGTCCATTCCTTTTGTACGTCTGCTACGGTCTCTACGATGCCTTCTTCCAGGTTTACACCAACTACCTCATTGGTGCCATCTCTAACGACTCTGAGACCCTCTCCCGTTACGCTGGTTTCTACAAGGGTACCCAGTCTGGTGCTGGTGGTATCTCTTGGGCATTGAACGGTTTCGTCTTCACCGCCTCGAAGGGTAACGCCCTTACCCCAACCACCCAATTCTGGGTCATGGTTGTTCCATGTGTCATCTCCGTCTTCTTCTTCGCCATCTTCTGTAAGGTTTTCGTTAAGGACACCACTGATGAGAGCGTTGAGCAAGGTTCTTCCATCAAGGCTCACTAAACAGCTATATTGATTCATTGTATTATGTTCTATGTTAGAATTTCTATGCTCAAATAAATAGCTTCAGAAATATTTTAAAGTGCTGAAATTCGCGTCTTTGACCACCCTGTAATACAATTCAAATCGCAGTTTTGACTCCAAACAGATATTGAACTCCATGTTTGCTTGCATGAATCAGTGATAGATCAAGTTGATCTTTATTCAAAAACTATTCCACTTGATTTTCGCCATGAATCTGTACACGAGTTAAATGAATTTGTGCTTCAACAGTGTTCTCAACATAGAACCGAACAATCTTGACTGTCTTGGTTTGTCCGTTTCTCAATACACGTGCAACACCTTGCTTCTCTGACGCAATAGCATATTCGTCAATATCAGAGTGGAATGGGTGAAGAACAATACAATGAGTAGCTGGGAGCTAGTTAGACCAAAACAAGAAGGGGGAAACGATTACCTTCAGTCAAATTCAAACCACTAACGGAGTCACGCGCAGAAAGCATTAAAATTTTCACAGGCTTCTCAACTTTCTTTGCTTCAACCTTACGAATCTTGGCCGGCTTTTTGGACACGTCTTCATCAATGAAATCAGCCTTCCTCTTTCCCTTATCTCCAGCCTGCAATACAGGAAACTCAACAACAGATCCTTCAACTTCCACAGCGTTTGATTCTTCAGTCACCGTAGGTCCTTCTGGTTCCGCAGCAGAAGCAACGTGACCAACAGGTTTAGTCAAACCAGCCCTGAACAGTCTCAACGCCTTTTCACGATCTTGCCATCCTTTCTTCAATCGTGCAGTTGCAATACCATAAGTGTTCAATGCTCCAGAGACGAGATCTGCTAAATCGGCGAACTGGATGAACACGATGAAACGAGCTTCGTCTGATGCCTTCATCTCGTTACGAAGGTAGTTGACCATTTCACGAATCTTCGAACCAAACTAAAGCAAAACGTTAAAAAACAGATCGAGAAAGTAGTCTTACCAACCATGTCTGGATCAAGTTTATCTCCCTCCTCAGCTTGATCAGCAGCCTCCAACGCCTCCTTAACCTCCTCTTCAACAGCCGGTGGCAAAACACGCATCACTTCACGTCCTTGAAGCTCCACACGACAGTTTGGACACTTGCTGTGAACTTTGACAACGTCTTCAGCACATTCCCAACAGAACGCGTGTCCACACGGTAAGATTCCAATCTCCGTTTTGACATCCTCTTCCATGCAGATGTTGCATTCCATGTTTCCTTTTCGCGAGAGGTAGGTGTCGACAAAGTTTTGGAAGTATGTGAATTGTGCTTGGATGGGAGCTCGTTCTGCCTTGAGGCCAACGATTTCAGCACGTAAACGAGTGATGCGATCGTCCAAAGATTTGAGTTTTGCAGGGAGTTTTGCCATTTTGGCGTCAGACTCTTGTGCCTTTTCGCGTTCTTCAATCTTTTCCTTTTCGGTTGCTTTGATTGCCTTTGTCGCCGTCTCGACTTTCTTGTCCAAGTCTTCCATTTGATTGATGCGGTTTTGTTGGACGAGTTCTGTCACTTTTTCGATCGTCATGGCTTGGATGGTTGCACCTAACACGGCCTGGTTTCCAATTTGGTAGTGGTTACAGAGTTTGAGGAGTTCAACAATGGACAAGTTACGAAGACATGATTGGTAAAAGGCTCGTTCCATTGGCGTCTGTGTTACTTTTTGCACTTGGTAGATGGGAGGTGGGAAAGTGACTTCTGGTTCGTTTCTGCGAACGCGGTGTTGAATGAAACGGAACGACTCAACGTCGGGACAGATCCACGGTTCAATGTTGAGGAATCCGGCAAATTTAGCAACAGTTTGTGGGTCTTCGAAACGAGGTGTTCCAGTCAAACCCCAAAGATAGTCAGCGGACATGGCACGAACTTGTTCACGGATTCCATGTGCTTTGTCGGTGACTTCGTGAAACTCGTCGCAAACAATACGATGGAAGTGAACCCAAGTGAAAGCAAAGTCTCCGACACGTGATTCACAGAACTCTTTGCAATCTGAGGGACTGTTTGCAAAGTCAAACTTCTTTCCATAGTTTGCAAGATCTCGACCATGAGACTTGGCTCCCTTATATGCTCCGTTTGTGAGGAACTGGTATGAGAGAATAATGAAATCTGACTCAAGAACTGTTGCGAGAGACGTTTGGGAGTATTCCTGTTTTCCCTTGATTTGAAGAATGGAGACAGTCTCACCAAGACATTTACGAATTTCCGACTCCCACTGGTGGGCAATGTTGTTGGGAACAAGGAGACAAACGGCTTTTGAGAGGAAGCGGCCATTTTCTGGGTTGGTCTTATGGAGATAGGATGGGTTGTCGAATGGTCGAGTGTGGCAGAGGGCAAGTGTTGTGATTGTCTTGCCAACTCCAGGTTTGTCCTTGCAAAGAAGTTAATATCTCGACTTTGAGATAACGAGTACTCACTGCAATAATGCCACTTTTAACGTTTCTGTTTCGGAAATGTTGAGTGTCCTTTGTCCCAAACTCAAAAGTAGACAGATCCATAAACAAATCGTCGTCTTCGCCATCTTCTTCTGCCATCGGAATCAAGTTTGAAGCGTAGAAGAGGGAAGGCTCAGCATCTTCGATACCTTGCATCCATGCGAGAGTACGAAGTTGATAATCGTACAACGTAAGAGCGAATGGCGCCTCAGGGCCAATGCAAGGTACGATATCAAAAGTTGGAGGAACTTTGAAGTCTTTCAGGAGAGAATCTGTTCCACTGTCGGACCAAACAAACTCGTTATCAATAAACTGGAACGGATTTCCACCATTTGCCCAGAACAGAGCAATAAACTTTTCATCTTTCAATTGCGGGTCTTTCAGGGCATCAAAGCTTGGATTCGGCCAGCGGACTTCGAGATCCAACAGAATGTTTGGGTGCTGACGAGTTGCCTTGATCCAGAACTCGCACTTCGCATCGACGCATTCTTCGACTGAAATCATTGGAAACAAGTCCGAAACCGCCTTTGGAAGTTGCCAACTTGTGTTTAGTTGAGCGAGTTGGAACCACGGCTTTGTCTTGTTCCGCCACGAATTGAACTGTTTCACTGTGTAGCGCACGTGGGTCCCGACGATGTTTGCCTGGTTCAGTTGGTACACGAGCGAGTTGTTTGTGATCAGAAGCGAGAAGGATCCGAGGACAAAGTACGGAAGCTCGGGGATCACTGGCTCGGCCTTGGCAACGGCTGCAGCCTTGTCTACGAGCGACTCATCGTCAATCAGCTGGAAACTGATCGATCGGCTGAGTGCCTTCTTGAGTGGTGCGGGTGCGGCTGTGGCTGACGATGATGCACTTGCTCCCTCAACGAATCCCATTCTTGACAACAAACTTGCCCAATGCTCACCCACACTACAAGGGCATTTATGCGCTGTCTAAGCAAGAAAATTGCAAAGAGTAATGATGGAATTAAATATTCCTGGCGGGTTTCCAACTTTGTCTCGTCGCTCTCCTCTTTGCGTTTGATATTATTTCTTGACAATGGGTTCTTTTCACAAGAAGAGCTCTCAAAACACGTAAGCATCGTGGAACTGGTATGCGGAAATCGTGGATTCGACGCCCGCTTTAAATGAAAGACTTAATAAGTAAGTGATCCACGAAACACAAACAGATATAATAAGCTCATTCGAATGCATTCATCAAATCAAACAACCAAATCCAACACAAAAATGCCAGGAATGCCAGCAGCTCAGTCCCTCGAAAGCTTCGGTGCTCATGACCTGTTCCTTCAAGTCAAGTTTGCAAAGGAAGACAAGGCAGAGAAGAAAGCTGGTTCCATCAACAGTTCCAATAAGTCTTCAAATGGATCCATCGCTGCTGAATCCACAACCTCGAGAAAGGAATCTGTGATGTTGTTCAGTAGCACTCCACAGCCTCTTGGTGACCGTCACTTGTAAATGACATGTATATCGTATCCAGTAATTCTCCATCATCTTAATTTGCAGTCTCAGCAATCATGCATAGCAAAATAAACATTCAGTCTCATGTTATTAAATTATTTTCCAATATTAATAACTTGCGTTGAATTAAATTCCGTCATTACTCCTCTTGAACAACGTTCGCCAACCATTCAGTCAAGATTTCAGCAAGGCCTTCACTCAATGTGGAACCAGAGAGCGTTCCACTAACATCCCGTAAATGCTCATTCATTTTGGGAATAACGCACAAATCCACCTTATCAGCTTTCGGTAAGACTTCGCGTACTCTTGCTTTTGTACATTGCTTTGCAGTGTCATGCTTAGCATCCAGAGCACCTCCTGCTACCAATACCCGACAATCGATATCCGCGCAACCTTTCAAAACACTCTCATCTTTCATTTCCTTGTACCATCCCAAAGGCACATTCCTGCCGAGTAATCCACCGCTTTTCACAACAGCAAGACCGTCATTTTTGGGATCCGCCAACAGAGCATCCCATTCCGCATTCGAAAGGGTTTCCCCAAATCCACCGATATAAATGATACCAGACACAAGGCGCTTCAACCCCACCGCTTTCAACGCTTGAAAGACTGGACCCATGGCATAACTGCACTCATCCGTTCCAACTAGAATGAAATTCGGGTAGGGTGAGAGAAATAGACTCGAAGTAGAGGTTTCGTAAACCCATTTAAGTGCAGACACGACTTGATCCACGTACTCCCCAAGTGTATGTGACTCCAGTTGATCTTTATTCCAGCGGATTGTAGTGACATTGTTGTCTGCGAGGTGGTGTGAAAGTAGTTTGTGTGATTGCGTAGGATCAGAAGGTGAGACTGGGTTTGGGGATGGAAGAAGGATGGCGACCAATGGAACGGGCTGGATTTGAGGGTATGGACAGGTTAGAGTTCCATAGACTTCCTTGGTTCCTTGTGGAAAGGAGACGGACACTTCAAAGTGTCTCTGCGGTGATTTAGCAAACATTTTCGCGTGCTTGGGTTTGATGGGCTGAAGAGGTTCATTGTCATCCATGCGTGAGTATTATTAATGGCACATATTTATGAGTCATGGGCGGACCGTATTCTGAAAAACAGAAAGTCTGAATCCAGAAACTTATAATTATGGGCTTACCAAGCAATTTTAAAATACGATTTTTGAAGCAGTTTATGGAACATTGTGGTGAATGATGCTGTGGTCAAGGCAAACAGAAACGAATCCAAAAACAAGATGAGTGGAGTCCGAATTGACATCGCTGATTTGACAAGCCTCGACTGGATCCAACGGCGCGTTCATCCCGCGGCAACCAGCGCCTCTCTCGCGCCTCTTTCGGATGCGGGCGGTCTCAGCGGAAAGATGCGTAAAGTTGAAATCACTTCAGATGACTCATCCACGCCATCAACCCTCATCCTCAAATCTTACACAAACTTGGAACGCAGCAAGACTCTTCAGCTTGCCCGTGAAGCTTTCTTTTACAATGCTCTTGCTGCGAAGCTGGGCGGCGTCACTCCGAAGGTGTATCATGCATTTGGAGATATGGACACAGGTGAGAAGGTGATCCTGATGCAAGATCTGTCAAGCAAGCACGTTCAAGCTGGTTACTTTTTTGGAAACTGCAGTCCGCATAACTGGGGAAAAGATTTGGTTGGCCTGACAGGAGGGTTGGACCAAAACAGCGAAGAACGAGTGGCTTTGACACGAACCATTGCATTACATGCATTCAAAATCGCTGCAAAAATGAACTCAACGTTTTGGAAGGACAAGAGCTTGTTCAAACACTCATGGCTTCGAAGTGTTGGTTGGCTTCAAGGAAACGGCGAGACTGAATGGAAACAACATCAAGAAACTGCTTTCAGAGCGTGGCGCGCTGAAAAGAGTAAAATTGATGAAGGAAAAGCTCAAGTGAAATGGGATTCGCGTCTGGTTAAAATTATGGACGCAAGCTTCGCAAAAACATCTTGGGGTGCATTCCAAGACCGTATACATGCTCCTGATTATGTGTTCTCACTTGTTCATGGTGATTATCATCCTGCTAATTTGATGTGGAGGAAAGAAAATGAGGAGCTCGTGTTGTTGGATTGGGAAGTCGTTGGAGTTGGAAGTGGAGCACAAGACTGTGCTCAGTTTCTCATTTCTCACATGTATCCAAAGGAGCGTCGCGATTGCGAGTATGAACTGCTCCGTGGGTATTATTCTGCACTGATTGCCGGTGGTGTCGCCGAGAAGGATTATTCCTTTGACAGATGCAAAGCAGATTATGTGGTGGGTGGAGTTGCTCGATGGGTATGGCTCCTTGGTATATTAACGTCTATGTGTCCTCCGGAGTGGAACCAGTTCTTTCACGACCAATTGCTTGCGTTTGCATTGGATCATGGTGTTACAGCTGAAACCGTTGAAATGCCACGCGTTTAAATAAATTAGCCGTTCTTTATAAAAGAGTATCAATCGTAGGATGAAATCATACCGAAACAAATATAACTTCACAAAAAGATAACAATCTCCCAAAAATATCAACCAACTCGACAAGTTACTTCTTGTCACCTAAATTAGAGCAAAAACCAATATGTCATCATTCGGCCTTTGCCCTTGACTTCGATTTCCCCTCGTTCCTGTTTAACAAGAGTAAGCCTAGTGTCCGAAGACCATACCATTTACCTCAAATTCAAATGAATCATCTTCTCCAAGAACCTGAATCGTCTGCGCCGATAATTGCACTTTTCCAGGAAGTCCCGTCGTGCACATTCGTGATGCAGTGTTGACTGTATCACCAAACAGACAGTATCGACTCATTCTAGTTCCAATCAATCCCTTTTCATCAAGATCATGTGTCAGTACATGAAATTTTTATAGAAGCGATTTTAAAACACAAACCGCATTGATGGGTCCTGAATGTAAACCGATACGAAGTGAAATCTTGAGTTTCCCCACAATTTCTTCAAAGTCCATGAACATGACGAGCGCTTGTAACTCTGCACAGCATTTGAGAGCTTGGGCTGCGCAGTTTGCGTATTCTTCTTTTGTTGAGTCGGCGGAAAGCGACAGACCTGCTGCTACCATGTACGTATCGGAGACGCTTTCTACCTTGTACAAAAGTGGGTATTTTGCAATTATTTCGTCGAATTTGGTGTACAAGACGTTGAGGAGTTGGAGGATCTTGACAGATGAAATGTTTCCAACGAGTGACTTGAACGCATAAATATCTACAAAGTTAAGTATTTAGTACTGCTCTATAGGAACATAAAAAATATTACCTGTGAAGAACAAAGTCACACATTTGAACTGCTCTGGTTCAGGAACCTGTCCCAATTCAATCTTTTCCATAATATGGGCTGGAAGCATCATTCCAAGTAAGTTCTGCGAAACAGCCGTATCAGCGCGAAGCTCTTCTGATTGTGTCTGGGTATCAAGAAGCTCCTTCATAGCAGCGGCTTGGTCAATCTTGAGAGTCTCGATTTCTTCCTCCTGGTCCTTCAAGAGCTCGGAAACTCGTCGGCGCTGTTCTTTGGATTTTTGGTTATATACGGAACGGTGTTGGCGTTTGAGTTCGCTGTGGACAATCTTGTGGTGTGCGTGGATAGCTTTGATTCTTCCAGAGGCTTTTTTTGAGGTTAGTAAAAAAGGTTTTTGAAAAGAAGATGAGACAAACCAGCTTCATTCAAAATCGCATTGTCCTTTTCAACGTCGACAACGATTTCACCGTGTTCGTTTGTATTGTCGTGAGAGTTGGGGCTTCCCCCTTCGTCGTTTGTTTCTCTGTCAGATTCTCCTTCCTCGTAGAATGTCATTGGTAATTCGACATCGTCTTCTTCCGCTTCGTTATTGGCTGCACTAGATGAACCGTCGCTCTATTGCATTCGCTTAAAAACCTTTGATATAAATGTTTCGTAATTACCTTTCGGAAAGTGACACGACAGATGTAAAGATTAGCATCAGCTACTTTCATACGGTCACCTTTCACAGTGATTGCCAAAATACCAGAACCCTGTTTCTTTTCAGTTTGGTATCCATTGCTTGAGACGTGCTTGATTGTGCTCTGGTTCAGTCCTGGAATCAAGTCCTCCACATATGCGTTTCCACCATTCTTTGTGTTCTTGAATTCAAAGACTTCTTCAACGTTTTTCGTGGCGTAGTTGACTTTGAAGGTTTTGGAGTCGAAAATGATGTATCCAGAGGTGTTGGATAGTTTGGATTCTTTGATGAAACCGGCGAAGGAGCGTTTTCCATCTGTGGTTGTGTTGTGCTTGACGCAGAGGATGATGGGAATCACGTGACCGTCTTTGTGCAATCCCATGACTTGCTGGAATCTGTCAATGACCTGGAAATATTATTGGTTAATGGTAGAAAACGACTAGATTCGTCTTACTCTTGAGGCGCCAGTTTCCAAATACTTTCGAAGAAAACCGTCATGTAAATCAGCAAAAGGCTGTGGAATAATGATGCTGATATTTTTCCCAACGACTTCGTTGTTTGCGTATCCAAACATGCGATTAAAGTGTTCGTTTATAAACTGGATATGACCCATTGTTGCCTTATCGCCTGAAATTTTGATGACGGCATTGTCGTCAGAAGCGAGGTTCATTTGATAATTGGAATCATTGTTTTTGACTTCCACTTGCTCAGTGTCACTCGACTTGTCATCGCCTTTGAGGAGAGGGTGATCACCGATTAACATCTGTGTGCAAGAGCGTTTTATGGTTTTAGTTGTTTAGTCAAAGACAATGGAAAACTGTACCCGTTCTCTATTTTTCGAGGCCGCAATGTAGTTCTTGGCGACTGCGGCAGCTTGTTTTCTCTGCGACCTCTGAAGCGCGGCGTTGATGACTTTCTGTTGCTCCAAAACTCGAAGTGCTTCTTGCTTGTGCTTTTGGATTTCAAGGTTCACCGCCATCTCATCTACAAAAAGTATTAGCTTGTGTTGAATAAAAGCTTAAAGTGCAGTTTACTTTCGATTTGGGAGTGCTTGGTGACCATCATAAACTCGTCAAGACGAAATTGGACGGCGATATCCTCAAGCTCTTCCATGTTGGAAATCTCAAGGTCGTTCACCTACATTAGTGTATTTTTATTTACAGGTCATGGTTGTAAGCATAACCCACCTCACTCATTTGTCTGACTTTGATGAGTTGAAGCTCACGGAGAAACTCGGATTCTACACGGATTGTAATTATTTAGTTTGGCAACGCACAACAACGCATCAAACATATGAGCAACCTTTCTGTTGGCGCATGGACGCCATCTGAGCTTGAACCTCATTGTCTCTCTTGGCTCGACGTTTTTGGTTTTTATCCTTAATGTGCTGGATTTCAACAGCGCGAATTTTAATAAAGGTTTCAGTCAATCTTTTTTGCGACATGAAGAGCTCGTTCCTAGAATGGGGGAATTTTTCAGTTCATTGTTATTGCTATTGTGTGGGATTTACACCCCCAGACAAAGACGATTTTTTCCAGCTTACCTCTCTGAGGTATGTCTTTGTTCCATTTTGGCAGACCGGCCTTGAAATGCGGCTCGCTTTTGGCGCGTGCTGCTCTTGAACGCGGCTTCTCTTTCTCGCTGGTCTTCTTGGAATCGGATCAAGGACTTGATATTCGTTAATTTATCAATCAGTGCGTTGAGTTGTTCTTTGCGTTCCCAGGAGATGGCTGTGTCAAAAGCCGCTTCAATGTTGCGGTGCTCAAGAGAACCTTGTTCAATCAGTTGTGTTCTTACGCGTTGGAGAGTATTCTCCATGTTGGCGGAATGGATTGTGGCTGTTCCGTAAATCAGTGACGCGTTATAACCGTGGGTGGTGTACCTTCTTCATCGGCGAGCTTGACTAAGGCGTTTTGTGCCTTCAACTTTGCTTCTGTGACGCTTCTGCACCGCATCACGGCAGCAGTCTGACTGAACTTGGCCTCCATTTAGAATCAACTTTTGGTGCAGATATTTTGCGCCATTATTCCACGCGAAAATTCGTGACGGAAAAATGTTATGGCATTGTCTGGAACTCCTCTGATTTGATAGAAGAAGAAGTAAAGAAGAGAGAGATTTCACAGATTGAAATGTATATGCATTGATTCGTTGACCACTGTGGAACAGTTGAAGGGATTGAGCTCTTAAGTTTTTTCGTCTGCAGAATGATGCGTACTATATGTACAGAGTATTTATAGCGTATGATTACATCGTTATATACTTCTCTTTTCTCTCTACTATTATTTTTGTTTGACATAGAATGGACGATAAAGCGGCCAAGGCATCGCTCAAGACAGCCAAAGAAAGCATCACGAGCGACCCAAAGACCGCCAAGTCCCTGTGTTTGTCAGTGTTGACGTCGACCAACGTGTCGTCTGTTCTGCGGTTCAATGCGCTTCTTCTGGTCGCTCTTGCGCACCAAAACCTCGGCGAGGCGAAAGAGGCCGAGGCAAAGTATCGCCTTGCCGCCGCTGAGAACCCTGTTTCGCCGATGCCCTGGAATGTGCGTGGTTGTTTTTGTTTGTTTTGTTGGTTTTGGTGGTTCGAAGTAGTGCTGAAACAACTTGAACCAACGAACAGGGCCTCGTTGCTCTCTTTGAAAAGACAAAGGACGACGATGCACTGGCAGATGCTCTTAAATCACTCAGAGCAGTTCTGTCGCAAGCGTGCGTTATACTCTGGACTTCTTCTTTCTCCAGCTGACACATCTAATACATAGCTCTCCAATCGATGCTAAAAAGTATGCCCAAGTATCATTCAAATTATTGGCTCTCTTGGATACGCAAGAATACTGGATCGAGTCAATGAATGTTCTTGAGTCCCTACTTGACGCTGTCATTGATCCTCTCTCAACAAACTACTCTCCTGAATTGAACACTGAGATTGCATCCCACATTTCGTCATCCGGAGAGTCTTCAACACCGCAAATATATTTGTTATCTCGTCTTATTACAGTCCAGGAAACGCATGACAAGGAAACGATGGATCGCGAAGTGGAACTGCGTCGACGCCGTCTTGGCGCTGCTGATTTGGCAACTACAAGACGTATTGTTGAATCTGAAGTTGTTCAAAAGTCGAAATTGCATGATTATTACCCACAGTTAATTGACTTGATCTCTGAAACTGATGCAGAATTGGTTCGACAGTTGAAAGTCAAGCTCCTCACGTTTCTTTCCAAGAAGATTAAGCATATTGCGGATGGAGATAAAAAAGCAAATGTTGTCGCTCAGATGCAAACATTATCCGAGGACGTGATTTCTGATGGGAACGACTCATTAGAGAAAGATTCGGTTGTTGCGTTCGAGTTTTTGATGGGGACATCAGATTGTTTGTTTGGTACGTGGATTGAGCATGCTGAACAGTGGAGTACTCATCCCACTTTAATAGATGACTATTCCTTGGAGCTCCTAACACAAGCCTCAACCGCCTTCCCTTATTCTCCAATTGGGCTTGCCGCATCTGGTTACATCAAAGCAAAGTCACCTGAATATACTATTGACGAAGCCCTCGATGACTTGAATGTTAGGCTATCCCTGATTCGCTATTTCTCTAATTTTCGTTTCAGGAATCCTACGAAAAAGATCCACTATCTCTTTTTACCGTTCACTCATTGGCAAAACTGTCCTTTCTCTCTCGAGACTTTGATTCGTGCATTGTGTATTCCAAGAAGGCATCCTCCCTTTTAGCTCAAGTCCGAACCGAATATGGCATCGAGCTGAATCTAGTTGAACTGTCAATTGACTCGACTCTCTCAAAAGCGTACGTCTCAATCGGACCCAAATGCCATCAAGACGCTGTAACGCTATACCGAAAGTTGATTGATCGAGACCCCAATAACCTTGACGCGTTGTACGGCCTCGCAACTGCGTATGGAGTCGTTGATAAGCATCAAGAAGCGCTTGGATACCTTCATCAAGTCTTGGAACATGATTCTGAGAATTTAGATGCTATCAGTGATATTGGGTGGACTTTGTTCCAAAGCAGAGGGGGTCTTGATGAGGCTTTAGAGTGGACGGTTCGTGCTTTGGATATGATTGATTGTGCGAAGACGCGTTTTCGGCTCGGGAAAGTTCAGTGGGCGCTTGAGAGGAAGGATGAAGCTTATACCAATTTCTTGGCTGCTGTCAAGATGGATTCAACGATTCCTGGTGCTTTCACTGCGATCGGAAATTTCTGTTTGGAGGTGGATGGGAACCGAGGTCGTGCGAAAAAGTGTTTTGAGAAGGGGTTGGAGGTGGATCCAAAAGATGAAGAGGCTGTTGTTGGACTTGTCAAGTTGATGTTGGAAGATGGAGATGTGGAGTCTGCCAAGAATGTTTTGATCGAGTTTTCGGGGCTGAGTTCCAGAAGTGCTGTTGTGTGGAGATACCTTGGATTCATAGCTTTGGTGGGTAGCGTGGTTTTCGATGTTTATCGTACTAAGAATGCACACAGCAAAGTAACGACTTTGTCGATTCTATAACTTACTTTCAGACGTCTCTGCGTCTTGATACAAAGTCGGTCGCCTCATGGGAAGGACTGGGCGAGAGCTACGCCGAAGAAGGGAAATACATGGCTGCCCTCAAAGCATTCAAGCGAGCATTTGAGTTGGACCCAACACGACTCTTCTCCGTCTACCAAAGCGGACACATCAAAATGAAGCTTGGCCTCCAAAAAGACGCCATCACCGATTTCCGATTGGTTGAAGCGGCAATCAACGACGGAACAGCGTCTGGCTTTGCTATCCCTTGTTGGAAATCTATGGCAGAGTGTTACCTTGCCTCAGCTCGAGACGAGTTTGCAGGCGGTGCCTACGGTGTATGCGTTGATAACTTGAACTTTGCTGTCAACTATTGCTTGAAAGTTGTTCAAAGTGGAAACGGGAATGGATATCAAAGTATTTTCAAGATTTTGGGAGACGCTTGTATGGCGTTTTACGTTTATCGCAGTTCGCATACTTCGCGGCTCTTGGATCTTGGTGCTGTTCAGCAGGGGTTGCAGTTGCTTGGTTGTGATGTTAGCAGTGAGTATGGAATGGTGCTGGCGTTAGAGCTTTCCATCGCATCGTATAAGGTCGCAATCCACATTTGTGGACAGTTGGATGATTTTGCATCCTTGAATTCTGCATACCTACACGATCTGGCAATGTCCTACCACTACCTTCACGAGTTCAATTTGGAAAAAGGAACAGGTACAGATGAAAAGTACTTGAAACTGTGTTTGGCGAGTATGTGGAAGGCATTGCAAGCTGATCCCAACAACGAACACTTGTGGAACTCTCTTGGTGTTTTTGCATTGCGAGTCAACTCCAAAACCGCGCAACACGCTTTTATTAAAGCTGCGGAATTCAATGAAAAGGTATTCTCTTTGTTTCTGGGTTTTCCTGGTGTGTAAGTCTTACTCTTGTGTCAGATTTCAGATCCATGGACGAATCTTGGATACTTTTATTACTTCAATGGAGACTTGGACCTTGCGAAGCAGTCATTTTCGCGAGCTCAGTTGATTGACCCTGAAAACTGTCTCAGTTGGTACGGACAAGCCCTCATCAACACTGTCACAAACACCTCGGAATCGCTGGATCTTTTCGATCACGCCAATGATCTCGCTCAGGGACAAAACTTGGAAGTCTGTTACTCCTATGCTCTTTCAGAGTATCAACGTTTTGTTTCTGGGAACCTCGACCAAAGTGTTTTGACAGCTCCTGTGTTCAGTATGCTCAAGTTTTGTGAAATTTGTGTGAACGATGCGTCTGGTTTTACATTGTTGGGTCTTTTGAGGGAACAGCAAGGAGTTTGGGAAGAAGCTGTCAAGGTCTTTGGTAGAGCTGTCGAGATATTGAGAGAATCGAACACTGGATTGGGTGAAGCGTTAAAGAATTATGCGCGCAGTTTGTGTTCTGCTGGGTTATATGGCGATTCTATCGCGGTTTATGATGAAGTTTTTGCTGCGGAAGATGCAAGTGACGATGTTCTTGCTCGAGTTGGGTTTGGAGTCGCTTTGTTCTTCGAAGGTCGATTGGAGGACAGTTTGACTTGTTTCCAAGATGGATTGAACATGCTAGCAGCGGCAAAGGATGCAGATGTGCTTGTTCAAAACAAAGTTGGACTCCTTCTCAGTCAAGTTTTGTATGCACTGGGAACTGATGTTCATGTGGGGTTGGCGCGTGACCAGCTGATGGAATGGTAAGAATTAGAAATTGTTTTGGTGTGAATCCTGATCACAAAATGATAGTGTTCAACGTCCTGGTGGATTCCCTCGAGCCCTGATTTCTTTACTCGCCCTGGGAATAGTGTCGGGGAACAGTGATTTGGCACAAGGTGCGGCCGCGGAGCTTATCAAGGTCAAACCAGACGATTTGGTTGGATCTGAGGAAGATAGGAATGTGATTTTGAGTAGATACTTCTTGTTACAAGGAGCTTCGAAATTGAGTAGAGGGTTTTTGGCCAAGAACATTCACCAGACTCCATGGAAAGCTCGCAACTGGTTACTTCTTGCTGAAAACATTTCCAGGTTTGGTGGTTCGACACATTCAACTGTTTTCTTAACATATCATGGTTAGACACGCTCCTGAAATCCAAGATCCTCTTATTACTGTCGCCAAATCTGCATCAGTACTCCAGCATTCTCACACGCAGTTGGCCCCTATTTCTGGTCATGAGAATGCCTCAATCTATCAATCTCTTGGCCATGCACTGTTGACCCGTTACACTGCCAACAAGACACAATCTGTCCGGTCTTGCTTCCATTCGGCTGTTCGTGCCAAGCCGTCAAACGCGCGTATGTGGCTTTCGCTGGGTCTTCACTTGCGTTCAACATCATCTGGTGACGACTTGTCTACGCCGGAAACAACAGACGAAGTCTTCAAAGCAACTGAGAACGTTTGTCAAACTATTGTGTCGTTGGCTGATGTGACTCCATATGAAGTTTCGTGGGCGAACCTTCTTCTTGCTGATGCAAATATTGTTCGTGGATTGGCGTTTATGGCTCTTGGACATGAAGATACTGCTAGACAAATTCTGCAGGGAGCTTTGGAAGTTACTGAGTCAGCGAGATTGGACTCTGAGTGTCCAGATAGACGGGTGATGGCGATGGGATATGCCGTTGGAGCCAGAGCTTTGTATGCTATGGGTGATGAGGCAACCGCGTTTGGGGCCTACCGCAACGCGGTGATGTGCGTACCCGAATTTGTTCAATTGTGGGAAGAGCTTGCGGAAGCATACACAAACTCTGGAAGATTCCCACAAGCAATTAGTTCATTGATCGCCGCACTATCATCTATTACAACTGATGTCGAAAAAGCTATTGTACTGGCGCGTCTGTCAAAGGTTTATTTGATGGTGGAAAACGGAGAGGAGAGTTCGGCAGCCGTTTCTCAGTTGAAGGCTTTGGAAGCTGGTGTAACCCAGTCTCCCAACAACAGACTCTTGAGTTGTGTATCGATGCTGAAATTTGGCAATGCAGGAGCTTTGAGTAGAGCAAAGAAGACTGTTGCTGCTGTTTTAGGGGAAGAGAATGATTGCGGTTGGGCTTTATGGCTATCAGAGAAGTTCAACTTGCAGTAATGCCAAAAATAAACCCAGTCATTTCCTTCTTCATCATGTTATTACACATAAACTTCAATCTCTCAAATGTAATAGGTTTATATCACGTTATGACTCACCATGCTTTGTCAGAGATTGTCCATATTCGAATTTTGAGCGACAATCTTCGTCAAGTCCCTCTCAAAGTTGATACTATTGACGATGTCGCTGCTTGAGGCGATAATCGCTGATATTGTTTCTTTGCGATCTGATGTTCTGCGCCAAACGGACAAGTTGCTTTCACAGCTCAACGCCGAAATATCTTCAAAGCATACCGTGGCGAAACCTGTCCAAAGGCCCCTTTCCTTTGCAGGTTCTGTGAATATTACGGAATCTAACTCGATGCCAGTTGCTCTTCCTCGGTATATTCCTAGCCCGATGGCCGATCACCATACCACAACCGCTTCTGCACGAATCAATCCTGATTTAAAGAAATCGCATCTGGACCTCGGAATACATTGGGACGACGGAGACTATAAAGTCGCGTCTTCAGGAAACAAACCGACACCAATATTCAGTGACAATATGAAGAGAAGTATCAGCCGTGGTTTTGCAGACGCGTCGAATAATGGAGATCACCACACGAAAATCAAGGCTGACAGAGCATCTGGAACAGCAAAAGGGCCCCACCGCACGTCCAAGACGCAGCCGAACAGTGCCAATGTCAGTGAAGCCAGTCTGACGCTTTTGCAGCAGATGGTTGCGGGATCAACATACAACCACAACAATCATAACAATCACAACAACGACAAGGACAAGAAATCAGGAAGTGAGCCAAGTAACAGCAGCGTCGACCTGCACAAAAACAACAAAAACAACAAAAACAGAGTCGCGGCAACAACGATCCTCGCATCAAACAATCCCCGCCTCTCCGCGGACGATGCACCGACTCACAGCCCGCCAAATCCGCAGAGACGTGAACGCAGATCAAAGGCAAAGGCACGTCCAATGTCGTGGGCTGTTGGGCCTTCGCCAAGTATTCAAAGAAACTCGGATACGGAATCAGACGATTCGCAGAGTAAAGTGTGGAAGTCGCGAACTTCAACTGCGGCAACGTCTAAACTCGGTACTCCAGATCTCATTCCCATCATGAACACACCTCAGAACCAAGCTTCAAACCCTCAAATAGAATGTCAAGATCAAATATACGATATTGCTGAAGTACCTACTCCGCCTTATATGTCTCCATCTGACTCTGTGAAGAAACACTTCCCTGTTCGTGAATCCGTGCAGCAAAATAGTGGATTGCAAGTGGTTCTCACAGTAGACGATCAAGATAAAACGGCTTCGGATATGACTGAGGTGAAAGAAGAGGAGAAGAAAGTACAGGATTCTGAAGAGAGCCTGAGACGTGTTATGTCTGGAAGTAAACGCACATCACCGACTATTTCGAGTAAAGATGACGTCCTATCTTGGTTCAAGATTCTTTGTTTAGTTCCGGCGTATGATGGGAAAGGTCGAGGCTTAAAGTTCAACGATTTCAATGCGGCCGATTTCCAACATGTCACGTTCAGACATAACGGACTCCATCCTCGCTCCTATTTTATCAGCTCTTGGGAGTTTTTTGTTTCTTGTAAGTGGCCACAATTCAAATCATTTCCCTTCTAAACTAACCCGGCCAGTGTTTTACTTGATATTTGCATGGGTGATTCCCTTCACTGCAAGCTACAGCAATGATTTTCCTTCAACTCCTGCAACAAATACGGAGTTATGGTCGATTTTAATAACTTTGGTATACGTTCTGGATATTATTGTGGTTCAATTGACACCAGAGCCAAGTACCGCAAACGAACTTTGCAAT
Source organism: Rhizoclosmatium globosum (assembly GCA_002104985.1). Lineage (NCBI taxonomy): Eukaryota > Fungi > Chytridiomycota > Chytridiomycetes > Chytridiales > Chytriomycetaceae > Rhizoclosmatium > Rhizoclosmatium globosum. The sequence goes on along the minus strand of MCGO01000031.1, from coordinate 152,258 downwards.
TTGATGGAATATGAGTCTCTGCGCCCTATTCTTCCTTCATGGATCTATTCAAACGCGTATAAAAGGGTTCCTTTGGATATATTGGCAACGGTACGTTGTGTTATAAAGTCATTCTTGGACTAAGACCTTCTTGCCAGATTCCTCTCGAACTTTTTGTGACAAGCTGGGAAAGGAAATCAACGCTTCTATTACTGCATTGCTTTCGATTTTATCGGATCCCGCGCATCTTATCTACGAATGCATTCTACAAGCAATTGAGGACCGTTACTGATGCTGCTGCTGGTTTGCCGATTTGTAATATAATACCGATTACAGTCGGAATGTTTTACTTCTTGCATTGGAACTCATGCGCCTTGTATTACTTTGGATCTTTGAAAGGATTCGTCGGATGGTCGGTTGTCTGGCCAGATATACACGATGCAACGCTTTATGAGTTTTACAGCTGGACGTTCTATCAAGCTGTGGGGAATATGTTTCCCATCAATTTTACGTGAGTCTCTTCAACTGTCCCAGATCTTACTCACAATCATTGGTCAGACCCCAAACGGAACTTGAACAGATTGTCGCGGCTTTCTTCATTGTCACCGCAGCTATTTTGGTTAGTCGTTTTATAGGAATATCTTGTCTCATTGCTATCCACAGTACGCGACATTCCTTGGCTCGATATCCTCAACAACAATGTCGATAAATCCATCCGGACGGCTATATAATCAGAAAATAGATGAGCTGAATGATTACGTCAAGTGGAAGAATTTGAGTCCCGACATTGAAAAGAAACTCTTCAGCTACTATGAAATCAAGTATCGTGGCAAGTACTTTGAAGAAGAAACATTGCTTAACACGATGAATGACTCCTTGAAACAAGAAATTGTGTTGCACAATACTCGATGGCTGATTGAGAAAGTTGCCTTCTTGCGGAGATTGGAAAACGATGGACGTGACGAAATATTCTTTAGTGCAATCGCTTCTAAACTACATGCCTGCTACTATACACCAGGAGATTTCATAACAAAGCAAGGTGAATCAGCAGCGGATATGTACTTTATTGTGTCTGGAAAGTGTGATGTGTATGTTGGGGACAAGAAAGTTGTTTCTTTGTATGATGGAGCTTACTTTGGAGGTAACGAGATTTCCTGCACTCTATCAACAAACTTTAAAGCTCAAAAAATAGAGGTGGCGCTAATCTGCAAAGTCTTGAGAACCGCCAGTGTTCAAGCGATAATGCATTCGGTACTGTACCGTCTTACCTTTCAAGACTTTCACGATATACTGGAGGAGTTTCAAGACATGAAGGATCGTATCCAGGCGCTGGCCGCTGAACGTGAAATCGCGGCGCAAGTTCCTCCAACGGCGGCACCAGTTATTCTGAAGTCAACCGTGTTTGCGGAAGAACTTTAGTGATGTGTTTGGTTGATTTTGGTGATACCTCGCATTTATACAAACAATGTTTTCTTTGTAAACAAACATTTCATCACTTATAAGAATGATAATATTCTTTGTTGAGAAGCTGGAATGGGCGGGGCAGAGGTCCCTTGACATCACTTTTTCTTGGAACCATGACAGCTGGTCAACGCCTGAGCAGTTCAAGACGCTCTTCCGCCAAAGTCGAGTTAATCAAAGAAGAAGAAGAAGAAGAAGTACCCATCAAGGAAGATGCCGAGAGTGACTACGAGGCAGCATCGCCAGCAAAGTCAAACCGAGGACGCTCCAACCGACCGGCCAAGTTCCAGACGCCGCTTCCACACACAAATCCACGCAACATTCCAAATTGGGACGAGATTGAATGGCTGTGTCGCTACGTCGAAGAGCGCCACAGGATTTACCTGCGCAAATCGGCGGGTCTGCCCGGCCCTTGGACACGCGATCCTATTTTGGGTGGGTCTTGGCGCTCGGGGAATGTGCATAGGGCCGATGACCGTAAGTTGCGCGCTGGACTGGAAGCTTGTTTCTCGCTTGCCTGACTTCCGATATGCAGCCCAAACACGCGAATACCGTGCATTCTTCGCAGGACGTGAGACCAGACCAGACTTTCTCTTCAACTTTTGGATACACGAGCTTCTCTTATCGTGGAAGTGGATTTACGAACCTGGATTTGGATACTTCACCTCTCTGGCGTCTGCTCTCTCCAAATTCAAGGAAATGATGAGAGAAGGGCGTAGATTTCGACCTACCGTCATTCAAGCTTGTTACAACGATGCGTCGCTTTTGAAGGCTATTCGATATAACTGGAAGTACTCGGTGGAGAAAAGCAAAAAGTTCTTCAACAAACCAGTCGAAAAGCGTTCTCAAAAGGAGTTTTACCAAATGGCTACGGGTTTGAAGCAATGTGGGGATTTCCATGGGTATCAAATGGTTGGAAACGCGTTCATGTTTGGGCTTCTGCCAGAAAGTGATGATTGGGCTGCTATGGGGCCCGGCGCAAAGAAAGGCTTGGGAATGATGGGATTTACTGCTTCGCATTCAAATTTGATGATTCTTCTTCGACTAGTGAATCTGAAGTTCAAGGAATGGAGTTGGGGACGGTCGTTGGCAATGGAGAAAGTCGGTTTGACAAGTGATGTCGTTGAACATCGAGATAGTTATCGCGTTTTAATGTCACGAGAACAGGTTTGTTGTCGAATAACGTCTGAAATGGACTATAATCCTGGTTCACAGATCGAACTCTTTGATAAACACGAAGTTGATATTCTTGGAAACATTCCGATTGCCCTTCAGTTGTTCAATCTTGAAGATGCTCTCTGCTACTACCAAAAATACGCTAAAGATCTATACAATTTAGATGAGGAGAAGTCCATTTATTTCAAGAATCGGTATGGATGCCGATATGAAGCTTGGGAAAATAGAAATATTAAATATGAGGGGACGAACGTGGATGTAGATAAAGTCAAAGAAGAAGTCAAGCAAGAAGTCAAAGAGGAAGTCAAGAAGGAAGACTTCAAGAAAGACACTTCTTTGGCACTGTTCCGAGAGGCATTAAATACACTTGGATCCACGTTTAATCATTTAAAGCCAGAGGAATTTGTGTATTTATGAATAAACTTCAACTCAATCTTTTTGATTGTAAGGTTATTACCGGATTAACTTCAAACGAAGAATTGTGGACTTTTGACTTGCATTCAGCATTAATAGGCGCTGGGCAGATGTTGATAATGACGATAAACATGAATTGTCACTCTGGAGTAAGCAATGGATTTTCTTGTTCAAAACACAACTGGCATGCAACCAAATCAATATTTATCTAACGACTTCACCAAAGAATCGCCTGTTAGACAAAGAAATCGCCCACGAATGGCTGAGTGGCTGTCAAGAAGGAACCAATCAGACCACGAACGCCAACAAGATATTGCCCAGCGACGAACGTTGCAAAACCGAATCGCCCAAAGGTATATTCAGCGACATTACGAAATACTTTCACGATTTTTAATCTAATATAGGCTATGTCGTAAACGAAAAGAAGACAGAATTGCCGAGCTTGAGGACCAAGTCAACGAATTACTCACAAATTGCAAATCCTTCCCAGAGCGGGCGGAGGCAGCTAGACTTAAAGCACTTGAACGCCGTGTTCAAGAGCTTGAAGCTGAAAACGCGTGGTTGCGGTTGAGGCAAAATCGCGGATTGAGTGTTGAGAGCAACCCAATGCCAACGGGTCTGCCTCAAAAAACCTTTGAGCATTCAGAATATTTGATGGTGATACCTCCGGCTCATCGTTATTCTGTCTCGTTATATTTGAATGGCTATCAACCGCTATATCCTGTACAGCGATGGGATTTTAATTACCACTCTGACGCATACAAGACTGCTGCTGTTGCGGCAGAAGTAGAATGTTTTCCTGAAAGGGTAACGGATTGCTCATCGGATTCTTCCATGTTATTGTCTGGTCATAAACAAATCTGTATAATTGAAAATTCAGGGTCTACAGTTACGGATACTGCGCTTCAAATGATGGACAGCGCAAGCCATGATGAAGAGGAATTGAGGACAGATGAACGAAAACGCCATCTTGAAATTTTGATGATGAATTAATTACTAAATAATCTTATTCTACGAAAGCCCATTTCAATAAAGAAGTTTTCAATCAGCTCCAATGCTTAACATTCAAAGAGGTGTGATATATAGCATTTGATTATTCTTTATTATTGGTACATTGTTCGTATAGCGATCCGATTGTTAATCATTAGAAATTACAAAGGCTAATTGTCTTTGGATATCAGCAGATACATCTACTTTCCTACTAATTTGATATAGTCGCACCTAATGGAATCCAGTGGGAAAGAACCTGAGCCGTTAGTCACCTTCGGAACCAACCAAAAAATGCCTGATTGGTCAAGCAATATCACCGAGACAGCTGATGACCGCAAAAGAGCCGCTAACGAACGCCGGGCATTACAAAACCGTATTGCACAGAGGTATCACTTTATCATATCAACAGAAATAACCTCGACGGAAGAGATTAATCGAGATTGACGTAGGTTATATCGCCAACGAAAGGACAATCGCATTGCAGAACTTGAAGCTCAAGTAGCTGCGATGACTGGAGACAAAAATAGTAACTCGAGCTCAAGAAAAACCCAAGTTATGTGGATCCAAGGGCTAGAGCGACGGGTGAAGGAGCTTGAAGCCGAGAACGTAAGGTTGAAGAAGTGGAGGATTGAAGAACGTCCTCATACCGACTTAAAGCGTGAATATGGTACCAATAGTGCCAGTGGTTTCCATAGTGGGGCTGGTTTTGGGGTTAGGCATCCAGTTGTGCCACACCCCTTTCTCAACCCAGTCCTTCACGCGGGATATTCAAATGATGCCGCAACCATGTATCCAACTGTCTCTCAATACACATTAGCTCCATATCCTACGAGCTATCCCCCAACTCTATATCATCCTTTGAGTTGTTCTGTACCAGCAAATCCATATTTAACACCAAGTTCAGATTCGCGTTTTAGAATACCAGGAAACCATCACACAGTAAATGCACATCAAACACTATTTCCGTCCACAACCAGCAGCGCGTATCCACATCCCTGGGCAGAGTGGGATACTAAAGTGAACCACGGATACAACTGTTCAACTCAAGAGCCACGTACAGAATACGCGGCAAAACTCACAACGCATCCCGCACTTTCAGGGGAGCCAGTGTCGAAAGACATAACCCGTATTAACCCCGTGTGTCCAGATCTTGCACATTCAGGACCGTGTCCCAATTTTGCGAATAGAGAGGATGTAGTCAGCGCGAAGATAAATGGCAGTAGTAGCAGTGGAATAGATTGTGTTAGAAGTGAGTCTTTGATGAACAGCATGATTATCAGGGAGGGCGTTGGAGATGATGGTGCGAGATGTGAGAGTCAAATAGAAGACAATCAGGCGACGAGTGTCGCTGTCCAAGGCTGTGCTGGTGTAAGCGGTGTCAGTGATGGGGTCGGGGCTTTCAGTATCAAAGTGCTCTTGTTGGAGGACAACACTCAAACGACGCCTTCTTAAAAGATGCTGCATCTGTATCTGGATTGGCTGTTCCTTTTTGGATCGAGTTTAGTAAGCGTGAGTTGGAAATAAACAGATGTTCACCTTCACATGTGAGTTGACGAAGTATTTAGTTCACCGAGTCTTCCTTAAATGGCTATGCGGGACTTACTCAGCATTCGATACACGTCAAAAACCTTGGAGTATTAGAGTACACGATAATGGTGACACCTCCAGCATATCATTATTCTGTCCTCTCTAAACGTGTGACCATCAAGCGCTGCATCCTGGAATTGTATTCAGATAAATACTTTTTTATTCCGTGAGTGACCGCTTAAATAAAGAAGTTTCAATTTTTGGAGTTGATGTTCATTTTGAATCTGTTAAATAGGGATTTAACTTCCAGAAGTAACTATAATGAGATAGAGCACGAAAACTCGTCCATTTACCTAACATTTTTATTATTATTTATTGGTACATTATTCAGTGAAGTTTTGGGCGATCCGATTGTTGCGCATCAGAACCGCACCCAAATTGTCACATCATCGTTGGGAATCAGCATAACGACAACTACTTTGGAGAGATCGACTGCACTAATACTTAATGGATATTGAAATCAGTGGAAACGAGTCTGAGCCGTTAGTCAACCTCAGAACCCACCGAAAGTATTCAGATCGGCAAAACAAAATCATCGAGGCGGAGGATGACCGCAAGCGAGCTGCCATCGAGCGTCGGACACTGCAAAACCGTATCGCGCAGAGGTAAATCCCCGATTCTTCAGAATCAGTGGAGGCTTTGGTTACGTGATCGACCTAACTTGGGATTGACTCCAGGTTATATCGCCAGCGGAAGGACAATCGCATCGCGGAGCTTGAAGCACAAGTTGCTTCGATACTTCGAAACAAAAACACGAGCTCGAGAGTGGAGGACGGGAAAAGGATCCTGGAGCTGCAGCAGAGGGTGAAGGAGCTTGAAGCTGAGAACAAGAGGTTGAAGGAGGGACGGAAGCGGAGTCAAAGCCGAGATGATGAGATGCAACGTGGGTGTAGTGTCAATGACGAAGCCAGGCATCAAGTTGTGTCACACCCTCCTTCAGCCCAGTCCTTGCTTCGGGAGATCCACATTATCACGCCGAAATATATCCGTATCCTCCTCCAAAAATGCTCTTTCCACGCGCGATGAGCTACTCGTACACTTCATATTGCCCATTTAATTATCCAACCTCGTATCCACCTTCAGGAGCTGTGTCACATATTGGAATTCCTGGAAACTATCAAACCACATTGCACAATTATCACGCAACATTTTCAGCAGCAACAATTAACGCGTATCAAGTTTCTAGAATTACCCCGGCCCACTACAATTACAGCGGTCCTGTTGGAGGACCAACTTCAGGACCATACTTTAAATATATGCCACCATCCAACGCGTATCCCGCGCTTTCAGCAGAGCCGGGTCCGACGAGTAGATATCCTGGACACGAATCACAATCTGAACAAAGTCGTTCTGTATATCCAGGGTCTCCCCAAGGCAGAAATACGTCGAATCAAGGTGAAGTTGGCAGAGTGAATTTGAGCACATCTGGTGGTAGTAATAGCGCGAGAGATTGCGTCAGCAGTACGTCATTGGTGAATATCATGATTATCAACCAAGAAGAGTCTGGACGTGGTTGTACGGGAAGTGATGGCCCTTCAGACGCGGAGAAACAGGGTACGGGTTCGGACGACGTGTCGGTTCTGAAGTGTTCTGGTGTCAGTGTCAGTGGTGGAGGTGCCAGAGGGGCGTTCAGCGTCAACGCCCTCTTGTTGGACGATAGCGCTCAAATGCCTCCATCTTAAATACAGAGACCGCCTCTATTGGATCTGGCGATGGTTCCTGAATCGAGTTTTAATAATGAGATAATAAACAGAAGGTTCTCCACATTACATCGATGGCCTTAAGCGATGTGAGTGAATGATACGAAGTGCACAGTACAGCCAGTCTTTGCGTTAGATGCTGTTGAGAACGAGCATTAGATGCGCAATGAGTGGAATTTGTGGGACTTACTCAGCATTAAAGATTATTGGGGATTGATATTATACAATTGAGTATTATTTTCATTCGACGGCGATATTGGAAAACATGTCTGGCTCAATCACCATACCAGACCAAAATAGGTAGACCAATCAGATTGTTCCACAATTTTGTTACTAGGTCAACCAATGAGAAAACACCCAGCAACTGTGACCGCTCCACTTCACCGACGCTTCTCGAAATTTGTGTATAGCTTAATAAATACGTTTCGAACATCTTATTAAATTTTGAGAAGGTTTGAGAAAGAACTGAAGTTACGGCATTGAGTTGTGGCTCAAGCACAATCCCAATGACTGTAGTCATGGATATCGCTCCAAAAGCTACCAAAAGCTACGGAAATGCTACATTTATTTATTCAAACACACTCATATTCTCAGAATAGGCCTGAACTTCACGGTTCTCCTTACATTGTTCAGGACCCTCGCGCCACTCTGGAACTGCACCGAATACGACTACAAATAGTATTTCAGCCAGTTTAAAATTACTCACACGCCTTATCTTTTCAGTGGCTACTTCGCAAACTGTACCGTTCTTGCGGCAGATTCTCGATTAATCCTACTTTTTCAAGTTCTAACATCAGCTGACAAAGTCATAATAAACGACATGTTCTATTGCAATAAACATATATATTCTCGAATTTTACGCTTGTATTGTGTTAAGGAGTCATCAAGCTCACACTGAACGGAGTGAATCCAACCAACACACCACCAACACACTCTCAAACATTCCAGTTTACAGAAGGAGCTAATTGTTTCTATTTTTCGCGCTTTTTATTATCCATATTCCAAATCCCCTCTCTTTTTCCTTCTTTCTTCTTACTCTTTTCAAGTTGAGCTGGACCGGTACGGGAATTGAGCCAAATGTCTCAGGGACAATACGATGAAATACAATGTCTTCCTTACGAACCTCTTTGATGAACATATTCCAAAGATTCCGTTGCATGTAATACTGAAAAGCTTTGGACAAGAGTGATTAAGTTTGATTTCGGTGCCAATACATTTTAGAATTAGGTTCTGTGTTGGCCATATATCAATTCTAATTCAACCCAGCCGGCGAAAGTCCATTACCATTCTCGACCTGTGAAAACTTATCAATCATTAATAAAGTTTCACCTAACTGACAGTTGAATCTCAGAAGCTGCGTTCAAAATTGTCACATTCCCATATATCTCCAACTCGAAAACATCCATCATCCAAAGGGATGGATTCTGAAGCCAGTGATGTTATAAAGTTGAAGCCTGAAGCCTTAGCCAACGACAGACCTAACCTGACTGTGTTTCACGTTTCTGACAATGATCAGCCAAACAAAATCATTGAGACAGAACATGACAGGAAAAGGGCCGCCATTGAGCGTCGGACACTGCAAAATCGCATTGCACAGAGGTAACTCCATAAGAATCCTTGTCGGTTAGTTTCATGATTGTCCTAACTTGGGGATTGACGCCAGGTTATATCGCCAACGGAAGGACAATCGCATTGCAGAACTTGAAGCACGAGTTGCTGCAATGCTTGGGAATAAGGATGTAGAATCGCGAGGGAATGAGAGTGTACGGATTCAGGAGCTGCAGAGGCGGGTTATGGAGCTTGAAGCCGAGAACGCACGGTTGAAAGAGGGGCGACGAATTGGTACGAGCCGAGATGTTGGGATACAGCTTGGGCATAGTTTAAATAGTATGGATGCTGGTGTTGGGCATCAAGCGACACCACATCAGGTTCTTCACGCAGGATATTCGCATTACGCCGCAACGGGATATCCTTATCCTCCTCCAAACCCAACATTTTCACGAGTTGGGCCGTATCGTCCATTGAGTTATCCCGTAGCACCGTATTCGCAGCATCCTGCCCAAAGTTCAGACTCTCGATTTGGAATGCATGGACACCTTCAAACTTCCCACGCGTATTATGTTCCATTTTCTGCTGCAACAAACATCGTGTATCCAACTGATTCGAATGAATGGGGTTGTGGTACAGTAGATAGAAACCAAGCTGAATACCGTCCAGAATACATACCAACATCGAATGTGCATACTGCTCTCGCTGCTGAACGAGTCACAACGGATAGAATATTAATGAATACATATTCTGATCAACATCACATTGCATATTCAGGGTCTTCCGACAGTGAAAATCCATCGAACGAAGGGGTAGACAGAATTGAGCATGACGGTGGTCGTTTAAATGGCAAGGATCCAAGCAGTGAGTCATGGGAGAAGATCATGATTATCAAGCACGACATTGGAGATGATATCGTGGAAGGATCTTCGTACTCTGGGAATCCCGGAACGAGTGTCAATGATGTGCATGCTCAGAACGGCTCTGGTGTGTCGAATGTCAATGGTCAGGGCGGGGCTTTCAGCATCAAAGCACTCTTGTTGGATGACGGTGTACAAACAGCGCTATCTTGAAAGCGGAGAGAGTTTCCGGGGCTTCTTTCTTTGGTTTCGGTGTTCCAATAAACGAGCTCATGAGACAGTGTTTTTACAGTGGATCAAATGCCGACTCCACAGAAGTGCGAGCTTAATCAAGGGGACCAGACGATAGACTGAGTCTCTGTTTGATATAGCAATTGGATACAGATCTTGTGATAGAAATGTCGGTGAGGAGAGTGGGTGGTATTGGCCTCTTTGATGGATCATTTTGCGGTGACTTACTCAGCATTACGAATGTAAACAAAGTTCCTCGTGTTTTTTCTCCATACAAAGGACCCTCAAATATTTCTAATCTATTAGTAATAATAGAATCTTGAGTCGGAGCAAATTTCGTTTCATTCACTCGATGAAAAATGAGTTCTGAGCATCACACAACCGACCAGCTCTTGGAGAGGAACGGACACCAGGCTTCCTGCAGCATAGATTCGACATCAAAAGCTACTAGCACGTTTGGTTGTGCAACTGTTGAAGTATTTGACGAGATTTCAAAAGAAGACAAGGCGCGGGAAGCAAAGCTTCGAAGGACGATACAGAATCGACTTGCACAAAGGTAATTATATCTTATTAGCGTATTGGATTACATGGGGTTGCATCAGGAATACCGTGGCGATGCTGTGACAGTCCTCTTACGTTTATGTTATGAAAACCTTACGTCAGGAGATTAAAAACGCCTTCTCCCCTCCCTTTTTGAAAACTACAGGGCCTTTCGACAACGGCGAAACAAACGGATTGAAGAGTTGAGGGCACAGATTGCCTCGTTGAGTGCTCCTGTACCTGTGGCTGCTGACCTTGCTATACCCAAGTGTGACAATGTATTGTCAACAACTTACGGCACCGAACAACAAACGAGCGCGTTCATGGAAGCCAAGGAAAGGATTAGGCAGTTGGAAGAGAGGATCAGAGACTTGGAGGAAGAGAATGGGAGGCTGAAGGCAGCATCTCAGACAGATCTGCGTTCCAAGACCCAGGATTCTTCAACAAAGAGTAATTTCAGTCAAGCGTATTTGCCATACAACTACTACCCTGGCTGGCATCCTTTGCCATACACAGTTTATGGACCGACACCAACTGCTCTTCCTCCAAGTCCTGTTACAGCCGTACCTCAACAAAAATCTCCATTCGATATTCCGCAAGGAATTATGTACGGGCACATGCGACCTTATTTTCCCTCGTTAGTAGGACGGACATCGATTGATATGATGGCTGAGGAACATTCTTGACGAAATTACTGGGACACAATGTTGGCATTAGTCGTATTCAATAAATTGTTTAGAGATTGCATGTTTTTGAGACAAGGAATGAAGGGTAATCAGTAGAGTTGTCCGAAAGCAAGACAAAAGTTGATTCCAACGTCAATGAACTTCTTCACCAACAACAGCGGAAGCAGTGGAGCCGGAGCTGGAGCAGCGCCATCACGGGGCTTCTTTTCGACAGGGACAGCGGCACCAGCGACACTGGCTCTGTCTGAAGCACCAGTTCCTCCGCCAACAACCACTTCTTCAAACACGACCACGAACCCAACCACGCAAAGCCAGCGCCAACAGCCACAACCACAGCCACAACCACAGCCACAACCACCATCCCACCCACGAAAACAGAGTTCGCAGTCGTCCCAGCAACCACCACCACAGCGAGCCACGCGACCCGCCCCTTTGTCTTCGCACCCTCCCAATCAACAACAGAGTCAGAAGGTGGTGCGCCAGACAGCGGCCCAATCGCAACTGTCGCCTGCCTCGTCGCCCTCGTCGACATCGTCTCAATCGCAGCAAATCGCGAAACAGGTCAAACGCGTGTCGTCGCAACAACCTCAGTCGGCGCTCGTCGTTGCTGCTCCGCCAAATCAGCACCAACAACAACAACAACAACACCAAATGCAAGTGCAGAGAAAACGCCAGAAATCTGTCGACAATGCCATGTCCGAACACTCGTCGGCCACTTCTTCCTCGTTCGATCCTTCTTCAATGGCTCTCACAACTCAATCTCACTCACATGCTCTCACAACTACCACACACGCGCATCGGAACCCACCACCACCGACTTCCGCGCTTGACGATGACAATGCCCCATGAACTTGGTTCTCTTGGCCACTCAACAATTCAATCAAAAGAGATCACATCATCTTGCCCTCATTGAGTCTCTCGAGTTGAAACTGTCCCAGAAGGGTGATGAAGTCGTGAGAGTCTCCGCGGAGTTGAATGAGGAACGGCAGCTTGTTGAACGCGTTTCGGCTGTGCAAGAGTCTTTGAAGTTGGAGTTGGATGCTGTTCGGAGAGAGTGAGTTACACCTTTGAGTGAGGACATGAATGAGTGAGGTTGAGCGGAAATATGGCAGAAAGGACGAATACAAAAGCGAGCGGACTCACCAGAGGTGAGGCGAGCTTTTGGAACTGTGAGCGCCAGCGAACACCCTTTCGCGAAGCGAACTGGGGCAGCGAAACATGAGAGCAGAGCTAGTTAGCTTCATAGAGAAGGAGGAGGAAAGCAAATGACGTTTGCGAAGTGTAAAAGAATTCCAGAAACTGCGAGTACAGCGAATATTCTCTTACGAGTTGATACATATACTTACTTTTCAACTAGAATATCGCACTTTGATGGTGTGGTCAAGAATCTGGAGGTTCGTTGTGCAGTAGAAACTAATGAGTTTTAAAAATGTTACGAAACAGAGGTACAAGAAAGAGACTGAATTGCGCGAATCCAACATTGTCAAAGAATCGGATAAAATAACTACCGAGATTGTAAAGCTCCGAACAGGTATTTGCACTTCTTAAAACCATTATATAGTCAACTCAACTTACATATAGAAAATGAACTCAACAATTCAAAGCTGGAATCCACAACGGCAAGTCTTCATGTCCTGCAAGCAAATTTCACAGAGAAGACTGCTCAGCTATCTACAGCAACGACTGAGTTATCACATGCTCATCAAACTCTGGCCTATCGAACACAAGAACTTGCCGACGCTCGTGTCATTACTACGGATCTCCAAGCAAAGTTATACGAAGCTTCCACAATCCATAAACAAGAATTATCCGCTTTACAAACTGAATTGCGACAGGCTCTTGATGAAATGAGTGTGTATCCTTTTATTCATTCTATTTCATATGACTGACGAACGTAAAAATAATCACAGGGACCGCGCAATCCACAGCCGCAAGTCTTTCAACAACCGTCACTCACCTTACACAAACCCACGAAACTCAACTCTCGCACTTGAATTCCTCACACGCGAATGCATTACAGAGTCTCGAATCTAAACACGCAACTGCACTTGTGTTCGTTGAGAGAGATGTTCAGGCTTCACGTATCGAAATTGAGAAACTTAATACCACACATGAATCTGCTGTTTTAGCATCTGCAAATGCTCATGAAGCTGCAATTTTCAAGCTGACGCAGGAGTATTCAAATCAACTCTTGAACGCGGAAATGGAACTCGGTAAAAGTCGAGATGCGATTGTCGCTTTGGAACGGCGGTGGGAGGAAAAGTTTTTGAGTGCGAGGGGTGGATGGGATTCTGAGAAAGAAGGTCTGGAGCAAATGATTTGTGAAGGAAAATTGGAGCTGAGTTCTGTGATTGAAAAGAACAATGGCGTTGTGAATGGATTGAAAGTGGATGTTGTTGAGAAGGATAGGTTGTTGGCTGAGTGTCAGGGGTTGTTGGATGCCGTTCGTCATGAGCTCGGAAGTGAGAAGGAAGAACGAGTGAGGAATGGATTGGAAGTCATGGCGCTGTGTGGGGTTGTTGAGGGTATGAAGGAAAAATATGGAGAGCTTGTGAGGGAGAAAGATGTTACGAAAGCTTCCTTGGAAGATAGGTGGGTCTTTGACAAATTTTCCATGATGAGACCTAATTATTATTCGGCAAAAAGGATTTCCGTTCTGGAGACTGAAATTTGTGCGTATACTGAAGATATTCGAAGACTGAATCAATCGTTGGAAGTGGAATCAAAACGTGCGAATCAAGCTGAAGAAGAGTATGTTGTTTGTCCTCTTCTTAGTTGGCATTATTTTAATCCCTATTTACTAGTAACCTTGTTAACGCTGAACGTCATGAGACTCAAGTTCGCGAGCTTCGGGAGCAGCTTAACCTCCAGACTACCTGCTCTCAAGAGCTTCTGGACACCAGAAGTGCTGCGACACAACAAGCGGATGCCCAAAAGCAGGAAGAAGTAGCGAACTTGAATGCTATAGTCGATAAATTAGAAAAGGAGGTGGGAAATTCAATGTCTCTACTAATGTTAATGTGTACGTGTGATAGGTCGAAAGAATCAAACTGGACCTACACAACGCGAAGAGCTCAAAGCAGGAGGTTGAAGATACCATGGCCAATGTTCGAGCAGAACAAGCTGAGCTGAGAGAAGAAGTCGCGGCCAAAAACCTGTCGTATACTGAACTCCAAACGAAGCTTGTTGACTTCGAGGAAAAGTTCCAGGAAGAAAGGCGGTGCGCTCAAGATATTATTGCACTAAAAGAAAAGGAGGTTGAAAGTTTTCAGGAAAGCATGTCTGAGTTGGCGGAATGTCGAGTTGTAAGTTCGGGTGCATTTCGTTGCTTAAATGGCTAAAACTACTCTTAGACTCTCAATGAGCTTCAAACAATGCTCGAGTCCAATCAAAAAACCGCCGAGTCAAAGCTCCTCGCATTGACGCGTTCCTCCGATTCAGATTCGTCTAAATTGAATGCGATCATCAATGAATTGGAAGCAAAGTTAGAGTCTGAGACAGATGCGGTGCGCACCAACGCTGAGAAAACGGACAGCTTGCAAAACGAACTCAATTCGATTCGAAAAATTCTTGACAGCAAGACGGGCGACGTTGAGCGATTGAATAACGAGAATCGAGATCTCCGCGTAGAACTAGGGATCTTCGAGACTCGTATTCAAAGTACTTTGGATGAACAGCGGCGTCAGAAACAGAACCAGTTTTCCCAACATTCTGCGCAAAAGTCGTCAGGTGGAAGAAGTGTCACGTTTATGGATAATGTCGTGTTTGACTCGGAGGCACAACTTTCGGTGAGGCTGATACATAATAGAAAAAACGTTTAGTGATCTAATTGTTTGGTTGTCAGTCCTCGGTATCCCGTCATAGTCACAACAACAGCCCGTTAGCCCGATTCCAGGGACATCCTATTTCTGATAACGAGCCTCCCAATGTATTCCGCATCAATCCGCCATCGCAACCTTTGCAGCAGCATGCTTCACCTCACCAGTTGCGAAACGCTGGAGGAGAAAGTCATGTAGTTCGTTCGTCTCCAGTTGTGTCGTCCAACAGCAAGCGCCGCCATGTTATTTTGGATGAATCACCGGTTGAAAAAGCCCACCCAACAGTTTTCGAAGATTTCCCAGCGACACAGACGTTTGACTTTGTAGATGAGCATAATGAAGCGCCAGAATCTAAACGCCAGAAACTAGTTTGTTCTTGCTTTAGTATCGATCGAGTTTCTAATTCAGTCACAGCCATCCGTGGCTTCAGTACCCAAACCAATCTTGAAGCCAACAAGTGGCGCTGTTAGCAAACTAGGAATACATGCTGCCAACCAACCTCAAGCTGGAATTAAAGCACCGCTTCGGACCAGCCGCCCTGCTCCTGTTGAAGCAATCTCGAAAAAGACTACTTTGGATATCGTTGGCGGAAAAGAAAAAGTAAAGGGAGGCGTCTCGTTGGAAGCCCTTGGAATCAAGCGAAGTGTTGGGATTGGTGGAAGCGAACATGCGACTCGAGCTGAGGTAGGGAGTTTTAACACGATTTCGATCTCGTTTCTTTACCTTCTTTGCGATACGTTTGCGAATTCCCCAATTATTTTGTTTAGAAGTATGCTGCAGCAAACTCGTCGAATCTTTCACGTCGTTCCTCCAAACCAGCTTCTGCGAGAACTCGAGGTCAAAAGCGACAGATGCCCGTTTCTAATGATGACGAAGTTGTGGATTCAGACAATCAGGAGGATGTGTTTGCGTTTAATGGATGATGTTGAGTGGGTAAGGGATAACAGGGGGAAAGCTGTGTTTCACTTCTGTTTTTTGAGTGGTGGAATATAAACACGTTTTTTGCATGTCACTTTTGCGTGCATTGTACACAGTCAATAAGCAACTCGGCCCTGTTCCTTTGAGGATCACCAGTTTGAAGGCATATCCACGTCGCTGGAACGTCTAGGGCGTCAAGCGGTAGGCTGTTTCACTTCCGGTTGGGAGTGGAAAGACGGTTATATTCTCGAATCTGATTGCGCAAGTTCCGATTTCAGAAACTGTTCTAACAGCAACAAGGGCCCTTGTCATTGTGACTTGGTTGGTTCCAGGATGATTGGTTGTTGATTCACGATAATGATGAATCAAGAATTCAAATTTGACGTTTGGAGGAAAGAAAACTGAACACGTGAGTTGGTTGATGTTCCGTCCCATAAAGCGAAGGGCTGTGTAATAAACAAAACCGTGACACAGCAATAACAATGCCTCTCGATTTTTTCTAGCTGGCATTTATTAACAACTGGATTCGGCGCTACCGAAACGAGGACATCGTTCTGAGAAAAGATTCTGAAAAGGCAGTAGATCTATGTAATGCGACAAAAGGCGTCGGAGTTTATTTAAAACGTGCAGAAGAGAAAGAAGAAATGTAGTTGATGCGGCTTCTGTAAGTTTTTTGATGAGGTACTCTTATTAGTTAACAATTTGAGTCAAGACTATTGAACCCAACAAGAATTGACGGACACAGTCAGTCTGAAACAGTCAATGAATGAAACTCACAATTAAAAATCTATGAAACGAGCAATGAATGAAACAACGAATGATCCACCCGAGCTCAAATCGACCCCTTGAAACATGCAATGAAAGGTTTCATCACTCCTAAAAACGATCTTACATATAGCTGAAACGCAAAATTACGATGAAACACTCAATTGTTTCAAATACGATGAAACCAGTAATTCGTATAAGAAGTTTGGGGGTGATTTGGGGGAACCTCCTTGCTTTTTCGACCCTGTAAACAAGTCTAGGCCGTTGAACACCCCCTCAAACGGAACTGTAGCCTCAATGAGCGATCAAGAATACGATCCAGACCACCCAGAAACGAATCCAAAGGGCTCCTCCTCCTCATCCCGCTCTGCCAAAGCCCAACGGCTAAAAGACGATGACAAGTCGATCCGCAACCGAACAGCCCAACGACAACACCAGCAACGCAAAAAGCAAAAGATAACATTACTACAAGAGCAAGTCGACCGCCTCACAGATCTGATTGAACAACGAAGGCTTGCCAATCGACCCACGCCGTCCCGCGACCACTCGTCCTCCTCTTCCTCTTCAGCAAACAAAACAATGTCACTATCAAATCTATTGAACACCGATGAAGAAGAACCCCCAGCAGGCACTTCAAGTACCGCCGCAGCAGCCCCAGTTACCCCACAACCACAACTCAACTTTTACGACGATCCAGAGGAACGAGCACTTCTCAAAGATCTGCCACCGGCAGCACGGCGGAAAATACAAAACAGGATTGCACAGCGAAAGAGTCGAGCGTTGAGGCAGTTTCAAATTGATCAGTTAGAAATGCAGGTGGTACAGCTTGAGCGGGAATATGCTGCGTTGGGTCCTGCGCCTGCGGCTGAGGAGTTTACGGGTCCGAGACCTGTTGCGATGCGGCCGAGAGACGTGCCGGTGATAAATCTTGGGATTCAGTCGTTGGTGGATGAAGTGGAAGGGGACGATTCGTCATATGATGGTTCTCCTGGGGTATAGTTTATTTAAGAACCTTCAGCAAAGAACAAACAATAAAACAATAAGTTATTAAAGATGTTTGAGGTGAAACCATTACTGTTTCATAGATTGTTTCATAGCGTGTTTCATAGGCTGGTGACTCTTGGTCGTAAATAGCATACGAATTGTTGACGGCAATCATTATGCCTCTTGTTGTGTAGCGGCGTTGCAGTCTGAAGGATTTGTCGGAGTTAAATCAGGCAAAGTTGTTGGCTTGGAAATTATTGTCGCATTGCTAACGCCTTCTTGCATCAACGCCTCAGAAGTACCAAAAGCTGTTAAAATAGAACTTAAGATCCATCATTTGCGTTCGAATTTGTCTTTGAAATTGTCTCAACTTATTATGACAAATAAGTGCAATGTCCAGCGAACCACTCTTCCCTGCTGACTGGATCCAGCACTACTCAACCTCATTCAATGCATCTTCACTTGACGGAATGTTTCCTAATAGTCTACCATCACATCCGGCCAATGGCAGCAGCAGCAACCAAATCCTATCCTTTCAACTAACCTCAACATCGCCGTCCCTCGCCGGCTCCTCAGATCCATCCACTCCAACAAACACATCTTCAACAACAACAACAAAGCGGAAACCAGGCCGGAAACACACAACCGAACCGCCACGGGTAACATACACCCAACCTCACATCAATACACTAAACCAACCAAAAGGACAAACGTCAAATCCAAACAAGAACCGCCCAACAAAAGTACCAAGAAAAGAAGAAAGCCTACATCCAAGGCCTCGAATCCCGTGTCGCCCTCTGCGATCGTGAACACTTTCAGTTCCCCGTTTCAGAAGCACCCGCACCTCCACCCCAACCTCAATTCGATCCGACAGAAGTATACACCCTCCGTGCAAGAGTTGCATCGTTGGAAGCCGAAGTATCGCTCTTGAAAACGCAGCTTGCCATGCAACCCTTTGTTGACCCACGATTTATCAATGTCCCTTCTCAACCGAATAATCTGTTTGGGTTCCCAGGGATTATTGCGGGTGGTACTGGTGGGGGAAGTCAGGTTGGATTCGCGGGTGGGTTTAGGCAGAGTATTGTGTCTGGGTCGTGGCCGTTCTTTCAAGGTGGTGGTGGAATGCAACAGACCCAACAAACCCCGACAATGATGCCTCAATCTGGAGTACAAAACATGGAATCAACCGCATTACCGCAACCACGAGTATCTACAGGGAGTCAATCCGCGAAGGTAGGATGGGATTTGAGAGTGTTGGATAACGTTTCCGAAGAAGAACGGTTCCGTCGTGGGAAGCAACTGTTAAAGTCTCTAGATTCTTTGAAAACAGAGAAAGGAGAGGCGCTTGTCGATGAGCTCAGTGATTTATTTACTGATTTGAGGTTGAAGGTGGACGTGATGCAGGCTGTGAAGAAGCAGGAAGGGAAACCGTTGATTCCAGACGACGCAGACGCAAATATGTTTGCGAAGGATTGCATGAGGTTGGTTGAAACTCGGTTGAGGTTGATGGAGGAGTGTACTGAAGAGGATCAGGAAAAGGTTTGTGTTTTTATGATGCAACTTGCTCTAATGTTGACTAATCTAGATTCTCGAACTATTTGCGCATGTTCGAAAAACTAATCCATCACTTCGGTTGAACTTTGTAAGTGGATGATGGATCATTTCTGATTATTCGCTTACTGATATAACCTTGCAGGGAGGATTCATCAAGGTGATGAGACAAGTATTGCAAAACACCATTTCATCAGCAATCGCAAAGCAATAATAAAATCAAGTCTGTTTTAGTTATCTTTCTTTATCACTGGTTATCAACGAAACCCTGGTTGGGCTTACTTAAAAGCCAAGACTGCGCGAATCAAATCGAAGTTAATATTTTGATGGGATCAAACGAGATGTAAGAGACTTCTAAGTTCAGTGAGTACGACTCTGATGATTCTGGATGCTGATCTGACAGCTGTCAAACAGCCGAAATCGAGCCCACCGACTCTGAAGAAGCTAAAACAAACAGATTGAACATACGGGCCAGGCGAAGAATGTCTACTATCCAACTTCTTGGAGGAGATTATCCAGATGGTTTCGCAAGGGAGATTGAGATTTTCATCACATTCAAAATTGCGAAATCGAGCGGGACGAAATTATCTTGGCAATAGCTTCGATATCAAAGCAAACAAGACACCTCTGCTCCTTTGAATGCAGGTACAGCACTAGTCCCTTGAGTCTGTAGTGCACCAAGTCCTCTGACATTATCCCACATCCAACCAAACTTAGAACTCATCATCACCCAAGAAAACCCGCAAGCTATCTGACAAACGAGCTGAGCAGGTTCGCCTTGCACAGGCACGATTCAGAGCCAAGAAGAAGGAGAAGCTACGACTTCTCCAGGAGAAGCTGCAAACATTGACGGAGCAGCGTGGCGTAGCAGATCCCTCTTTGTCTTCATCGTCCTCATCCACATTGAATCTACCTGAACCTGTTCCATTTGTGTTTCAAAGTGGGTCGAGTGGTCCCACCGAAGAAGTCCCTCCAACTGTAACTGGTAACACCACCTCCACTGGCTCTGGTACTGCGCCCAATACAACCACAGCCACGACACACTCAAAGGACCTTCGTGCGAGATCTTCAGCAACAAACTACTCAGACAACATCGAATCAGGAAGCGAAGACTACCCTCAAAACGAGATGGACGATGACGACGATGACGGGGAACCGCCAAACACCGACCCAACTCAGACTTCAGATCTCCGAACCCTTTCTCCCCAAACACGAAGAACCCTCCAAGTCCGCCATGCACAACGCACTTTCTGGCTCAAAAAACAGGAACAGATTCGGGCCTTGGAAGCTCAGGTCCAAGCACTGGAGCAGCTTTCGGCGGGAATCTCAAACGGCCGAGAGCAAGGCTTGGCCAATAGCGGAGCATCCCACAATGAGCCTACTAGCACTACCACTCCTATGGGTGTCCCACGGGCCGCAGAGCCGGCAGAACACATGTCAAGCAATTCGAAATACACTCGTTACCTCACAAGCCCGCTTGCTAATCCACAAGCCAACCATGGTTTCGCACCTTCTGGTCCTCTTCAGCTGCCCCCTTCGTCACGTTCACATAATCATTCGTACCATCCCTATTCTGTTTCTTTGTCGCCTGTTGCGTCTGGATCTCGGAGTCAATTGCACCAGATGGAGCAGAAGAGAGAAAGTTCATTGACGCCAGCCCAGACTCAATCTGCTCAGCCAGGGTATACTCAAGAACGGTTTGATACTTCTGGGACTGCTCAGCCTCCTTCTCGTCCACATAATGTACCAAATCAAAACGAGCACGCGCAAAGTAGACACACTATATCTCCTCATCAATCATCCCAACAAATGCAGATCCAATCATCATCGCCATCACAACAGTCACAAGTACGGCTACCTCCTTTACGGCAGGTGTTGCAAATGCACCAACGAGATATCAGTAGTCAACCGCAAGAATTCCCTCCTTTTCATGTCCACCACCATCAGCATTACCAACAACCACTATATCAGCACTATCAATCAAATCAGCCACCAAATCAACAATTCTATGCACCACCCCCACCCCCTGGAATGATCTACCCCCCTCACTTACACTCACAACCGCAGCACCCTCGTCCACCACCGCCACCACAATATCAGCATTCATTTCAGTATCCTCCAAATGCAAATCAGCGACATCAACATTAGATTGATGTGTCTCCATTCTTTGTCTGGGCTTGTGTGAATAAAACCAAAATATATATTTCTGTATGTATTCAGTATCCCGCAGTGTCGCGCAGTATTAAACCAGAACACCAGATCTGTGGCTGCATTCAAAAAACAAACCGGCCAATTCAGGGTGGCTGACAATCACCATCAAATTTTCTCCGGCTCTCTTTTGCGCATCACATCAAATTTTTCCTTGGCTGATTGAGAAGAACAAGACGAAACGAGGCAGAATGACACCCGCCACCACCAATACTGCAGCACCTCGAAAGCGCAAGTTGACTGAGAAACGAGCTGAACAAGTGCGCAGGGCCCAGGCGGCTTTCAGGTACATACTAACACTCCTTAACTCTGACAGATCGCCCTTACTAATGACGTCACCTTGCTCCTCCTCCCTCTCTCTACACCTTAAACCGATACCCTCAATCCACAACCACATGTACCACATTCACCCAATCCAGACTACGCAAGAAGATGAAGCTGGCAGAGCTCGAACTCAAAGTATCGCTAATGAGCAAAGATCCCGTTGGTAATCACAGCGACCACAACATCGCCCACCACCAAAATTTTACGGGCACGAGCTCTTCGACTTCCCGATCTGCGTCACCATACCAGTCCCATTTCTCAAATGAGTGCCAGCAGAGGGACGCTGCAGGCGGGGAAGTGCCGACGGACCTCGACTTGAGCGATACAGATGCTGTGGCTGCGTTCATCAAGAACAACCCTGGACTGCGGGAGACTGTGCTGAAACAGACGCCATTGGCTGTCAGGAAGGTGCTTCAAGTGAGGTAATCACACGCTCTCGACCCAATCCTTGTAATCTTGATTATCGAACGTCAGATCTAACCCTATCTCTTACATTGTTTAGATTTGCGCAGCGGAACTTTTGGTTGCGGAAAGAGAATCGGATTAAGGAGCTTGAGAAGCAGGTGTTGGAGTTTGAGCAAGTGGTTCGAGAGAGATCACAAGAGACAGTGTCACCTGTGCCGAAATATGAGCATGCTGTGCTCCCTATTCCTGAAGTCAAACAACAGGAGTGGAACTACAAAGAGCCTGTCGAATATAAATCGGAGGGTGTTCGGTTGCCTGGATTTGGGGAACTGATGCGAAGCTTGCAAATTTCGTATCCATCTCCACCACTACAACCACATTACCACCAGCCTCGCCATTACCAGCCATACCAGCAATACTCCAATACCTTTACATACTGATTTGTTCTCGTTTTGTGTTAGAAAATCAATCTCGCTCTTGTGAAATAAACCCCGCCAGCTATAGAATCACTTCTTGATGAATCTTGTTGTTTTCTGTTTGACATCTTCCAAACTTCCATCCTTTTTCAAGTGCAACAAATTCTCTGTAATAGATCTTGCTGCTTGTTTTGCTCTTTTGTCTGTGATGGAGGCTATATCCGTCCATGATATATCGTAATTGCAATGGAGGCACCTGTAAGGTTCCGCTTGTACGGAGCCAGATATTTCGCTAACTTCAGGTTCTTGCACGATTCTTTGTTTTGTTAGTCTTAGAGTATATATTCGGTCAGAAATTACTATCTGATTTCAAAAAAACGTTGTATGTAGTCAAAGTTCGTGAACGTCGAATCGTCCTCGCAAGCTTAGAAATACAGGCACTGTTTATGTGTTTTTTGTTTGATTATATTGAAATGGAACGAATCACAGATTGTGCTCAAATTGAAAGTGGCATGGTCGCCCAACTTGAGAATCCATTGGATCAGTTTGATGTCGAATAAACCACTGTCTTAACGTCATTTTTATCCGATAAAAATATCTTTAAATCACGAATTTAGGGCGTTGGCTACTGTAACTCTTTTCTTTCTATTAGACCGCCAATTTCTGACCAAAGGTTGAAGTTAAATCTCAAGAAATTTACTTGTTTTTATATTGTATAGTTTGTCGAGTATTAACTGGATTAGTAGGATGCATGAAACGATGGTAAACATGAAAAGTCAGCAAAAAAGACTCATCGATTTCCCATGACACCCAAACCACATGAATCCTGGGCTGACAGAAGTCAAGACTCGAAAAAGTCCGTAAGAGCTGCAAAGAGAGCAGAACAGAATCGAAGGGCGCAGCGATTGTACCGGCAGAAGTAAGATCTTGTGATACCAACCAATCACTCATCAGAAACAGAAAAGAAGCCAGAGTGCGTGAGCTCGAAACTATGGTTGCCGAAATGAAAAGTGCTGCTGTCAACACGCCAACACTACGAGAGTTGGAGTTGCTTGAACGTATCAAGCAACTAGAGGACGAAAATACCACACTCCGAGCAAATCAAAACACTTATCCCACGAATGCTTATCATACATATGCATATCCGTATTATCAGGATCCGTATTGGGATTATTATCCTCATATTGGGCCAGCCCGTGCAGCCCCTGTTAATCCTTCCATACCTTTTACAAACTATTACTACTACAACTGTGATATTACACAACCACTCGCAAGTGCAAATACTCTTGAGACTACGTTGCTCGGACTTAAAAGCCTCAAATCACACGTTGCGTTGGTGACTGAGTTTTGCGGAACACTCACCCACTTCTTCAATCAATTATCAACAGGGCGAAAAGGTGGTTCCACGCCTGTTGACAATGCCGTGAAAGTGCTTTGGATTAAGGTGTTGACTAAGCGATTTCGAATACTCTCAAAATGTGATGACCGCTTGGATCACCAAATGGCCGTAAGAGCAATATCTGACGATATCTTTGGTAACCATCGAGACTGCATGGTACGTAGAGTTTAGATTTGATGTAGTCTCCTAAATACTAATAGCTCTGTGGTCTAGGTTATGGTCGCAGATAATTTGGTAATTTGGGTGATGGGCCACTTCCCGAGGACTTATTCTATTTTTAGAATAACCTTGTTCACACCAGAAAGCTAACAACCCAAAGGACCAAATAAAGAGCACCGTCTATGCACGGCAATACAAAACTATCAGTTAAACTCTTTAATTTTTATTAACGTGTTTGTATCGTGTGATAGGGCCAAGCGAAGATTGTAGAATCTGCCGCTGCTCTATACGAAACCTCTCGTATATCTGAATCGATTAATTATAATGTGTTTTTTGCTTCTTTGAAATCATATTCTATTTTTATTGTGAGTTTGCGAAATAACTATTTCAATGGAAAGAACGGTACGTGCGACGGGCTCCAGTTTGCCAAATAAATGAATGCACTAAACTTATGGCTTTAGAAATAACCTGCGATAATCGCGTTTGGCAACTAACTCCGTGAGTTATTTATACTGTTTCGTATCAATTAACTTGAGCTGCGCCGCAGGCAATTTTTCGACGTAAACCAGACGTTGTTGCTATTTTCGACGTGATTTTTGAGTGTATTACTCACAATGCTCCTTGAATTGTGTTCAAATTGGTTCGCCCTCATTCACTTGTTTCACAGTTTTTCTTCTTTCCAACTCTATTCTTTCGTCTTTTTCTTATTTATTTCTATTTCTTTCTTTGGAATTAAATAATTAAATTCGACCTCGGGAAGTGGCATATAACCCGATAATTTTGTATCTGAGGGCTTAGCAAACAACTGTGCGCAGCCACCATGGAATTCTGAAACCGCAATCAATGACAGCGACATACACTTAGAAGATGAATTCAAACAGCTGTCGTCATTACAAAACGATATGGGACTTGTACGAATGTTCTTTCATGCAACCAAGGTACAGCTTTATTTGAATGACACCGGAACTCATTTTGCGAAAGAATTTCTTTAAAACTCACGAAGGACTCAATGCCGATAGACTCCATCAGCGAATCTTCTCACTTACGAGTTTGTAAGCCAAAATGTTACTCCTCTGCTCTCCGCACGACCGAATTGCACTGGAGATGATGATTGATCGTTACCGGAAGTGCTGGAATGAGGATATTTCCAAGCTATCCCATGCATTGATTGGACTTAATGCTGCCGTCTTGGCTTAGATCAATTTCCTGATTTAAGTTCTTCTTCCTGTTTTGTGAATAAGTGTATATGCTTTGCAATCATCAAATATCCAAAAGACTTTGTTACAGTTTTATTATATGTTTATTGTACAAAACGTCTTCATCTCCAACACTACAACCGTATATACCACCAGCCTTGTCATCACCAGCCACACCAGAAGTACTCCAAAACCTTTACATACTGATTTTATTCTCGTTGTTTGTTAGAAAATCGATCTCGCTCCTGTTTAATAATCCCCTGTACACAGATTCACTTCTTGATGAAACGTATTATCATCCGTTTGACTTCTCCCCACTTCCAGCTTGTTTAATTACAGCAGGTTCTTGTTTTGCCAATGTATCCAACCGATCTTGCTGCTTGTTTCACCCTTTTGTCCGCGATTGATGCTATCCGTCCTTGCATATATTGTAATTGCAGAGGCACCCGCAAGATTCTTTTGGTACGGAGCCAGATATTTCGCGATCTTTGGGCACTTCCACGATTCTTTGTTCCGTTAATCTTTAAGTATATATTCAGTCAGAAATTACTGTCTGGTGAAGTTGTGCAGTCAGCCCAAGTTCGTGAAATTCGAATAGTCCTCGCAAGTTAACCAATACAGGCAGTACTTCTGTGTTCTCGGTGCGATCGTATTGAAATGGAACGAATCACAGATTGTGCCCAAATTGGTGGTATATAAATATTCGATCAGCTTGATGTCGAATAAACCACTTTCTTAACGTCATTTTTATCCGATAAAAATATATTTCAATCACGAATTAAGGGCATTGGCTGCTGCAAAAACTCTTTTCTTTCGATTAGACCGTCAATGTTTGACCAAAGGTTGAAGTTAATTCTTAAGAAAGGTATTTGTTTTTATATTGTGTGGTTTGTCTTGTATTAACTGGATAAGTGTGATGGAACATCGTCGTTGAAAAGTCGGTAAAAAAGGATCATCATCTCCCATGACACCCAAACCACATGAATCCTCGGCCAACAGAAGTGAAGAATCGAAAAGGCCCGGAAGAGTTGCAAACAGAGCAGAACAGAATCGAAATGCACAGCGATTATATCGACAGAGGTATGATCTTTTGATACCAACCAATCACTTATCAAAAACAGAAAAGAGGCCAGATTACGTGAGCTCGAAACTATGGTTGCCGAAATGACCAGTGCTGCTGTCACTACTCCGACACTACGAGAGTTGGAGTTGCTTGAACGAATCAAGCAACTGGAGGACGAAAATACCACACTGAGAGCAAATCAACACACTTATCCCTCATATGGCTATCATCCATATGCATATCCGTATTATCAGGATCAGCATCGGGATTATTATCCTCAAACTGGGCCAGCCCGTGCAGCCCCTGTTAATCCATCCATACCTTTTACAAACTATTACTACTACAACTGTGATATTACACACCCGCTTTCAAATCTAAATGCAAATACTCTTGAGACTACGTTGCTAGGACTTCAAAGCCTCAAATCACACTTTGAGTTGGTGACTGACTTCTGCGGAACACTCACACACTTCTTCGATCAATTATCAACAGGGCAAAACGATGGTTCTACGCCTGTTGACAATGGCGTGAAAGTGCTTTGGATTAGGGTGTTGACTAAGCGATTTCGAATTCTCTCAAAATGCGGCGACCGCTTGGATCACCAGATGGCTGTAAGAGCAATATCTGACGATATCTTTGGTAAGCATCGAGACTGCATGGTAAGTAGAGTTTAGATTTGGTATATTCTCCTAAATACTAATAGCTTTGTGGTCCAGGTTATGGTCGCAGATAATTTTGTATCTGAGGGCTCAGCAAACTATGCGCAGGCACAATTGAATTCAGAAACCGCAATCAATGACAGTGAAATGCACTTAGAAGACGAATACAAACAGCTGTCGTCATTACAGAACGATATGGGTCTTGTGCGTACGTTCTTCCATGCAACCAAGGTAAACCTTATTTGAATGATACCGGAACTCTGACGTTTTGCGAAAGAATTTCTTAAAAACTCACGAAGGACTGAATGCCGATAGACTCCATCAGCGAATCTTCTCACTTACGAGTTTGCAAGCCAAAATGTTACTCCTCTGCTCTCCGTACGACCGAATTGCGCTGGAGATGATGATCGATCGTTACCGGAAGTGCTGGAATGAGGATATTTCCAAGCTATCCCATGCATTGATTGGACTTAATGCTGCCGCCTTGGCTTAGGTCAATTTCCTGATTTAAGTTCTTCTTCCTGTATTGTGAATAAGTGTATATGTTTTGAAATCATCGAATATCCAAAAGACTCTGTTGCAGTTTTTTTCTATGTTTATTGCACGAAAACATCTTCATCTCCACCAATACTAAGTATTACCATTAGCTTTGTCATTAGCTTTGTCATTATCAGCCACTCCAACACCTTTATACTGATTTTATTCTCAATGTTTGTTAGAAAATCAATCTCGCTCCTGTGAAATAAACTCTGCCAGCTATAGAATCACTTCTTGATGAAACCTATTATTATCTGTTTGACTTCATCCCCACTTCCAGCCTTTTCAAAGTCAATCACAACAGGGCCTTGTTTCGTTGTAACCTCCAACCGATCCTGCTGCCCATTCCGTCCTTTTATAACCTTTATTCGCGACTCTGGGGTGCTATCAGTACTTGCGTGGATCGTAACTGCAGTGGAGGCACCCATAAGATTCGTCTTGTATGGTAAAAACAACAGATACACTTTCCCCCGCATATAACCAACAGCAACAACACCTTTTGTCCAGACACTGGTCGAACGCACCATATTCAGCAAATAAACTACGTCATATAAAATGGAGAATTTTGGGTTTTCCTTCACAACCCCTGCCGTCATTGACGTCCGAACAATCGAGACAGAATCCCGACCCTTCATAAACGACGTGCGATGGAAACTTCCAAGTAGCGGTTGCATCATTGACCCTCGTTTTGATTTCGTTTGGTTTTGTGACGACGTTGCTGATGTTGTTGCGACTGGGAACCTGTCACGTGTGAGGAAGAGGTCCCAGATTCGCGGGGTTGATTGCATAAGAAGGGGGATGGATGTGTTGATGAAGATTATGGTTGCTTCGTTCATTTCGGAGCGGATTAGGTCATCAGGTTGGTGGAGGATTACAAGGAGGATGGCGGATACGGTTGCGCTGAGGGAGAGGACTAGGAGGAATGTGAATTCGGAGTGTGTTGGGCCGAGGTTTCGTGCAAAGTAGGTTACAAGGGGGATGAATGCGAGGAGGAGGATGTTGTATACCCAGAGTGTTGTGCCAAGAGCTGAGCCACGTGAGGATGTGTATTCGCATGTATATTGATATACGTATCCTGGAAGCTGTTTTCTGATTACGGTTGGGTTTGAGAGGGTGTGCCAGAGACCAAGGAAGAATAACTCTATTGCCAAGAGAATGGTAACGACGGTGAACCAGAGTGCGTCTCTGACAAAGTAAGGTGGAAGCCGTACGGCTGAAGAGTAAATCAAACAGACACGGGCATTCTTGACGAGAGATGCTCCAGTCACAAGCACAAACGCAATCAACTGCAGCCACATACGCGCTTGACAGCTGGATACAGAGGGTGGACCAATATACGTCATATTTGCTACATACGAGGGAACAGTTCCGAGCGTCATGATGGCTAGGAAGAGAATGGATCCAGATCGAAGGGCTTTCTTTCCTCGAAGCGCGACTAGAATAATGAGAAATCCGATGGACGCAATCAATCCAAGAGCGGTGAATACAGTCAACAAGATTCCATTCGCTGATATGCGGTCGATGACTAACGAAGTGTAGATGGGTCCATCCAGTGGTGGGTTGGCTGATCCATCAAAAAAAATTGGCGTAGCGTTCGGGAAGATTGTAATATTTGTAACAAGCATATTGGTGATCGCCCAAGCTATTCGAGGGTTTTAAAAAAACAACTGGTGGGATTCAAAGGAAAGAATGAACTTACGGATTTGAGTGAAACTATCGCTGAGTCCATCGGCGTAGCTGACGACGAATTGGCTTTGATTTATGGGCGGAATAATTAATTTATGGTGATTTTGTGGGAAGAAACTTACGTTGCTACTTCTCCGTTTGAGGAAATAACCACGGGATCTCCCATTATTCCTCTATAACCCGTATCTATGTATAGAGTGTAATTCAGATAGTCCTGCAGCTTTCTTGACCCCAGCATTTGTGGTGAAAAGGATGGGTTGCTCTTCAAAAGCTAAAACTCGATGGGTTACCAACCAAATGACAATGGAAAGTCTGACTCACTTTATCAAATCCCGACGCCATGATTCTTGGACAATCATACATTTGGTTAATGTCGAAATAACTTTCGATTTCAATTCGAGAAAAGTTGATTCTACAAAACCAACCAAACAAATGAAATTAGTTGACAGGGGAGGGAGTACGCAACGAAAGTGTCAGTTTACCCCCATGGTGCCTGGAAGTTGTTAATTTCTTGCAAAAGGTTTCCTTCGAGCTGATACATGAACGGTGTAAACGTATTGGTTCCAAATACATTCATAATTCCTCGCGCGTATTTAAAGTAATCAGCTCCCCACAGAGCCGTTGCGTTCTGACTACTAAACGGTGAATTCATCGTGAACCAGACGTAATCATTCCCAACTGATCGGTTCGTCCTTTAAAGCAATGGTTTACTCAATTTCTTAAAGAACAAGTAACACTTACGTTGCCAAATCAAAATAAATACTCGCTGTATCGTCTTGACTCCCACACATGATAATATACCGTGCATCAACGTGAGCGAGTGTTTGTGCGAGGTAATCGACCGACTTTGGGGTTGCAACAATGTTTCCTAAAATGTGGAACCCAAGTTTCGAAAGCTCTCGCGATATGTACCCGCAGAAGGTGTTATCTGCGAATGTGGATGTGTCAATTAATGCGACGCGTTTGACGTTCCAGAGCTTGAGAGTCAGGGCGATGCTTTCTGCTGTTCCCGTTACTAAAGATTCGGGAGGTTAGAAGCCAGAAGTGCGATTTTAGAGGGGAGTGACTAAACATGTCATGGTTTGGAAATAGTACGGATAGTTTTTTCGGTTCCATAGCGATTGTTCGTATGTAGAGCCAGTGCATTGTGGGATTTTGTAATATGAATACACTTCCGCATCAGCTACCATTCCGAGGGGATCAAAGTCTCCAACAACACCAATGACCTCTGCATAAAACCATAAGTCAGCACATAGACCATGAAAAAAAAATATTTGAAAAACCTGGATGATTATTTGCTAGCTCATAAGCCAGTGCAATCGCCGTCCCCGCTGAGCTTCTCCGTCTCCTGTTTGGGTAATTGTTGAACCTCTTTACGAGGATCGTAGTGTTGGGAAGAATAGTCGGATCTCTGTTCATCTGGTCGATTCCGACTTGAACTGCGAACTGGTTCCAGTACCACCACGATTTGTAGCCCCAGAGGTTCAAGTCGCTCAAGGTTGTGATGTTGAGCGTGTCCAGGCCGCCAACAACTTCAAACCCATTATAAGTAAGGCCGGGAAGTCTACACCGTGCTTAGCAAGAGTGTGGAGATGTAAATCGAAATCTCACTGTCCAAAGGGACCTATTATGGCGATTGTAATGTTGGATTGGGTCTTGGGGGAAGTCATGACGAGGTTCCGAATGAAAATCTGACAATTCTACCCAGACGAAATTTATTGGGAAGCTTTTTGTCTCGTGATTCAAAACTTATTTTAAGTCATGGAACTTTGGCGTTTTTAAATTATAGATTTAGAATTTATTGTGAGTATATAGGCAGCCCTTCCCCATGCACAACGCCATCTCCTTCAAACGCAACCTTCTCAAGAATAAGCAGTTTCACAATATAGTTACTTCCAGCGACCCAGACTTTATTCACCTGCCACACCAAATTCACGTTCTGCGATGCGTCTTCCTCCGTCCACTGTTTCGCATATGATTCCAACACCGTTATATGCTGTCCCGCATTCCATTAGATTTCAGAATTTATAGTTCGGGGAATGAATATATACGTACACCCGCTTGCCGACTCGTGAACAGATACACGCCACCATACAGCGGCACAACCAGAAACGCAAACTGAGCAAGCGACGAGTTTTGGCGGACAACAGCCGCTGTTACGATTGCGATGAAGACTGCGGAGAAGGAGATTGCTGTTAGGATGCGGATTCGGCGGGATCGTGCGAGTGCGAGGGGTATGGAGGGGTCTGCGAGGGATTTGTTGAGGGATGTCATGCGGGTTAGGTAGGTTAGGTTTGGGAGGCGGTCTTGGAGGGCGTGTGGGAGTGTTGTTGGGAAGACTGGGGTTGTGAGGGAGAGGGGGAGGGCGAGGAGGAGGGATGTGCCGTGTGGAAGTGGGCCGTCGTATGCTGGTGGTGGGAGGGGTGGCTCTGCGGGTGGTGCATCTTGTATTGGTGTAGAAGAGGGTTGATTAATATCGCTGCTGTCATTGTTTGATGATGGTGATAGCTGGGATGGCTGCGGTGTGTTTGAAATCATTTTTTCAAATTGGATTTGGGAAAGCTTTCAATTTTAACGATTTTTGTTGTTTCAAAGTATTATTTCATTATCATCCAACCCATCCATAGAAACTCTATGTAATCTTCAAAATAAATAAGATTCAACGGCAAGCGTCATTGACCTGTGCCTGAGACCCAGCTTTACAAGTGGTTCCCTCTGGACATTGGTACTCATACCAAGAAGATCCACCGTTATAGTTACCTGACGCACCAAGCGAAATGCACTGCTGAATAAACTTTGGATTCGTTGTACACATCATATTTCCAGTCTTACAACTCGTGTCCCAGTACTGCCAAGGAGACTTTGGAAGCACACCGTCAGTCGAAGACGGGGTTGTTGGAAGAATATCCATGAACGTGTGAGTGTTATTTCCCTTTGTAGAAACAATCACGTCAGAGCAAGAAGCAAACGCTTCGTTCGCGGGTTGACCGCCGTTGTCGGCTGTGTATGTCCACCGGATGATTGCAGAGTATTGGGACTGGCCGGCAGGGACGGGAGGAATCGTGATGGGGATGTGGCCTGAGCCTTTGATTCCTGGTTGGGCGGGGATGCCGCAGGTAGGGTCTTGTCCAAGGAGTGTCCAGGTTTTTTGGTTGTCTGTTGAGATTGTCACGTTGCAGCCGCCGCGGTGGAAGGCGGTGAGTGTCCAGTCGACGACGGCGGGGCCTGGAGCGAGGGTTTGGGTGAAGACGGGGCCTGCGGGAAGGTAGTTGCAGGAGATGTCGAAGGCTGGGTGCGGGGGAAGGTTGACGTTGATGGCACCTTGGTATTTTTAATTGGGTAATCGGGGTTAGTATGAAGGTGGACTTGTGCAATCGCACATGCTATATATTGATACATACCTTTGCCGTAGGAGTAGCCTTGCTGTTGGTCACCAGGCAATGCACGGGTAATGGGCCAGACCATCAGACCATGGGCGGAAACTTGGGTAGCAGCGGCAGCAAGAGTCAGGAGAGCAGCGGAAATCATAGAGTGTTTTGCTATTACTGATAGGTGGACAGGAGGCTGGTTGGCTATTTATGCTCACGGCTTGGTCACCTGACAAACCATCGTGATCAAGTCATTCGTCCTCATTCCTCCCAATAAATTCCAGCAAGCATGAAGCGGCAAGATGAATATAAGGGAAAGCCTCGGTGGCTCTATTGAGGCCAGAAATCTGTTTCTGGAGCTGGCATGGTGGCAGCTGCAGTTGGATGCCTAACTGGTGGGTGTCCATCGCATTAAAGTTATTAATTACAAAAGCAGAGTGTTGACGTTTATGCAGCGGGAAGGAAGAGTTTTACTGTCGATATCTTTGTGTGTTTATTTGTCATTCAATATATAGTGTGTTCGGGTCATTTTGGTAAAAGTGAAAGAAGAAAATAAGGGATGAAAACGGTGATGTGGTACATTAAGGGCACGCGTGAGTAGGCACGCGTGGTTGGTATGAAACATATGATTAGAAATGAGAACGTTAATTGGATGAGTCATATCCAATAAAGTTAACACTCCCCCTCGTTCGAAACTTTCTGAACAATTGATTCGCGGAACTGTAGGAACTTGATTCGTCCGAGTGGCTTGGTGAAAGTATCTGCAATCATTCGATCAGTAGGGATGTAAACGAGTTCGACGTTATTCGCGTGGACTTGTTCTCGCACGTAACGGTATTTTACATCCATGTGTTTTGATCGTTGGTGTGACTCATTGTTGCGACTGATTGCGATGGCCCCTTGGTTGTCTGCAAACAAAACGGTTGGGTTCGACTGTGGTGCGAAAAATTCACCCAAGAGCTGTCGCAACCAAATGGCCTCAGTCGTTGCCTGGAACGCAGCAGTCCATTCAGCCATCATTGAAGACGTGGCTATAGTAGGTTGGAGCTTGCTGCGAGTGGCGATGGTGGATCCGGCTAACGTAAACCAATAGCCAGTCGTGCTGAGTCGAGTGTCTTCGTCGCCCGCCCAATCCGAGTCCGTGTAGCCCACAAGAGTTGTGGCGTCTGGAGTCGTGCCGTCGAAAGTGAGTCCGTGGTTGGGCGTGTTGGCGAGATATGCGAGGAGTCTGATACCTGCTTCGTAGTGTGCTTGCTGGGGCATTGAGACAAAACGAGCAAGCGTTCCGACTGCGTACAAGATGTCCGGTCTGGTCCACACAGCAAGGTACATGACGGAGCCAATGAGTCCACGATAGTTGTGAGTGTCGTTGTTGAGGGGAGGTGTGTTGGTGTCATTACTAATGCGTACTTGGTCAGACATCGGAGTCGAGGTCTTGTGGTCGGCGGAGACATTGAACCGTTCGAGTATCTTTGCGGTGTAGCCTGGCTGGGTGAGGGAGATCGTTTTCTTGCTTCGATCACGACTGATACGCATTCCGATGTAGTCTTGAAGTTCGCCGAGGTCGTTGATATCAAGTTTGGTCTTCAGCAGCTCCTTGGCGTACTGGATACCTTTCTTGTTGGAGGCGAAGAGCACCAAGTCATCGACGTAGACCATGAGGATGATGTGGCCGGTTGAGTGTTCGATTTTGAACACGCACTCATCGTTGACGAGACGGATAAAACCAAGAGAGGTAAGTTGAGCGTTCAGCTCTTCATTCCACGCCCGCCCGCTCTGTTTTAACCCGTAGAGTCCTTTTCGTAGGCGCAGAACGTTGCCAGGGTTCTTGAGCGAGTATCCTTGTGGCGGTTTCATGTAGATTTCTTCATCGAGCGTGGCATGAAGGTAAGCGTTGTTGATGTCCATTGAGTGGATTTCGTAGTCTCTTGCTGATGCCAAAGCAAACAGGGTCTTGACAGTTGGGATTTTGACGACTGGGGCAAACGTCTCATAGTAGTCCATTCCTTGGATCTGCGTGTATCCTTGCGCGACGAGACGGGCTTTGAACTTGGTGAAGTGACCGGCTGAGTCGCGTTTTGTCTTGAATACCCATCGACAGCCAATTGCTTTTCGATTCTCAGGTAAGGGACACTCGTCCCAAGTTTTGTTGCGTCTGAGGGCGTCTAACTCTTTTGCGATAGCGGACTTCCACTCTTCTGATTGTTCTGAGTGGATAGCGTCGTTGTAATGAGCCGGGTCCAAAGACAGGGTGCTGACTTGGGCGGCGTATGCATGGAGGTGAGATGTCGTTATTTTTGCTGGTTTGGCATGTTTCTGATCAAAGCCGTACCAAGCAGGTTGTTTGACGTTGCGTCTGGGTCGTTCGGATGGAGATCCGGGTTCGGGACGTATTGAACGAGGTGACGGGGTTGGGACGTTAGGCGGTTCCCATCGTCTTGGATTTGAAGATGGACCAGGCGTTGGGGTGCCAGGTGCTGTGGCAAATCCTGAGGTCGGAGGGCTTGGAGCGTCGGATCTTGCTGGTTGGTATACGCTGTCGTTGTCGTCGTTGCTGATGTCGTTGTCAGATTCCGATTGCTGTTGTGCGGATTCATCGTCGTCGGAGGCGTCGGAGATAGGGACAAGGCCTGCGGTTGATGGAGCCTTCTCCAGGATTTTGACAGTGGCAACGACGTGAGTTAGCTTGGTCGCTTCGTCGTAGACGAGGTAGTTTCCGTTTCCATTGTGATTAAAACCAATTATTCGACAGGGCATTCCTCTGTTGTCGAGCTTCTTCCGCTTGTTGTCGGGGATGAAGGCGAAGGCACGGCTCCCCCACACGCACAACTTCGAGATGTCAGGGACTTTGCCGGTGAAAGCTTGGTATGGGGTCATGCCGAGGCTCTCGCGTGGAGTGCGATTGTAGATGTATACGGCGGCGTGTAGAGCGTATGCCCAAAATCGTTTGGGTAGTTCAGCGTCGCGTAACATCGCACGAACCTTGTTCATAATCGATTGGATGGCGCGTTCAGCACGGCCATTTTGTTGAGGATGGTATGGAGCAGTGAAGGTTTGTGTAATCCCTTTGTCTTTACAAAATGCACTGAGCCTTTTGTTAGTGAACTCGGTGCCATTGTCTGAGCGAATTTCCTTGACGTTGATGCCGAAAGCAGTGTGCATGTCATTAATGTGTCGTTCATAGAAATCGGCAACTTCTTCGTTGCTCTTGAGAAGGTGAGCAAAGACCGAATAACTGTAGTCGTCTATGGCTAACAGGAACTTTCTGTAGCCTCCAATTGCTTCGACTTGGAGTGGCCCAGCAGTGTCCATACTGAAAGTGGTGCCGGGGTTGGAGCTTCGGGTCCGGGCCTTCTTGAAGTTGCGGCTTGGGAGGTTGGCCTCCAGGCAAAATTCGCAGACGAAGTCGGAGCCGTTGCTGTCGCTAATGGGTGGTAAGCCTGTCACGATTCCTTGGTTCTTGACAAGCATATTGATCACGTGTTTTCCACAGTGGCCGAGACGTCTATGGAGGAGATGTCGGGAGATCTTGTCACTGCATTCTTTATGGGAAAGGAATGCTTGCTCAGGTGGAACTGGCGTGGCAGCGACTCGGTAGAGATTGTTTTGGCGAGGAGCAGTGAGTACAACTTTCCCGTTCAACTTGACGCTGACTTCTCGTTTGTCTGTAGTGATAATGCACCCTTTCTCCGTGAGGGCAGACATGGAGACCAGGTTGGCTTCAAACGCAGGGACATGGTAAGCCTCTTTTAGTTCTACGTACCTACCGTCTGTTGTGAGGAGATTGACTGATCCCTTTCCAATTATCTTCACAGGGGATCCGTCGCCGATGGAAACAGTTTCGTCAATGGGCGTGTAGTTACAGAAATACGCGTGCTCAGTAAAGAAGTGACGCGAGGCGCCGGAGTCCATTAATGATGGAGTGTCGTTGTGAAAAGAGAGGTAAGTGGAGAAAGATTTATTGTCGTTATGGGCCTTCGCGGCAATGTCAGTATGAGCAACTAATGCAAATGGTTCAGGTTTGCCGAGGAGTTGCTCAGCAAGTTCTTCAGTGAACGCAGTGTACTTCGGAAGGAGGAAGGCGATGGTCTTTTGGAGGTCGTAGTTGCCGAACTCGGGGTTTGGTTGTTCAGTGCCGGGAAGGGTGCGAGGAACTGGGGAGAACATGTTCGGGAAGCGCGATGGGAGCGTATCAGTCGGATATGGGTGTTCCAGGCGATACTTTACGTCTGGATAGTCTGTCGCAGCTTGACAGATATGCTTAGTGTAAGCCAAGTTTTCTTTGAATGGGTCGATGCCTTCACGAACTAACTGTTGGTAGTTAAGTTCCTTGTAGAATTCGTCGACGCGGTTGCAGTGGTGGTGCCAGAGCCATCTTTCCATCATGAGGCTGTTCTGGAGATCTTTCCAGATCTGACGGCGTTCGTCAGCACTGCGGCCTGGGACTTTGACGCTCTCAAAGAAGTCGGAGGTGCTCCAATGGGCCAGCGGGTCCTCGTCAGGGTCTGGCTTGAGGTTGTTGAGCTGCTGGAGCTTGTCCGTTTCGGCCTTGTTGGTGGCACGGACTTTATCAGCATACTGGTCCCACTCTTCGCGTTGGACCTGGGATGGGTTTTCGTTGCGGGTACGCCCAAGGTTCTGGAAGGTTTGCTGGAGGGCCTTGGCTTCATTGAGGAGGACGACGTTGGTCAAGAAATCATCCCAGTTTTGGGTTGGGTCCAAGGCGGTCAATAGAACCGGGTCAATCTCTTCGTCGGTGGTGGTGTCTCTGTGAATGTCATTAGTAACGTGGGCGGAATCGTCGTTGAAGGTGTGTTCATACCCTTTGTCGTTGTTGCTAATAAAGCTGTCATTAGGGGCCGCGCTGGAGAGGACCTGGATCATCTGCTCTCCATAATCGGGGTCGTTATCAAAACGTTCAATCAGGTCGCCGTGGAGCTCGTCGTAATCAACTTCGGAGAATGAGTCTGCCCAATCCATTTCGTTGTGTGGTTCCAACTTTGGCTCAAGCTTGGGACCAAGACGGTCGAGGACAGACACTTCCACAATGGTGCCGAGACGTTGATGGATTGGGAGTGGGCCAAGACGTTCGTGGATGGGCTTGCATTCAAGGACTGTGTGACTACGGATTGGGTATGGGCAATGGCGGATGCTTGGTTCATACGCAGCGAGGGCAACATAACCGCTGGGCTTACTTCCTCTGTGTCCACCACGGCCGCGGCCTCTTCCTCCCCTGCTGGTGGGGTGGTTGCCTCTGTTTGGACCTTGTGGTGTTCGTGGAGGAGTGTCTCTGGAAGGAGGGCGACTTAGCCCCTTGTCTTTGTTGGACGTGGTGCCAGATCGGATGTCGGCCTTGCGCCCTTCGCAGTCGTTGAAGAGGTGGCCGGGGATTTTGCAGTAGTTGCATGTGCATAGCTCCTTGGTGCCGTGGGAGGAGCGAGCTGATAATCCACTGTGGGTCTTAGTGGATTGGGGTGCGTAGCAGCTTCCTTGATCAAGGACTTCGCATGCTTGGTGACTTCTGTGATGACAGTATCCAGAGTCAGTTCCTTGCCGGTGAGGTTTGACATGGAACGCAACATGGTGACTAACGTTTTCCAGTCATCCGATGCTGGCAGGGAACCAAGGACAAAGACAATGTGCTCCTCTGTCTGACTTGGAGTGAGGGTCATTCCATGGAGGCGCGTGATGAGGCCTTGTATCTCTCCAAGGTGAGTTGTCATATCTGTGAGGGGTTTATACTTCATACTCATGAGTTCTTCACGAATATTAACCCTGTCGTTGGTAGTGGTAGCCGCGTACTCTCGTTCGAGATACTCCAGCATTGCGCGCGGGGTCTGCAGGTGGTGGATCAACTTGATGTTGGCGTCACTGAGAGCGTTGACAAGGTAAGCCTTTGCTTTTCTGGTAGCCTTGTAGATAACCGAGTGTGTAGCGCGGTGGGCTTCAACGCTCGTGACGTGGTTTGTCTTTTCAGCATCAGTCGGATGGGCAAGGTCAATGGCAGTCATGGTTGGCTCGGGGGGAGGGTCAATGCGCAGGGCAATGTCGCAATCCTCAGCCTCGCATTTGCTCTTGAAGCGGAAAAGCCAGATGGGGAAGTCTTGGGTCTCGGAGCCAAACTTCTCAAGGTAGCTGCGGCGGTCTTTGTCTTCAGACATGGTTGTACTGGGTATCAGGGGTAGGATGTCGTTTGGTCACTGGAGGTAGAGTCTTTGGTGCTGATAACGTGTTGACGTTTATGCAGCGGGAAGGAAGAGTTTTACTGTCGATATCTTTGTGTGTTTATTTGTCATTCAATATATAGTGTGTTCGGGTCATTTTGGTAAAAGTGAAAGAAGAAAATAAGGGATGAAAACGGTGATGTGGTACATTAAGGGCACGCGTGAGTAGGCACGCGTGGTTGGTATGAAACATATGATTAGAAATGAGAACGTTAATTGGATGAGTCATATCCAATAAAGTTAACACAGAGAATCCTTATTCATTAATTTGAGTGTTAAAAATGATAGAACCCAAGGATAGCTCCACCCCACCATCACCCTCCTCCTCTGAGACTGAGACAGACACCGATCTCGACACCAGCGCCAGCACCGGCACCAATAGCAACGGCGAATCAGCCGAGGCATCAGCCACCAACAACAACCACAACAACAACAAGAACACAACTTCCGACACCGATCAAAGCAACAAAGTACGTCGGCGCCTCCAAAACCGCGAACACTCTCGCGAATGCAAGCAACGAAAAGATGCGCGAATCGCCTTTTTGAAGGTGAAAGTTGCTGAGTTGGAGGCAGCGGCGAGGGTCAGCAGCCGGTGCTCATCGTGTGGGAGGGTGCAGCCGCAGAAGAGACTCGATCTGGTCAAAGAGATTAGACGGCTGGAAGAGGCGAATCGGGTTCTGAGGAAGCAGGCCGAAGAGAGGGGGCTTCTGCTTGCTTCTCATAATACCGCAAGTAATAAATAAAACAATTCAATGTCCGAACTCGAGACCCTCTTCGCCACGTCCTTTTCAACGGCCTCCCTCGACACGTCCACGCACTCGCGACTCGCAAAGACGCTTTTAAACTCTCTCAAAAACAGCGATTCTAGTTCGTCTTCGTCTTCGTCTTCGTCAAAGTCCGAGTGGCGCGTGGCTCTCTGGCGCTGCGTCCTCGCTTTCACGGCAACAAAACGCGTCGCAAAGGACGCCGCCGCAAAGACACTTCGCTTTCTTGATGCTCTCGTGAAGGCCGCGGATGCTGTCTCCGTCTCTGTCGCTTCAAAGAAGGATGTGGTGCTTGTCGACAAGAATGCTTTGGTCCTCTTTCTCTTGAAGAAGCTGTCAAAGGGCGCTCATGCTAAACAGGCTCATGTCAGATTCAGAGTCTGTCAGTGCCTTTTCCTGTTGCTCAATCATGTCCAGGAAATTGAGTATGTATCTTGACTTGATGGAGTGAAGAATACAAAGGCGATCGCCTAGCGAGACAAATTTAGCGAAGGAGTCTGCCGAGCAAGAACACAATTGGAGCGTTAAATACGAATGGTCGTGAGAGCAACGAAGGACCTTGTGTAATATAAGCGGCGGAAATAAGCGTGAAGCGAGCGAATGGAGTGGAGCATGAAAACGCGCAGTGGAATAATGAGTGAAGTGAATTAATTAAGAAAGAGGAGTACTAAAAGAAAGACATTTTGACTTGAGGGAACGAAAGCGAAAAATGCACTATGTAATAGCATCTAACTTAACGCGTTTCAACAGTGACGATTTACACGACACGCTTCGAACCATTTTGATGCAACGTGCAAGAGACAAGGATGTACATGTTCGTGTTCAGGCTTCCATGGCTCTGTCGCGGTTCCAAGGCCCACCAGAAGATATTGATACTCAAGTGGTTGATGTCTTGATTGATTTGATGACGGGAGATGCTTCAAGGTACTAGACTTCTGTTCTGTTTGACACAACAAGAATACTAACACATTGCCTCTTCACAACAGCGAAGTCCGCAAAACAATCCTCTGGAACATTGACTTGACAGCAACATCCCTTATTCCGCTCCTCCAACGCGCTACAGACGTGGACGTGGGTGTCCGTCGTATGGTATACCAAAAGTTTGCAGCGTCCGTTCCAGATATGCACAACCTCCCACCTGAAGTCCCTATCGCGCTTCTTACAGTCGGACTAAAGGACCGTGACGCCGGTGTGCGTAAAAAGTGTCGTGCGTTGTTGTGTGACGTTTGGTATAAAGGGTATCAAGGGACACTGCTAGAGTTTCTTGCGGATTTGAATGTTCGGAGTGTTGCGGCGCAAGAGGCGCTTGTTGCACTTGTTGAGGCTGGATTGGTCAAGACGGATTTCGTGACTGGTTTGTTCTTGTTTTTGATTTGCAGGGTTTAGAGAGTCTCTCTGACATTGATTACTTGCAGACGACATGTGGGGTGATGCACTTAGTATCGAGTTTGTCTTTTTCGCGAGTGTGTACGCACGTTGTCTTGATGACCAGAAGGTTTGTCTGTATAAAGTGAGCATTCACAAAAAACCTAATCCCTTCATTTCTCACAGGAAGAAGACAAACTTTTGGACTTTCTACCCTCCCTTTCCACTCTCTCCAATTTACTCTCAAAGTTTGGAGCACTGATTGTGAATCCACCTACAAACGACGAATCGCAAATCAAGGCACTTGAGTTTGTCCTCTCCCGGCTTTTGCAGTTGACTGAGTGTCACGATTTTTCGGATGAAGTTGGACGTCGCGGCGTATCCTTGTGCTTGAGTTGAGTGTTGAACGATTTGGCTGAGTACAGAAACTAATCTTATGATTAAAAAAAGGCAAACTTCTCGTGTGCGAAGACTTGCCAACGGAGAACCTGCAATACATCATCAAGATTTTGAGAAAAATGGAGCAGGCGGAGTCGGACGTTTTGTTGTGAGTCAAATCTGAGTTGAAAAACTGTGGTTCTGAAGTTTCTTTAGAATCGTAGCTGACGCGGTATCTGGAATCGTCGAAGCCTCGGAAGATGCCGAGCTGGAGGATGGGGTAAAATATGTGCTTTGAGTTTGTTTTGTCACTTCTAACCAAAAACATAAAGGTTGATCCATTGATGCACAAGTTGTTGATTCAAATGCAGTGTCTGGAGATTATTCGCGCGCTTTTTGAACAGATTTTGAAGGTATTTTGTGTGATTTAGGGCCGGACTGTATGCTCACAAGGTATAACCCACAGCCACCTGGAAAAGACAGCTCCTTCCTGGTTCTGTTGCATCGCTTCGTAATTCCAAGCGTTCGCAGCAACAATGCGTTGCTAAGACAGACTGGAATTCACTGTCTTGGACTGGCGTGTTACGTCGATAGAGTTGAGTCCCATTTTTGTGATCTGGAAATACTTTTACTAAGCTTTCTTCAAAGACTTTATCGCTTGAAAATGCGAATTTGTTTCTTCATGCGTTCCAAGTGGAAGAGTTGGATGGAAAGAAGCTGGTTTTACGCGTGTGTAATCCAACATCAGAATATCTATCGC
Source organism: Rhizoclosmatium globosum (assembly GCA_002104985.1). Classification (NCBI taxonomy): domain Eukaryota; kingdom Fungi; phylum Chytridiomycota; class Chytridiomycetes; order Chytridiales; family Chytriomycetaceae; genus Rhizoclosmatium; species Rhizoclosmatium globosum. Next base: position 110,139 of record MCGO01000031.1, on the reverse strand, counting down.
TAACACGGATCATTAGATTCTCTTTGACCTTATAATGATCCACGGCGTCACCGTAGTCGACGTAAACGCCGTCGTCATGTTTATCCTCGCGTGTCTCCAGCATGAAGATCCAGGTCTCTTGACGCTCGCAGCTGAAGGCGCAACAAAGCTTCTCATGATGAAGTTTATCGAGAACGAGCAGATTTTGGAGGCGTTATTGGTGCTGTACTTCCACCCACATACGGCTGGACAGCATAGATTGAGACAATGTTTGTCGTGCTTTTTCCCAATGTATGCTTTGTCGAGTGCGGAGAACCAGGCGATTTTGGCGACGGTGAGGTGACGCGATTTTTGATATGGTTGGCTAAATGAGATTTTAGACTGTTGTTGCGGCGTTTACGAATTTGACGCTGGAGTATGAGGAATCGGGGCAAGGCCTTTCGCCAGGAGATATTGCTGCTCAGATGGGAGAATGGACTGATTATCGCCGTCTTGTTACTTTTGAGAACGGGGAGGAACACGCAACGGGTTGTGTGCATGGTGTTGTCGCGGTGTCGTTGTTGGAGGCGATGCTTCGAGAGCCAGGTGAGGTTCCAATTAACGTGAATCGTGAGTTTACCAAGTGACTGTATGTAGATATTCAAAAGGAGGGAACCAAGATGCTCAATATTTTGTACATTGACGCAACTGTCTCTGAAGATGTGAGAAAGCGGATCTTAAAGCTTGCGGATGATGTTCAGCCGATGCTGGTTGTGGATCCTGTTTCGTTGAAGGGGTTGAAGAGGTTTGGATTTTGCGTTTACTCGTGAGTTAGCTTATGGTTGCATTGTAGATTTACGGCCAAGATTCAAGACGGAAAGAAGAAGAGTGATGATGGCGAGGAGAGTGAGGAATCGGATTGATTTTGACTTTGAACTTTATTTTATACAGCTGAGTTGAAATATACATGATATATTATTTTGAATTGAGTTGAATATATTACAAATTTTGAGGGAATCCATATAAATGAAGGAGGGCTATTGTCTGTTGACATGGTATGTTGGTATGTGCTTGAGAATCAAATCAATCAGAAAAACAAACACTTTTACCTCGGCCTGGTGCATATCCGACGAAACCATATCCAAAATATTTTGTCTGAGTTGAAGAAGACGGGGAGAGTGGGACGATAAAGATTGGGGTTCCTGAAGAACCCTTAGAAACGTCTGTCGAAAGAACACTCTTACTCACCATCAAATAAAAAAGCAACTCATCGATAAGTATTGTTGCCTCGCGGGTTTCAAGGCCCGGAATACGATGAAATGTAGACGGAATATGGGCAGGAATTGGACTAAATGGTTTCACTCGTTTATCGCGCAACTCGTTCAAGATTCTAAGAGCCTGTAATTCTGAGTTAGCTTTGAACGTTGAAGTTAGTGAAATGAAGAATCTATTCACCTCGTCCTTTTCTGGTTCGGTCTCACATTTATCTACCAGCTTGATCTTCACTTCCAATACTTTCCGTACATTTTCCATCGCCGGTTGGTGCTGATTGTCCTGGAAAAGGCTCTTCAAAGTAGGGATATTAGCGGTACTGCAACCTTTAGAGATCCTTACATCAGCTTTCATCACAAGGCTGGCAAATTGATTGATCAGGTCAGACGATTCTCTTAAACTTGGCACTTTGCTCAAGAATGACTTTGTGATTTCGATGTCTTGTTGCTTAAGAAGCAACTCGGTTGAAGAAGACACCTCATCAGTCTCGAAATCGGAGGTATCCGAGAAGTTCAAGAGTTCGTCCCATACGATATCATCAGAAGCAACGTATTCACTCTGTTGTGGATTGTGTGGATCTTGTTGATTTTGAGGTTCCGCGGCAGGAGCGATGGTGATGGTGTGGTGATGGGTACGATTGAATTGCTCGGCGGCCGCGAGAGCACTTGCCTCAAATAAATCCCGTTGTTTTATCATGGCAGTCAGAGACATATTCTCGGCTTGGAGCTCTGCCAAGTGTTGTTGTTCGTGTTCGTTGCAGGGTCCTTCTTCGGGACTGTCCGCTTCACCAGTCGTGCAAGACTTTGTACACGTTGTCAGCTCCGCGTATCGTCGTTCAAGGTCCTGCGTTGAACATCATAAGCCCCCAAGAACCACTTTACAACCTTCTTGGATCAAATTTACCCTATGGAGCTGGTTCCGCTTTTCGCGATATCGCTTCTGGGCTTCTCGGTTTTGTTTTTGGCGTCGAGGAGACGGCCCGGTTTTGGTGAGTGGGTCTTTGCTTGATGAAGCTGGTTGTTTTGGAGGCATAGTTCAAAGCTTGCTTTCCATCCGACCGATTTGTGTTATCGCCTTTCATTATTCCACAAAATTCCATAGTTATTTTAGAACTGGCAATTAACATAGTCGTGACGGAAATCCATATTGTCTTGTCTGAAGGCCACGAAAGCTTTCAGCTTTAATCGTGTGCAGAAAACGATGTTGAGGAGTCTGCGAAATGATTCGGGCAAATCTGGTCAGTCGAAAATGGACTATGAATATCAAATGGAAATGTCTCGTATCTTACTATGACTGCATAAATATTTTTGACGATACATTTGTCCGTTGAATAAGTGAAAGGTTGAGTAGAAACAACCACAGTGATGTCTTCAGTACGTATCCGTGAATCACGAAAATTCGCTCAGTGACGGTTTTAAGTAAAAGACTCAGGATGTATTGTGTAAGACATATGATTCGGAATTTCGGCTTTGAGTGTTTTCATACGTAAGGCACGGCTAAGGTGACGCCATACTGAGCAAGATAGATTAAACAGACTGGCTGATTGAAAGGACTTTCGTCGTCAAAGAGGTTTGTCCGTAATGTTCGCCTTCCTTTGGTCACTACTTTGAATTATATCGTCGCTGAACAGATCAAATCAAACTAGAGTTTATCTAATTAATCTAAATCGATAAATGAGACCAATTGTGTTGACGTACTGCTGCTGGCCTGCGAGTAACTGATTGGTTGTCCCCATTAACCAAAGTAGTATGGGACGAGACACATCACGGCCCAACTTTCATCCATCGTGCCTCCCTTGTATCCACTTCGTCTTGAAATGAGGGAAGATCTCTCTGCGGGCTCCTCTGTTTTAACCTCTTGACTTGATTGATAGCATCTCAAACGATAAAAAATCCACCTCAAACTCGTCGACTCGAAATATCCATCTATCTTATGATAAGAAACGACTTTCAACCCCATTGAATCTTTCCAAGGTTTTCGATTATGGTCAATGGTAGCCGACGGATTGATATTTAACTGCGAGGGCAGCAACAAACAGTATCTGTAGATATCAAAAATATAGTCGTGTGATTGATGTGTATTTAGATGGTCCAGTAATAATAGCCGAAAGGACACTTGGTGTATTTTGAGGTACACACATTCCGATTGTTCCAGAAATTTATGCAGTGAGAACTGCAACTTTGGAGTTCCATCCAGTAGAATATTTCATGGACGGCTGGTGAATGATCCAAAGCCCCTCAGGAGTCAGTTACTGGCTGCCCGTCACACTGAAAGAAACGGGGTTTCCTCGCCTCGTAGACTTATATATAGGGCTTTAATTAAACACACGAGGAGAGAATGAAAGAGGTGTTTGGTGACACACCCCTCAATGTCGTATATATAATTATCCTGTTGTGTATGAAACAAATATACATTTATTTTAAATATTTAGCCGAAATATTTATAAATCGTGAGGAAATCCATGCAAATGAAGAAGAGCTAGTGCCTGAAACGTTGTTGAGCTTGGTCCATTAAGTCCTTCAACGTTACCTTTTCCTTATGTGTATCTGACGACACCATATCCATAATTTTTCGCTTTAGTTGCACTAGATTAGAAACCTCGGATACAGATTCCGGCTCCTGTCGAGAAGTCAAAGAAAGCCCTATAACAAATAAATCCAGCCTCACCAATAAATGGACAATGATTTCATCAAGTAGTTTTGTAGCTTCCCGCGTTTCAAGGCCTGGAATATGATTAAAACTTGTTGGAATATCTTTGGGCACAGGAACAATCGGCTTCACTCGCTTATCGCGCAATTCATTCACGATTCTCAAAGTCTGCAATTGTAAATGATTGGTTTAAATTGTGTGCAGGGAAAGCAAATAATAAATGAATACAACCTCGTTCTTTTCCACTTCCGTAATGCATTGATCCACTAGAGTGATTTTCATATTCATGACCTTTCGCACATTCTCCATCGCCTTTTGATGCTGGTTTGTTCGGAAAAGGTCCTTTTAAACCGGATTTCAGTTTGACTTTGGGAGGAGGAAAGTGAAGTTACATCAGCGCTCAAGACAAGATTCGCGAATTGATCTATCAAGTCTGAGCATTCTCGCAGACTAGGTACATTTCCCAAGTCTAGTTTTGTTGCTTCAACGTCTTTCTGCATCGTTTTCTTGTTTAAAGCATCGTCTTCAGGATCCAGATTAGAGGAGTCCGAGAAGTTCAAGAGATCCTCCCAAACTATTTCATCTGAAGCAACGTCTTCTATTTCATGTGCTTCATGTGGATGATGTTGCTTCTGAGGCTCCGCGGCAGGTGGGACGTTGAAGGGGAGATGGTGAAGTTTGTGATGCACTTCCTCTGCCGCCGCCCACGCATTGGCTTCAAATAAATCACTCTGCTGAATCATCGCAGCAAGCGTCATATTTTCGACTTGGAGTTGAGTCAACTGGTGACTCTGTATCTCAACCTCGTCTATGCCACCACATTCGAAGCATGTCCCAGTGCCATCGTATCCCACTTCAGCAATCCCACAAGAATTCGATGAATTCGTGAGCTCAGCGTATCGCCGTTCGAGGTCCTGTTTAGACACTGAGAAACAAACACCCACTCAAATCCTTTTTAGTTTACATGGTAGAGCCGATTCCTCTTTTCTCGATATCGTTTCTGTGCTTCTCGATTTTGTCTTTGGCGTCGAGGGGATGGTCCGGTTTTGTTTAGAGAGGCTTTGCTCGATGACGGCTTTTGCTTTGGTGGCATGATTTGTGGTACATTCGAGCAAAGGATGTTCTGGCATAGAAGTCCGATGGTTTTACAAATGCTTGTCGCGAATCTCGATAGATATAACCGATTGTCGAGATATTGCAATGATTGATGCCAATAGTGCAATAGATTCCGACAAGGGTTAATGCAAGCGAAATGCGAAGGATATGATACTAGCAGCCACGAGCAGCATATCAGCTATATTCTATTATGACTCGAAATGAACGTCAGCCTCAAAGTTTAACATTTCGTTCAAACAATTTGAACCAAACCGCGTCTGATTCTAATATAAGGCCCGTGACAGGCCGTCCAAACTTTGGTTAACCAAATCCCAGATCCAAATACAATATACGGACCGCTATTGCCAGTTTACAGGCGTTCAGTACCATTTTTGAAAGTATTTGAACGAGCTAGTTGAGCTTTGGGTGGCGAGATTGTCAGGGCCTTGTTTGAAGCTGGTGATGATGCCTTTAGACTGACTGTCATATGCCACACCCATCAGTGTCGCAGCTCGATTGAACTAGACGTCGACAGAATACTCGTTAGGTGAGATAAATTGGCTGGAGGTAACCTTTTTCAGTGTTACAGTTAGTAGAGTGTTATAATTAACCAACACTGCTTTACCATGTTTAAGGAAACACACAACATAATTCTCACCGCATTTTGCTTCACACATTCGAACAAGTATTAGAATGATGCCGTAGTCACATTTGCTTTACGGTTGTAAACCTTTTTTTTAACGTTTTTATTTCAAGAAGAAGACCCTACTTCAATTCTGTTCAAAGCGTGTACTACCTGGGATATTTCGTCCTTCCAGTTTTTTCTATAGCGATCTATAATGAACTCCATTGTGATTCGGTCTTGTGAAGAACACAGGAGAAGGATTCTGATTTGTAGACCCAAACTATGCAAAAGACGAAGACGAAAAATATCGTTATTGAGCCGTTTTTGGGTTTCCAAGAAGTCCTACGTGCGAAGTCAATTTAATGTTCGCTGTCACTCAAAAACGATGGGTGTATATACCTTGATTTCACGAAAGTAGGTTTGCACAAGACCCAAATCATTTTGTAACGATGAAAGAAGTTTGATCTCACTTTCTAATTTTGCGTCGATGTGAGAATCAGCTGGTACTAATTTTGGCTGGTGTTGGGTTGCCGAATATGGAGACAAAAGGTTATTTGCCACGATTATCTAAAGTTAACACAATGAGAGACCAGCCGTAAATTCATTTCAATTTACCATAGAGTTACAATGCTTGCCAAACAAGTAGTCAGATATTATACTCAAGGCTGCAGGGCGATCCAAGTTGTCATCACATCTTGAAAGAATCTGAAGCCTTTGAATTATCATTCGAATCCAAAGCCTGCATATATAATTATTCGCAGGTGCCGAGCTATCCTGGTACCCCGTCTGAGTTTGATTGAAAACTTGTGTGAGTGTTTCACAAAACTCATTAACCAACTCAGACTGAGATGCGAGGCTTTGAAGTTCTAGCAGAGAAAATTGAAGAGTTTTTGCATTTGACCGTGGATAGGATTCATCTGTGGTGTGGTAAGAGGGGTTTGGAACAGACATGCTGTTCCAAAGAGGATGATAAGCAGGACCCGGTTCGCTTTGAGGATAATAATTCCAATAAGGATTCTGATAATACGGGTATAAATATGGATGATGGCCGTGTGACGGATAAGTGTGTTGATTTGCCCGAAGTGTGGTATTTTCATCCTCCAATTGTTTGATACGTTCTAACAACTCCAGTTCTCGTGGTGTCGGAGTAGAAGCGGCTGCAGAGTTTATTTCTGCTATAATGGATTCGAGCTCGCGGACTCTGGCCTCCTTTCTGGGTATGGGATGAGTTACAGTTTGGTATCTCAAGATCTAACCTCTGCCGGTACGACCGCTGTGCCCGTCGATTCTGTTCAGCTCTATTTGCAGCCTTATCGCGGTTTTTTGTGCCTTCCTTGCTATTGGCTGAGAAGTGGTTTTGCTTTGGTGTCATTGGAGATCGATGAGCCGTTTTCCCAACTTTCTGTCAACTATTCATTGTAGTTCTTGTAAACGTTAAAAGAAACACAAACTGTGATTATTTTCAGCAGATGTATGCAGGTCGCAATCGATGGGTGGCTCGAAATTGAACTTGAATGATACCTAAATACAGTCTGAGCTCAGCTCGCTTACTTCACGATAAAAAATTATTAAAATAACAACAAGCTTGTGGCTCATGAATATTAAGGTTATGCAATGTGTCGTTCGATGATGATTACTGTTGAGTTTCAAATGATTCTTTTGACGTCTATTAATTGCTTACTTTCCGATTCTTATTAGCTCTTAGGTATTCTTTAATCTGTTTCCGCAATAAATAAAGAAGAAAATCTGGAAACTTGAACTAAGACAATGGACCAACGTTAAGTCCCGTAAATGTATGGGATAGCTTGGAAATATTATCATTCCAACACTTTCTATAACGATCTATCATTATCTCCAACGCTATTCGGTCATCCGGAGAACAGATGAGAGACACTTTAATTTGTAGGCTTGTCAGAGACAGGATTCGCTGATGCAGTATTTCAGCATCGAGCTTTTTGCCAGTGTTTAAGAAATCCTAGCGCGATAATATCAGAGTTCCAGCATCATTCAAAGAAAGGTAAACCTTGGTTGCATGAAAGAACGTTCGCACAAGACCCATATCATTTTGTAATGATGAAAGCTGTTTATATTCATTTTCTAATTGCACGTCACTATCATTGATGGTGGTTTCTGAATTTAATTGTGGCTGGTTATATTTTGCCTCGCCCTCAGACACAAGATCATCTGCAACCATAATCTGGAATACAAAGCCATTAGTATTTAGGAGATGACACCAAATCTAAAATCTACAACCATGCACTCTCGATGCTCGCCAAATATGTAATCGGATATTGCTCTTAAAGCCGCTGGGCGATCCAAGCAGTCATCACATTTCGAGAGAATTCGAAACCGTTGCGCCAACACCTGAATCCAAAGCACTTTCACCTCATTAGCTGGTGTGGGCCCATCTGTCTGCCCTAGTGATGTTTGATTGAAGAAGTGGGTGAGTGTTCCGCAAAACTCATTCACCAGTTCGGAGTGTGATCTGAGGCTTTGAAGTCCCAGCAACGTAGTCTCAAGAGTATTTGATTTTGAATGAGGGTATGTTGTATCACGGTTGTAGTAGTAAGGGGTTGGAAGAGATACTGAAGGATAAACAGGGGCTGGCCCACTTTGAGGATAAAAATTCCAATACGGATTCTGATAATACGGGTATGTATATGGATGATAGCCATATGAGGGGTACGTGTGTTGATTAGCTCGGAGCATGGTATTTTCGTCCTCAAGATGTTTGATACGTTCAAGCAACTCTAGCTCTCGTGGTGTCGGAGTGGTAGTAGTCCTTTCAGCAACAATAGTTTCGAGCTCACGCACTCTAGCCTCTTTTCTTGGTGCGGGATGAGTTACAGTTTGGTATATCAAGATCTAACCTAAGCCGGTACAATCGCTGCGCCCTTCGATTCTGTTCTGCTCTGATTGCAGCTCTTTCGGACTCTTTCGTATCTTGACTGTTTTCGGCCGAGGAGTCCTGTGGTTTGGGTGTCATGGGAGATCGATGAGCCTTTTTACCGACTTTTCAACGACGATCTTTTCGTTTATCTCATTCATCCAGTTATCACACGACTAACAATACAATGCACCAAGAATAAGAAACCTCAAAATTCGGTCAAAAAAGTTCGGCGATGTTTGGCGGAACCAAATCGAAACGAAAAGTTCCATCAGCCAAACGCGCGTTTTTCGTGATTCGAGTCTATTTTCATTGGATAACAATGGCATGAAGACAATTGTTTATTCTACATCAAGCTGATCCAATGTGTTCACAAGTAGGGCGACATCACCACTTTCGATTTGAGTACAATCCGTGATTCGTTCCATTTCAATACGATCGCACGGAGAACACATGAGAAGTGCCTGTATTTGTAAACTCGCGAGGACTATTCTACGTTCCCGAATTTCGACTGCACTCAACTTTTTGAAATTAGATAGTAATTCCTAGCCGAGTACGCAATTATAAAACTATAACAAGCAAGAAACGGGAAAATACCTGACGCTCACGAAATATTTGACTCGCAAGACCGGGGTAATTGTGCATTGATGGGAGAGAGCAAAACTCGTTTGCCAACTGTGAATGCAGATGCTCCTCCGGCTCAGACTGACCTTGCCGTGGGCTTAATTCGATGCTCTGGGGGACAAGGGAAGAAAGGTGATCTCGTAAGAGAGTCTGGAGTGGCGAAAGGAAATTAGATCAAAGGACAAGGGCACCAGTGCACATACCATTTTCTCTCTATGCTCGTTAAATAAATAGTTTGATATTATCGTTAGAGCTTTTAGGCGTTCATCGGCAGCTGTACACTTTGAGAGCAGGTGGTGTCTTTGCAACAACCAGTCTAACCAAAGTGTAGCAATGGTTCCTCGTACCACATGGTCAGCTCCATAAAAGGACTCAATCGCTTGAATGACGTTAACAAATGTCTGACAAAGTCGAATGACTGACTCCGAGTGTGGCTTGAGACTTGGAATTAAGAGCAAATCATGTTCCATAGATGTAGAATGAGCTAAATACTCATTTTCGATGGGTTTAACAAAATCTGGTTCATGGGTGGGGAGTTGGTAGGGTAGTGCCGTAAAATGATTGACAGGTGCAGGAGGATGAGGATAGTACTGCCAGTGGTAAGCAGGGTAATAAGGATATGCATATGGATGATATGTAGGGGTAGTATAGTGATGTTGGTTTGTTCGGAGGATCGAGTTTTCTTCCTCCAACTGCCTAATTCGTTCTAATAGAGCCGCCTCCCGCGGAGTCGGAGCAGATTCACTCCCTCCCACAATCTTTGCCACGGTAGCTTCGAGTTCGCGGACCCGGGCCTCCTTTCTGGTGTCAGGTGAACGGTTGGCTGAGTAAACATTTAATTCGAGGATCTCACATTACTCACCTTTGCCGATATAAGCGCTGGGCCTTCCGGTTCTGGGCGGCTCTGATGGCAGCTCGATCGGTGTCTTTCTTGTCTTCTTTATCATCTGAGGAGGAGTCTTGGGCTCTCGGCGTCATACTGTGGTCACCCAAGCACTTTTCACCGACTTTTGCCCGAGATCGATTTCCAACGAAGTATATCAAAATTTGATTCATTGGGTATTCCCAAAGTATACATCTTATTCGTTTAATACAAACATGGGGGGAAAATGGGTCCAAGTCGAAGTTTACTTTATCAACGGATTACCCAATTGGCTCATAAATAGATAATTAAACCTTCAGCGTGTCCAACGCATTTACTATTGTTTCCACATCTTTGCTCGATTCTTTTCGAGATCGATCAAATATCTTCTCAACTTCAATCCGATCCTGCGACGAACAAAGAAGCAAAATCTGGATTTGTAAACTCGCCACATGTAGATTTCTGGATTGAAGTAGGTGAGAAGAGCGCGATAAAGTCCGCGATTCTGTCAAAAGAAACTAAAAAGCATTAGAGATGAATTTCTCGTCTCTGACACAAAGCGTGGCAAACCTTTGTTTCGCGAAACAATTGTTGAACAAGAGCAATATGACTTTGTATGGAATCAAGTTTGGAACACTCGTTTTCATATCGACTCCATGAATCAGTCTCAAGAGATTCATCAATCACTACAGCTAAAAACGTTGACGCACTTCCTGCTTTACGACGGTTAAATGCTTTCGAGGCTTCAACAAGCTGAGTTTGAACAAGAATCTGCACGAATTGGTTGAACATCGTGATTTTGTCAGTTTATGTCAAAAACACACCATTGATTCTCGATTATCTTCAAACATGTGATCCGAAATCGCGACTATGGCCTTCATCCTTTCGGCATTCGTCGCACAAGAAGTCAAGACACGAAACTTTTGTACCGACACGTCCAACCACATTGAGCACACCTTTGACATGACATCGTCCTTCAAACTCTTTGGCGACTTCACTATGCGACAGATATCTTCAAATAGCCTGCAAAATCGGTGTACTGTCGATGAGCAATTCTTGAGACTCGGTAACTCCTGCAAAATACGTTCGATGGCAGTTGATTCAAAAGTTGGATTATTCGATTCAATGGACTCGCAGGTTGTCATATCAGTCAGGTGTGGAGCAAAATGAGGGTTACTCGGCGATTGACAAAAAGGAGCATGTGACGGCGGTATTGCGTGATTGTAGCCTTGTTCACAGTATGAGGGATAATACGAGTATGAGTAAGGATGGTATCCGTGCATAGGATACATAGGATATGTTGGGTGATAAGGTTGGGAGGCAGTGGCTTTCAGCGCACTGTTTTCGGTTTCCAAGATCTCAATCCTCCTCATAAGCTCAGCCTCTCTTGGTGTTACGGTATCGCTCTCTTCGGTTGCAGCCAGTCGCGCAACAGTGGCTTCGAGTTCACGGATCCGAGCCTCTTTTCTGGAAAGTAATTGGGTGAGTCATAAGGGATTGGTAAGCTTCGGAGACTGTTACCTTTGGCGGTACAATCGCTGGGCTTTTCGATTCTGAGCGGAACGAATTGCTGCTTTCTCGTCATCGTCATCGTCCTTATACGAGACCACAGCATCGGTTCTTTTTGGAGGCATTTTTGTTGAAGTTTGCTTTTCTCTCGTAAGCTTTTTTATTGGGCATGACGTTAACAGCAAGCAGACATGTAGTAATCTAGAAATCACATAGCAGAAGGAGGAGCTCCTGATGACGATGGATGGCCAGACGGTCTCTCAGCTGCAGGAGAGACTAAATCTGGGGATTCAAACTTTTGTAAGACTGGGGTAGGAATAGGGGCTAATGCGATTGATGATGTAGAAGATGAAAGTGTATTTGGTGGAAGAGGAGCGGGAACTGTGGTTGGTGGGTGCCCTGCTGACCACATATTAGGAGGAATCATGGGTTGTAGAGGCTGTGCCCAATGTGGCATTACCGGAGCATGTTGAGGAATGGAATGTGGCGGTGGATGAGGATAATAGTAAGGGTACGGAGGAGGAGGAGGAGGGTAGGCGTACATGGGATAAGAAGGGTATGAATGCTGTTGCTGAGGATGGAATGAGTTCGAAGTTGGATACGCCGAAATTGGAGTATTTGGAGATGCAACATCGGGTACTTTGATTCGTTTGAGAGCTTGGTTTTCTTCTTCAAGTTCTCGCACACGCTTCTCCAGTTGTGCAATCTTTTCAGCCATGGTATTATCTGGTTGATTGACAGATTCAGACGCATCAATTTTGACGGCAGGGTGGGCGCGAGACTCGGTCAAAAGGGACAGTTGGAGCTCCACTATTTTTTAAGATGAGTAGCTGAGTAATTTGTAGTAACGATAAGCCCTATTCAAGAGTGACTCACGTTCTTTGATTCGATTATCTTTCCTCATTCTAAAGTTTCGTTGGGCCTAGAGAAGTAAAAATATGGATAAGTAAGGTGACCACTAATCCAAATTGAGTCCAACAAAGCAAAACAAGCTGACTCACTACTCTATTTTGAATCGTCCTTCTTTCTACAGGATCCTGAACATACTCATCTGGGTCCGCCTTCTTCCTGCGAGTCGCTGACATATCACTATGACCGTCTGGCGATAACGAAGCCGATTTCACCCCATCCCTTGGCATATCTGGTATTCCTATAATAAGATTAGACGTTTGCCAAAGTTTGAAGACGCTGCGATGGCTGGAAGCGGTGTTAGCAACTTACGTAAGTCGGAGGATGAGAGACTGTAGCTAAATTTTCTGAGTCAGCTCAGGATGTCTTCTCGCCCGCTCCTACGAAAAATACCCAAAGACTTTTCGTTCGAATTGGATCAAATTCAGATATCACCTATAGTGCTTATTGGGTGTGTCGTAGAATCACATGTTATTAATCCTATGTTGTTTAACGTTTGAATCCGTTATTGGGGTTTCAGGTGTTATAAAAAGTGTTCATGCATACAGTTTATTTATCAAACAAGTCAACAGATATGATATCAGTAAAGTTCTAAAGTGTCGGAGGTTGTAAGCGCTTTGTCATCAGCAGACTGTGCTGAAATAGCCTCGATTCCGTTGCGATTGGCTCTCCTGCGATTCAGCATCGCTTTCGAGATGCATTAGAGACGGGACCGGTGAAGTGATGGCAAGACCCTTTGACAGTGGGTGACTCACAGTCAAATGCGATGGTGATGGGATTGGGAGCTGGACACCCGCCGATGTCCAACTTAGAGGTAGTTGGTAACCTGCAATTGACTGGGCTGGTGGCGAAACTGGCGGAGTTGCCTGCGATTCCACCTTTGACACAACGTCCTTCAACTTGACATTTTCCCGTTCCAATCCAGCGCATCGTTCCTCTAATATCCGAATCTTTTCGAGCAATTCTGCATTGATTGTGTTGGTTGAAGAAGAGGATGCGGTGAGTTGGGTGAGGACAGCGACTTTGACTTCAAGTTCTTTGATTCGAAGGTCTTTGCGTTCTCGGAATGCTTTTTGAGCCTACTCAGGTTAAAAAACAGGTTAGCTATTTCGACAACACACATTAAACAAATAAAAAGAAGAAACTCACCAATCTGTTCTGCTCTGCTTTCCTCGCAGCAGCTTCTTCAGGGTCAAGACACTTTCGCTTTCGGCCGGTGACTGGCTTAGTCACCAACGTATCACTGTCAACAGGCTCTGGATACGACACAGGAACAGGAGAAGAGGATGGAGCAGTCATTTGGAGTTTCGAAGAAGGATTTTGGAGCCTCTTTCAATCAGCATTACTCATTCAAAACGATGGTGCGTTTGTGACTCATTATGACTCATAAATCACTCCAATTTAAGGCCATCGCCAGTGGTGGCCTCCCTTTCTTGCCTCACCGAAACGTCGAAGCTCTGAAGTATCCTTTTTCTATTCCTTCGATCCTTCGATGGGATGCTTCGTGCTGTTGCTGGTTAAATCGCAATGGGAGATCTATAACCATTACGTAATGTTACTGCTGTACGTAATGGACACAAGAAAAAATGATTTGAGAAATGTATAATTTAATGCAGAAAATTCAAAAAACGTTTTACTGTCTCAGCGGAATGAACTTGTTGTGCCTCTCATCACTTTGAATCCTTCCTTGGAAACACATTCGGCTGAGACGCTCGTCTGAAGCCATTATACATAATAGAATATTGCTGTTGCTGTTGCTGATGCTGCATGGATTGGTTTTGATTGATGGATGCAATTGGATTGATGGTTGGAGGAATTAACAAAGAATGTGAGTTCAATATAGGCTGTGGCTGTTGTTGGGACGTAAGGCCGAATGAGAGCGGTTGATGCGAAATCCGCTGTTGATGCTGTGGTAACTGTTGTTGCTGTTGTTGGAACATTGCAATTTGTGGTTGAATTCTAAATGGTTGAGACGATGAGGATGCAAACTGGCTATTGCTCATTGTGGAAACTGAATGGAAACCAAGCATAGGGTCCATCACGGGAGGTGATGCTGTCACCGGAGAAATTTGCTGATTTGTTTGGAATTGCTTCTGTGTTTGGGAACTCACGAGGGTTGTCAACTCTTCGATTCGTTTGTCCTTTGCAGAGCAGTTTGCACACGATGATGGTGCACTAGTACTGGCCGAAGAAAGTTTCTCGATTTGCTGTTGTTGTTGATTGCAGAGCTCCAAGAGTTCGCTGACTTGCTGTTCAAGGGACTTGATTTTCTGTTCCTTCCTCGCACGATGGGCTCGTTGGGCAAGACGGTTTCGGAGTGTTCGTCGAGCGGTTCTCTCAGTTGGTTGGTCCGCTTGGTCGTCGTCTGAATGATCCGGAATGTCATCAGACTGGATGTGAGTGGAAGCGGACTGGGGGCGTTGGGTTCCGGAAGTCCCTGATGTCCCTCCGCTTTCGTTGTGGACTGTCATCAAAACGTTATCCGCCCCGAGAAGTCTTGGACCCTATGTGGCCTTGAGTTATTTTTATAAAAAAATTAGGGCCGAAATTGATGATGAGGTTTCGAATGGAGATGACGGTGATGGGATGAAAGATATGCTCGGATGAGGCTGTGACAAACTGTGGATTGGAAATTGTATCTGGATCATTAGGTTCATCAAAGTGTGCAAAACGAGATGTTTTGATGGTATGAAAGGGCTTGAGAGTGAACCTTCTGCGAAATGCAGTCAAGCATCGGCTTCATTTTGACAGACAAAGCACAAATGACCAGGGCACAATCGAAACTTCCTACGTCTTCTCATTCTGATATCAGAGACCAGCATTTCACCCTACCTTTTTCGATGTGTCTTTCAACACAAGCCACAATGGCAAAAATGGTAACAAGTTCTGGAAAGGTATCAGCAATATCACCTTATCTGAGAATTTCAAACGCCATTACTGTTCACGTCAGGCATGTCTAGATGCATTCGAGTTACGGCTTAAGTCCACCAGTTGTAGTCATCAATCAGAGAACGAGCTTCTGGAATGAATGATACGTTTTATTATTCAACAAATAATGGTGGCCGCTCCAAGATTGCTTCGACTTGTTCAAATAAGTCTTCCTACAAAGTCCATGATTAGTGAGCAATACAAATAGCTCCGCCAGGAAACATCAGAGTACTTACAACGTAGCCCTTGTTGTTTTGCCGTCCAATTTCTAGCGCCAGCGAAAACTGAAAGAGAGGTTAGCTACAGGAGCTGGCAATGTGATAGCGGTTGTCTTACCCGATTACAGTCCTCCTCAGACTTACACAGCGAGAACAACTTGTTTTTCAAGTCAACTAAGCTGAAGAATAATTTAACTTTCTCGACCGAATCCCTTGTCATCGTCATATGCTGGTTTGTCTCCATCAGTTTGAATCAAAAGACCTTAAAAAAAAAACCAGGACCACATACAATGAACAGCTTGAACATGTTATTAACAAGATGTTCATGTCCCGCCAGGCTAGGAACGAATTCGAGGATACGTTTGAAGTTATCCACTGCAGCGAGACTTGTTCCGACGCAGGAATCTCAGGCAGATCCTCACACTCAAAGTAAGTCCCTCCCAATGATTGTCCATATGTTTCTTCACAAATCGGCCCATTTTAGATCCATCAACTAATTGGGGGGTTTGTCCTCAACTCACCAAATGAGCAGCATGCACCCTCTTCCCCTTCTCCATAATCTCAATCGCTTTCAACCGGTCCACCATACTGCAGGCTTCCAGTATCCGGTACTTATATTTCAGCATCAGGAATATCCGTTTCCGGATTTGGAATGAGTCGCGTAGCTGGGATTGATCGACAAAGAGGTTCACCATGGAGTCCACGTCTGTGGAATTTTGGAGGGAGGGGAGGGATTTGAGGTCGTGTAGAAGGGATCCGAATACGGGTACGCCGTATATTTCTGATGCTGATTGGGGTCTGAGGGTTGATGTGAGTGGGGATGGGGCTATAGGTGGTGCGTAGGAGATATCTGAGGTTGATGCATAGTATGGATGTGGTGGATTTGAGAGGGGAGTTGGAATGCAGGTGGGAGGAGGGATTCCAAACGTCGATTCAGTTCAGTGTTTTCGGCTTCGAGATAGTTGACTCTTGACCGAAGGTGGGCAACTTCGGATTTGAGTGTATTGAGTTCTGATGATGCTGAAGAGGAAGCTGGAGGAGGGTGGTCTGAGGAAGAGGATTTGATATCAAGTTGTGCCTGAAGCTGCTCAACCTGGGCTTCCAGTTCCTGGTGAAGTATGTATCATTTAATAGTAGTTATAAGTGGAGAGTATCCAGTTCTCACTTTGATACGGTTCTCCTTTCGTTCTCTCTGTTTCAAGGGTCAGTTTTGGAAGGCGATGAAGGTGATGCAGACGTACAAACTTCCGTTGAGCTTCTCGATTGGCTACTTTGTGCCTCTCTGCTGGATCCATTTCGTCATCGTCTTTGGGTGCAGGCTTTCGCTTTGGGGGCATCTTGCCGAGTGCTGTTTCAGCGTTTGTTTTAGAGTAACAAAGTGAGTAATGCAAAATAAACTAATTATATTTGGTACTTGGCGAAAATAACGAGAGGTTGTTCACAGACTAAATCCAGCAATACGTTCATGCTCCTGCAATGAACTCTCCACAGACCGGTACATTTCCTCCACAAGCGACCTATTCTCTGCACGACCAATCTCCATGGCAATATGAAACTGCATCTTTTCTTCCTCCGTTTTACAAACGTCCGAAATCTTGCTTCTGACGTCAATAAATTTGAAGATTGTTTCGCATCGCTCCTTCGGATCCGTGCATCGCGCTTGAAATTCAAACAGATTGCATAGTTCGTCAATGATGGGGTGGTTTGTGAGGGATGGCACAAGGTTCATGGCCTTTTTGAGCGTTTTGAGGTTTGGGGTAGGAGGACCCGATATATGCGATGATAGTGACTGCTTGTTGAACGTTTCTTCAAAGACTTCCAATATAGCTGAAGAGGGACTAGCTGATCCTGTTGCATTATTATTCGAGTTGTTGCCTCCACCACTCGAATGACTGCCATGCGGAGACCCATGTCGAACTTCACACCCATAATTATTTTTGGTGCACTACTTCCATACATGGCATACATATGGTCCATGTGCACTTTAAACTGGTTTTTGGTTGCCTCCATTATCTCGATCGCCTTTAACCGGTCAATAGGGCTACACGCATCCAGTATCTTTGTGCGCGAATAAAGCAGTCGAATGACTTGTTTCCTGATTTCTTTTCCAGAAGAACTCTTTGACTGAGCCTATTTGGGTTGGCCTTACGTAAGGATCGACTCGTGTATGAGTAATGATATGGGGGCAACATACCAAAAATGCATCCGACATGTCATCCACATATTGCATGGCTTGAGTTCCGCGAATAGACGGGAGTGATTTAAGGGCTTCGCGGGAATTAGATATTTGGAGGGGGCCGTACAACTGTTCTGCAGCTGTTCCTGATGATGTTTCTGAAGAGTTTCTGGATTCATTCGGGCTGTCTGCCATAGCTTTCTCCCAATCATTCTTTGTAAGGGCGCTGAAGAGCATAGGATGAGTCATCTGGGGTCGTTGGAGGAGCGGATGGACCTGTGATTGCTGGTGGTTCAGGGAGGAAGACGAGGAAGAGGAGGATGATGGTGTTTGAATGGTATTGGGTACGATAGGGTTCCAAGGGGCAATTAAGGTTGCATCGCAGCGACTTGAGCTGAGTAGAGCTGGGAAAGCCGCGAGTTGTCCTGTTGAAGCATTGAAACCTGGGCCGAAAGCGCGGCAGATCGACCTCGTTCATACGCACAATGGACACAGTGTTGGGGCGAAGGTTCAGGCGGAAGGTGCACGTTCAAGTTGGGCTTTGCGGGTTCGGCGGTGCTCGAGCCGCCGCCCTGGATTAACCCTAACTGCATCTGAAGATCGGCAACTTGGACTCGAGTTCTCTGATTCGATTGTCTTTGCGTTCCCTCTGACAGTAGCGATCAGTTAGGTGTCAGTTACAGCCTGCTGACAAGACTCGTCAATACTCACAAACGCTCTCTGTGCAAGTCTGTTCTGTAAGGACCTTCGTTCCTCTATGGACATGTTGTCTGTGATTTCATCCTGAGTTGGTGCCGAAGAAGCCCCTCTTCGCTTTGGCCCCATCTGAAACGATGATTTGTTTTCCGTGCAAATCTTGTCAATGAAGAACGGCGAGAGTAAAACAAAGGAACAAGAAATAGCATTGATTTAATTATATATACAGCATATTATTGCTTTCAGTCCAGTCCATATTGCAGATCCTCCAGGAACTTTCCCTTTCAGTAGATTTAAGCATATATCGGAAAAGATACAACAAATACTCACAGTTATGCGTTTGTTTTGAGGCTTCTCTCGAGACACCTCGATGGCGAGTATGAACTGATTTTCATGATGAGTAATAGTCACTCTAAAAATTCTGACACTCACATTTGTTTTTTCGGTTTGATTCGCACACATATCATGCAACAGTGTTTTCAACTCCATCATATGGAATAACAGATTTTCACGTTCCTCGTTACTTTTGGACTTTGCAGCGATCTTTTTTTTTTGTAAATTACCAATCAGTCATCAATGCGATTTCTAAACTATAAAAAACTTACCGAATACAAGTCACAAAGCTGATCTAAGGCTTGAATGGCCGTAGGGTTTTGTAGTGAAGGTATCGCTCTCACACTCTCTTTGAATGAGACTGGATCAGACTCCACGAGCATCTCAGTCTCATTATATTCTGTAGGTTCCAGCTTAACAGCTTTCCCGCCATCACCAGCGACCATACGCGCACAGCCATATGTATAATTCAAATGACGACGATGCTCTTTCTTTGCGTCCTCAATAATCTCAAGGGCCTTCACCCTATCCATAATAGTACATGAATCAAGCATCTTGTACTTTGCATGCATAAGCCGAATGACATGTTTCTTGATTTCATACGGATCCGTCATCTGAGATTGAATCTTTTTTTTCGTGACATTTGTTTCAGGATCCGTTATCAGTATCACAAAAAAGAAGGGAAAAGACAAAAAGTGTGTACTTACAATAACGTTATCAATAAATACATCCACCCAAGCACTCGTTTGCAAAGATCCAAGATCTCGCAAAGCCCGTCGACAAGGCTCCATATTCATGGGCCCGAATTTTGCTTGCGCCGATACCACCACTTTTTTTACTTGATTGTCAATTGACACAGCACTCACGGAGGAAAGCTGGCGAGTGACTGGTCATGAGACAAATTCGCCGAAGTTCGAAGCATCGGCGCCGAGAAGCTTAAATCAGTGCTTTGACGAACAGGGCTATCACAAGATCTTGGAATCATGGTGTTCGTGGTCGTGGTGGTGACGAATCCTGAATCGCTTCGTACTGGGCTCATGGTTGCCCTTGAAACATTGGTAAGAGATTGGGGCTGTGTGTACCAAATCCCGTTGATGCCACCACTCGTCACTCCGGAGACGGAAGGAGTGATTCCACATATTTGCTGTAATTCCGTGATACGTTGGTTGAGAATGGCAACCTGGGCAAGGCATTCTTCGGTCCGTGTGCGAAGGTCTGCACAGGACAGGCACGGAGCCGGGGACGAGGAAGTAAGGAATGCGACCCGGTCTTCTAGCTCTTTAATCTTGTTTTCCTTACGCTCTCGGTCTAATGTTTTTGAGAATTATTGATTAGGTAAGGCGTAGATCCGCTGACACTTACAAGCTCGCTGAGCCATTCGGATCTGGACAGTTCGTTTGTTGTTCGATAGAGGGGGCCGGCCTGAGCGCTTGGGCTTGGATGTGTCTGGATCTGGGTGGGGAGAAGGGGTCCGAGGCGGAGGAGGGTCCATTTTGGAGAAGATTTTTAAGATGCTTTACTTTGTCACTGTGAAGTGAATATCGCCGTCTTTCTCACCATGATTACGTTATTAACGGATTTCTGCAGGAGATCAATATCGTCGGAATGGATTCAAACATCATAATAATTATTCACTACATATTCAGGTAACTGTCCAATAAACAAAGGGGAATAACACACAACCCTATTCCAAATTAACACTCATGCAATCCACAAATATTGTCCGTCATCACACCCTGGAGCAATTCGTTCTATCATGTCATTTTCAGTGAACGATATCAAGAATAACAAACAAGCACTCACAACAATCGCACGATTCTCGTCCCTTTCACATCTCCATCGCTCAAACAACCCAAGCACACGAATCCGGTCCCCGTCGACACAAAGGTCCAAAATTTTGTTTCGAACATTCACAAGCTGCAACAACCGTTCCACTTTCTCTTCTCGCCGCGTGGATCGACTCGTCGCGCCGATTAAGTTGAACAATTCGTTCAAAAGATGTTCGTGTTGTTGTAGAGACGGTATCGATTGGAAGATGAGTTGTTGCAGGTACTCGGTATTTGGGAGGCGGTCTTGGTTTGTTGCTGGCGGGAGAGGACAGGGTTGGGTTTGGTGTGTGTGGGCGTAGGAGAACATGTAATCCTGGGTGTGTGTGAGACGTTAGGGACTGGCGAGATAAGAAGAAAAAGGATAAAAGGGTTCGCAGATAGTATGGATCAGAAAACCGCCCATCTACACTGTAACCATACATCGATTGAAGAGTACATAGTCAGTCATCCGACGAGTATATCCACAAATGTTACTTTGCTCGTTGTCTCACAAGGGTTTAGCCACACACCATATGAATACGATTCTGGTCTCTAATAGCCTCAATCACTTCCAAAGCCCTTGCTTTATCATCAGGACTGCATTCGTCCAACATTTTATATTTGGCTTCAAGATATTTGAAAGCGTAGTTCCTGATAGTTTCCTTTTCGTTACAATTAGACTGAGACTAAAGAATACATTAATATCGCTTGGGCATGAAAGAGGCTTAAGTACCACTAAAGAGTCAAGCATGACTTGGACCCATTTGCAGGAGATGAGAGACGGAATCGCATGGAAGGCAGTTTGAGCAAAAGCAGTTTGCGGAGGCCCTCCGAAACGTTCAGCCGCAGTCGAACCAAGCAAGTTGATTGAAGCAGCGGTAGTGGGGTTCAAAAGACTGGCAGAGTTTGTTGATAAGGGTTGTTGGACTGGTACAGTTTGAATCAAACTACCAACTGCCACTGAGGAGGTCGACGGCATAACTGAAGGAAAGAAGGCTTGCTGTGGCGAGGATGTGCTTGGCATCTGTAAATTGGCAGAAGGATATGCCTGGAAGTTTTGCAAGTTGTTGCTAGTTTGGGTCATAAAGAAGGGAGAAAAGGACTGCTGCACCGGACTTGATTCCCTCGCTGAAGCAGAGTGCATCAGAGACCCAAGGTGGGGGTTGTGGTGGTTCAGGCTTTCGCTTGAGTGTTTTGACAGCGGACACTTTTGGCGGAGCACTTCGCATTCGTTCTGGAGCTGTCGGATCCGTTGTTCAAGCGCTGAAATGTGTTGGAGAAAGGCGGATGTCTTTTTGCGCTCTGAGGAACAGTTTGCGCAACCGCCGGTGATGGATGCTGTGGTAAGCTCTTCGACTCTTGCCTCAAGTTCCTGGTAGTCACAGTTATTATGCAATGGCAGTGTATCCTGCCACCTGCCTTTATCCGGTTCTCTCGTCTCTCTCTGAAGGCACGCTGTGCCAACCGTACTTGGATAGCTCTTCTCTCTTGTGGAGTAGTAGCTGCATCCAGGTCGTCTGTCTCTGGAGCTGCTCGCTTCTTGGGTGGCATGGATGCTTCGATTCCCGTTGAATTGGTAAAGCAAGTGGGATGTGATACGTTTTGATGACGTTTGATCAAAATAGAAAAAAGGCCGGCCTCTTCTCATCAGGGTAACCCCAAGCCACTTAAGAAAAAAATTCAAACCGATTACTGATTGCTGTGAATTATGTGGCTAATAACAGACATATAACCGATTCAATAATGTAAGAATTACTTAACCAGAATGCTTAGTTACATGAGCAACCAAGTGATATTTCCAACCTTGAACATTTGTTAAACTCAGCAGCACGATACTTCAACGCATGAGTATTCGAAGGGGATGAAGTCCAAATTTATGGACTGTAGACACACTCATGATTGAAAATCAAAACTGCTATAGTTCTTAAAAATTGCCCTTGTACATGTAAGAAACCTTTGATTATAGAGCCTGGCCTCAAGTTTTTCTTGCCGCTGACCCATGTGACTCCGATGGGCTAAGCAGCAAGAACCTTTCGGCATTAAGGGTCTGTTGGGGCTGGACCCTTCAAAGAGTACACCGGATCATAATCAAGGGTTCATTTGGAACAATGATAATCAATGAAAGCAATTGAAATAGTCATACAGCCGAGTTAAATACACTTCGTTGCTACATCTTCCAACCTTATCCGTATGACACACTTATCACGAGACACACCCTCATCACGACCAAACGTGAAAAAATTAGAACAGAAGTTTCAATGTGAAAACAGAATTACAATTATTATTTATTCCTGCAATCCATCCAACAACACCCGCTCAATCCCTCCTGCCCCAACCTCCCTCCAAGTCTCCAACAAGAACCCTAACCGTATCCGGTCCTCAAGACTACACGCGTCCAGGATTTTGTTTTCGAGTTTCCGGCCTTCAAAGAGTTGGATCTTTCGTTCTTCGAGGGAAGGTGGTGGGGTTGTGACTGAAAGTTGGGTTGTGAAGAGTGTACAGAGGGAGTCGAGTTCTTGTTGGGCGGCAAGAACTGTTGGGGCGCAGGTTATGGCTGCTTGGCGGAATGATAGGACGGGATAAGGGAGTGCATTGGATTGGACGGCTTCTGAGGAGGAGGCTGGTGGGCTATTCATGGATGATTCATCACAAAGTCCAGTTGTTTCGTACAGATGTTTCTGGAATAGACAAATTAATATCGTTTAAGCGTGGTATGAAGCAAGAATACTCACAACGTGGGCTCTGTTGTTTACTTTGCAGATTTCAATGATTTCCATCACCTTTTCATAGTCTTGAGGAGTACAACGTGCGAATATCTTTGAGCGAAGTTTGAGAATTTTGATGAAATATCGACGGATTTGGTTTTGATCTGAGCATTGCGCTTGAATCTGTACAGACGTAAGGTATGTTAGTTGTGATTCCCAGATGTCATGCTCGTTTCTCCCTCGTTGTGAAGCATCAACATACCAGGAATAGATCCAACATCTCATCGACTTCGCGACATCCCTGAAGACTCTCCAGACTCTTCAGGGCAAAGCGAGTGGCCAGGACTTGCGGAGGACCAAACTGATCGAGGGCGTTCAGGGCGTCATCGAGCCAGCCATCCGGCGACTCTGTAGCCACGGCGGCGGTAGGTGTAGCCGCCGCTTGAAGCGGGTGGTATGGCTGAGCAGTGGCAGCAGGTGTTTGGGAAGCAGTTTGGGAAGCAGAAGCAGAGGCTTTGGCAACGAGGCCCAGGCTGAAGTTGCGCATTGTTTCTCGCAGGTTCGCATTTTCACGTCGGAGCATTTCGTTTTCTTGTTCGAGTTGTTTGATTCGTTCGTCTTTTCGCTGTCGATACCTTTGGTCAGGTTTAGTATGGTAATAATGTGTCCAGAGCGATGGGTGTACCGATTAGCAGCTTCTCTGTTTTGTGCTGCTCTTTTGTCTGAGGCCGAAGTGGCATCCTTTCGTGGGCGGCCCTTCTTTGTTGGTGGCGGTACTGGATCCATGTTCATTTGTTTCACTGTGGTATTATTTATTAATGTATCTGCAAAGAAAGAGAACCACATTAGTCTCTAAGAAATTCAGAATGATATTAAGCCATTTACGAGAAAATATGGACTTACATTTCGTGTGACCCGTGAAGACTTGTCCAATGAAGTACTTACAAATTCCAACGTAACAAGGCCGTTTACCAAATATAGAGCTTAACGTCGATGGTAGCAAATTGATTTTCTGCTCAATTGGAGAGATCGCTTTTAAATTATTTCAGCAAGACAGTATTCGCCGAAAACAATCTGAAGGATTCAATGAGCTCCGGCACTGTTCCTATAATCATTGGAGGTGTCGCTGGATTCGCTGCGTTGATCGGGCTCATTGTTGTCTGTTATCGACACTATTCAAAAAGCCAGAAGGTCCTCCCACTTGAACAACTTCCTCCTACTTCCTCTCCAGCTCTTACCTCTTCAGAACAAGCTCTTCGAAACCCAGTAGTATCCAGATCAACTCCAGAACAGTGTCCGCCTGCCACTGAACCTGTTCAGGAAACATTCCGCGATCCAATTACCCCACCAATAGTCAATGATCTCATTCCTTCAGCAACGTCTATGCCAACCACCAATGCCTCGATTGACCAAACAGCCGAACTTATCCAATCCGAAGCTCTGGAACCACTTACGAATGAGTCATCTCCAACGCCAACCCAACCTCCTCCACGACCTCAATCAAACCTCCTAATAAACTACGACATGCGCACTATGCCCGCAGGCACACGATACCACACAATCAGTCACGTCTGGGACAAAGTCTCTCTCCTCCCCGATCCATGCAAACAAACTGGTGTCCTCCTCACATCCCCTGAGAAGCAAGCCGCCGTCGCGAGAATCGCGGAGGCAGCTGGTGTGCCTGTCTGGATGGACGTTTATTCTATAGATCAAGAAAACGAGGAGTTTAAGAACGCACAGGTATATACCCACGTTTGTACCACAAAGGAACGGGAATATTAAACAATCCCAACAATTAAAAGGTTTCCATCATGTACAACGTATACAACAACGCTGAAAACTGTCACGTCCTCCTAACCCCCACCGACGCGGAAATGTTCACGAGGGTGATTCAGGTCCTCCGTGGCCTCGCGTCTCCCCAGTTCCCAGACCTGCTATGTAACATGGACGACGACCCGCTCATGAATCTGCATCACCCGTTTAGTTTCGCGTATGCGGCTGTTGGGACTGAGATCGGGGTGCTGTATAACCGCCGCGTGTGGACGTTGCAGGAGGTCCATGCGTCGAAGGGGGTTGCGTATTATGATGCGGAGGGGGTGGAGGTTGTGGATGGGGAGGAGGTGTTGGAGATTGTTGGGAGGGTTGTTGCGGGTGCGATGTTGTTTCGGATGAGGGTTGATGCGGGGCATCCGGTTGTGCAGGGGCTTGTGTATTCGTCACGGGTTTCGGGGGGGAGGTTTAAGGGGCGGGTTGATGGTGTGTTGAGGTTTGCGTGGAATGTTTTGAGGGCGTATGTTCCGGGGAGGAGGGAGGAGGTTGTGGGGAAGTTGGAGGGGTGTGGGTTTCGGGAGGCGTTGGGTGGGTTCGCGAATACGTTTTTTGATTTGATTGCGGCGAATTTTGAGCCGATGGTTAGGTTGTCTGTTGGGTTTCGGGTTGCGAGTGTGAAGCATGATTACGTGTATGGAATAGCGGGGATGGTTGGGTTGGATGTTCCTGTGGATTATGGGATGGATGTTGGGGAGTTGGTTTTGATTGCGAGGAGGGGTTTGTTTGTGAAGGGGTTGTTGAGGATAGAGGTTGCAGCTGCTGAGCCGACTTGGACGCATTATTTGATGGCTAATGTGGATGTGGAACAGAATCCGTGGTGGAATCCAAAGTGGACCAAAGTCCAAAGGTTGTGGACGCGTGAGTTTCCGGCGCCTGTTCTTGTTGATCGAACTCATGGAGTCGACAAGAGCCATAGAGTTTCGGTCAAGGCTGTGTCTGCTCCGGTCACAATTTCTGAAGACGATGTCAATTTTATGGCTCCAGACATTTTGGATCAAGAGATGCACAGTCTTGGAGGTGGCAGTCAAAACCAAAATTTCATTGTCGCGTCTGGCCTCATGAGTCAAGTTATGCACAAGAGTACGATCAGGGATTTAAAGTGCTTATCTTATGTATGGAACGAAGTGTTGCAGTCCCTTTGCGATCCAGCCCATGAATCAATTCTGAACAGCGTGTATTTAGTTGTTGGAACCTTGACACTTGCGTCAGGTCTCAGTGAACTAGTGGTCTTTGTGTACCCAGAGACAACACGTAAATATTTCGAGAATCAGTGCCGATTGCATTTGGTTGCCTTTTTGGATCAAGTCATACTTTGCGCAGAAGAAAGTGAAATTGAAAAAGCTGAAGGATTAAGTGTGCGACCGTTGTGTTACATCTTCCCAGTAATCATCGGGAGCTCGCCATTGGACTTGTTGGCAGGAATCGAGCCTGTAGATGTGACAATTTTGTAGTTCGAAGGCTGTAGGGCAACGTTTTATTACTTTTTAAGTTTGTTATTTGATCTCATAAAGATAATTAGTCAGTTCATGCACGCCCAATTTAGTCAAAAAGCCTTGAGTAGATTGGTTCTGTTGATGAATGCGGATGTTGATTGTGTATGTAATTTGATCTCACAAAGACGCATGATTAGTCAGCGTCCTCACATTCAAACGACAGTTTTGTATCTCTATTTTACTTGAACTTCTCGAAGCATCTTTCTCTAATTCTTTTCTTTTTAATTCGTTGTAGTTCTACTGTATTGATTTCCCTTTTCCTCAACCTTCTTCAAGAAAGAGACTCAACAAAATGCAGAGTCAGAACCGGCGACCACTTTCGTACTCTGCCGTTGTTGCGCTGACACCGCCCACGCCTCCTTCTGCATCGACAACTACAACGACATCGACATCGAATGCATCGAGTAGCGATGGCAGTGCAGTCCAGGGCCACGCTGGATCAGAGGACCAATCAACAACGTCAACAACAACCAGCCATCAAACAGCCACCACAAAAGAGAACCACGGAAACAATCTCAAACACAAACAAAGTATCCAACGATTGATCAAAAGTGGCCTCGATCACTCCGAAGAAGAAGCAGAAAGTGGTGCTCAAGAACCCACTCATCCACTGTCGCCCTCGCCCTCGCCCTCGCCGTCACTCAAAACAACAACGCAACACCACACCAACAATCAACAACACTCGCACAAACGGGCCCCGCGCGATGTCTCCCTCAAAGTGAAGCCATCCGGTCAATTACGATTCAACATTGAAAAGTTGGATCAGGAGGACCTCGAGGTGCGTGCGTCCCCCCCTCTCTCTCTCTCTCTCTCTTTCGAACACAGTGTGCTGACTTCTCTCGGTGCTTAGGCCGTCTCGGGTCTCGTCTCGTTCGACTCGCCTACTCCTATCCGTACTTACCCGATGCACCTCCCGCCTCTCGTTGAACAGCAGCTGGATAAGGAAATTGAGGAGTTGTACATGGTGTGTGTTTTTTTTAAAGACTAGACCAGAGCATGTCGTTGGTGTTTGGTTGAGAAAGGGGGTCACGGGGTGACACGTTGTGGCAGATGGGCTTGGCAGCGAAATATACGAGTGTGTAGCGAGTGTATGGAGTGGAGTGAGTGTGAAGTTCGGCTATGAGTGTGAAGGTGCGAAGCGAGGTTATTGACGGAGCTCGTTACTGTAATGGCGAAACGGATGGAAGTTAAACGGCCCTTTTGCGAAAGCAAGCTTGTGTGAAGGGTGTAAGAGCGGAGCTTGATAGCATCATGGCGAAGAAGGATGGGATATTTATGTGAGTGAAGCGAAACTGCTTGGTGAACTGCACGAGTGTGAAGCAAGGCATCGAGCGGAGCTCGTTACCATCATGGCGAAACAAGAGGAAGAGTGACCGTAGCGAACACCCTTTGTCGAAGCAAGGCCACGAGTCGTTTGGATAAGAGAGAAATTGTGCGAGCATAGCAAACAAATCGTCTATATAGCTATATCATGGAGCCCACTCACAAATCTGTCACAACTATTCCGCCTTCTAATCCATACTCGCGAATAGAACCTACAGCCACGTGAAATCGATACCCAAAAACGAAGAGACTTTGTCATCAAGATCCAAACACTCGTTGGAATTGAATGGCCTGATCGTGATATTCAAGTGCATGCGTTCGGGTATGTGTTGTTTATAGTAATCAGTTTGTTGTTGTTTTTTGGTTTTTAACACTTGTGCTCTAGTTCGTCCGTGAATGGTCTTGGATCCGCTGATAGTGATGTCGATTTGTGTTTCACGACGAGTTGGAAGGATACCCAGCGGGGTGTTTCGAATATGTTTGTTCTGGCAGCGTTTTTCAAAAAATGTGAGTTTTTTTTTCTTGCATTGTAGGGGGGCCATGAGGAAATTATAAGCTGTTGGATTGCTGGTTGATGTTGTAAGGATGTCAAAGGCAATCAATGGTACTGGAGTCTGGAGTCGAAAGAGATGTGTCTTTGGAACTAAATTTCAACAAAATCAACAGATGGAATGACTCGTATCTATACCGTGTCCAAAGCGAAAGTACCCATCTGTAAATTCTATGATCCTGAGTTGTGAGTCCAGCCTGTTTTCCAGTAATTTAGCTTATCAAACAACCAAAAGTAACCTCGCGTGTGACGTCAACATCAACAATATTATCGCCCTCCGAAATACGGAACTCATTAAATCGTATGTCGACATGGACGATCGCGTGCGTCCTTTCATTATGGTCATCAAATACTGGGCGAAAATGCGCGCACTAAATGACGGTACCCACGCTTTCTTTTTCCGTGCTCCAAAATTTCTAATGACTTCCTCACAGCTGCAAAAGGAGGAACGCTAAGCAGTTACTGCTGGGTCCTCATGTGTCTCAACTTTCTCCAAACCCGATCCCCACCCATCCTCCCCTCCCTCCAAAAACCATACCTCGACCAACTCTTCTCCAAACCCGCTGTGGCACCACCCCAACCGACAAGGAAAATAATACCCGCGACGATCATCGACGGCGTTGATTGCTCATTCGATCGCGACGCGGAGCCGCTCTCGACGCGGAATACGGCGGGTCTCGCGGACTTGGTGTATACGTTTTTCAGGCACTATGCGGTCGAGTTTAGTTACCCTACGTCTGTGGTTAGCACGCGGCATGGCGCGGTGTTGAGTAAACGGGAGAAGGGGTGGGATGTTGATGTGGATCGGTATTGTCGGTGGCTCTGTGTGGAGGAGGTGTTTGGGGTTGAGCGGAACCTTGCGAATAGCGCGGATGGGGTTGCTGTTGCTGGATTGAGGGGGGAGATGCGGAGGGCTGTTGAAGGGGTTCTTGGAGGTGGGGGAGGTGGTGGTGGTGGGGTTATGGCGCGGGTGTGTGAAATGTATGTTGGGGAGAAGGTTTTGTTGCCGTATTATCAGCAGCCGAGGGGGTGGGGGAGTGGTGGTGGGAGTGGGAGTGGGAATGGGTATTATCGACAGAGGAGTCAGAGTGCGAGTGGGTGGGCTCCGTCTGTTGAAGGAAGGAATCCAAATGTGCCGCATAAACGGATGAACAGTGCGAATGCGAATGCAAATTCGAATGGTGGTGGTAATGGTAATGGAGGTAGTGTTGGTTGGAAGGGGAACGCGGGTGTTGCTTCAGCTGCGGTGATTGGATGGGTTCCTGTTCAACAACATCTCGTGCCTGTTATGATGGATCCTCAACTATACGCAGTTCAGCAGCAGCAACATCATATGATGTATGTGCAGCAGCAACAGCGACAGCTTTCACCGCATTCGCGTCAGAAACCCAAACTCGACTTTTCCGTGCTGGATCCACCGTATCTAATAGACGGACCCGTCGTCGGTAACTCAACAAAACGGAAAACAGGGACATCAACATCATCACTGACTGAACAAGATATACCGAGCTCATCGTCGTCCTGTTCTCCAACCCCGTCCCCAGCTTCATCAACATCAGACCTGGAAGACGAACTTGTTCATCTTGAAATCTCAGAACCGCAAACGATGGAAGGAAAATGGGTCTCGTGGCTCGCATCTCCAACACTTGCATCGCCACTGGCACCGCCGCCCATAAGTCCCAGCTGTAAACCTGTGATGGTCGCGGGTACAGGTGTCGCTGGAGAGCCCATCTGTTTTTCGTCACCTGTGCAAAGGTATTGGAGTCCCACATCGCCTTCTGTGAAATCGGGGCTGCAGCCGCCGCTTGTTTATTCTGGGTGGAGTATTGGGCAGCCGCTGTTGCCTGACTCTGTCGCTGTTCCTGTGGCTTCTGGACTGGTTGGAGCAGGCGTTGAGAGTGAGAGGCTTGATGTTCAGAATGGGAAAGTTGGGAGGAATAGTACTGAGAAGAAGGGGAAAGGGTTAATGACAGTATAATAAAAAAATGGTTTAAAATAAGGAAGACTTTCATAATGAAACACCTCAAAGAATATCTAAAGTTCTTGATGTTCAAGTCACATTGACATCATCACTGGACAAGAAACAATACATTTTACCACTTATGAATGAACGTCCCAAACGACGTCAAATGTACTACTTCTTTCCGATGACAAGTAAATCCTTTTTCCAAGCACAAAACTCTTAGTAAAAGATGAAGTCTTGTCTAAGGAGACCTGGAAGGAAATGGTCTTTTTTCCTCACTCGAAACCTCGCAAAGCCTTCTCCCGTCTTTGCGAGAACACTACACTAAATGGCTGCTCCCTACAACCCTCCCCTCGCCGCCGACGGCTCCAACGTCAAAATCAACGACCTTCTTCTCAGCGTCAGCGGCCAAGCGCTCAGTGACGTGTACGTCGGACGGCTCCAGCTTCAGGCACAAGCGGGTGCGCCGTGGCTCATCGCAGACAAACACGCGGCAATTCGTAACTACATTGAGACGAACATTGCCTCGCATCCAATTACTGGCGCCTTCTACACATTCGTCCTTGTCCCGGGTCAGCCACTAATGCCCACCTTTGCCTTCAATGCTCTTGTCGCACAAGCCCAACAGCAAGTGCCTCCCAACGCGCCTCCCGCGCCTCCCAACGCACCTCCCATGCCAGGAGCAGCCCCCCAGCAGCAGCAGCAGCAGCAGCAACAGCAGCCACCCTTGCCTCCAGCACCTCCTCTAAACCCCGCCACTACTTCTTCGGAGGCGGAGCCCCGCTTCCCGATTGGACTCGAGTTCGCCAATCTGCGTGTTCAGTCAACAAAGGTATATAACGTTCCTTATCGCAATTGACATATCCCTCTCCAGTCATTGGTTACCGACCGACAACAGTCGAAAAACTCGGGTCGAACGGGAGGGGCTTGACGGTCTGCGAGCACTGATTCGTAGGGCCTTTAAGTTAGCAGTGATTGGGAGTAACGAGGATGATCGACGGATGTGTGGGTCGGCATTTGTGCGACTACCATTGCTTAGACATCCTGCCAATCAGGACTCTGCAACCTCGCTTCGATGGGTCGAACTTCAACAGCTCACCCCCAGTCTACAAGGCCCCAATGCCGTCCAGCGGCGCCCAGCTGCCTATTTGAACCGGCTCCAGCAAAACTATGGCCCCAATATCGTCCAGCGATGCCCAGTTTCGCCATATCTTCCCGGTTACATACCGAAGCCAGCCTTGAGCTGTTGAGTTGTTTAACAACGGTTGGCAGCCTCACACCCCAGTCTCCAGTCCTATTTTGTGTGAGGACCAGCTCAGTGTCGACAGACCTGTTTTTTGCTTTACTCTGTATTATTGTCGGCCGGTGTTGCCCTCTAATAAAGCTCCGGTACTATGACCGTTGAGAGTTAAGGAGTTTTGTTTATGTGTACGCTCCATTAAATTGTTGAGCCCATTCCGACCTCTTGCTCCATTAAATTGTTGAGCTATTCGACTCTATACTCACACACAAATCACTAAAAATGGACAAATAGCTCAACGCCTACTTTGGTTCCATACTCTCCTTATACGAGCATGCCACTTCCAAGTGTGACAACGATGAGCGTATCAAAAACAACATGTTTGACAGTGTAGCCACGGCAAAGGACCATGTTGCGGACGCTGTTATGAAAGCCGGCCTTGTTGATGCCGAAGATATCGCCACTTTGACGTCGGCCAACGGCGCTGCTCTGGCCACAATGATCGAAGTCTCCCAATGGAAGCGCAGCCTCAACTCTTTCCAGGAGGCCTTGAAATCACCACAGCACAAGAAATGGTTGGGAACTCAGATGGCGCAATACTTCAACCAGTGCTTCCACCCATCTGCCAAGGACGAAACTCTGGAAGAAATGAAGAATATTGGCGCTCGTCTCAACTCGCAAATGCTCACCGCTCAGAGGCTCAATGACGCATCCTCGTCGCACTTTAACTCCCAACAACCGTACAGGCGCAACCGCAATTTCAATGGGCAACGATACCGCCGCCCTGATAACTACAACCGCCGGACCGACCGCGTTGAACGCGAAGAACGTATCTCGGACCGTGACAACGGTAACGATCGCCGCGGCCGGGACTACCGCGACAACCGTGATAGCCGTGAAGGAAACCGCTCAAACCGCCGAGGTGGCAAATACTGATTTGAGGACATTGTTTTTGACTTTATTCCCTGGCAACCACTGCTGCAGGATGTTATCTGTTATACCAACTGTTCCCATTTCAGTTGAAGTTAAATGAATAAAACCGATTCGGAAATATTTTATTAAAAGCCACCCAATTTAAATGTCAAAACCAAAGGAACATTGGGAAGTAGAAAGCGCAGACTACGCCTGTCATGACTGGATTACCACCACAAAACAAAATACGCCAGAACCGGACCACTCCTTCCTGCGTCAATTATTCGAAGAAATACTTAAAAACCCAGACTCGAACGCTGATATCCCTCTCAGAAACCAGTCAACTTTTAACGCAGGATGTGTTAACGCACGTTCGCAAGCGCAGCGTTCCTTTTGGAGAGTAATTCTTCAAGCATCTACTGAAACTCAAGGATCGGAAATTATGGACTGGTTGACAGAAGGAGTTCGGATCGAAAAATACTGGGTGCGATTTCAAGGAACCGTCACACCCCCGCCACTCATCGGCCGAAACTATCAAATGACAGAAAGAGAGAAGCAATTTGCCAGTAATAAGCTGAAAGAAGAAGTACAGTCTGGAATTCGAATCAAAGTGGGTCCAGTGCAAACCACACCTCGCAGAAAGGCCCCAACAGTGATATCGCCTACCGGGATTGCAGATAATGGCGAAAAACTCAGGAAAATTGACAGCATGGAGTATGTAAATCAATGGTGCTCTCCCCCTGAATTCACCATGCAATCCCTCGTGGACTTACCTTACTGGACTTCAAGATATGCAACGGTTCTAGACTTCGCATCATGCTTCATGCATTTTCTTCTCCACTGGGCCAGCCGAACCTTCTTCGGTACGAGAGGATTCCTTCCGGATGACTCAACAGAATACTACTTTGTCGCAACTACACTGGTATTTGGCTGGAATTGTTCTCCTTACATCTGCCAGAGAATCGTGGATGCGATTGCAAGGTACACCAGATCTCTGGGTATCCCAATTCAAATATTTTATGACGACTCTATTATCGGCGAATTGGCTCTCCGGTCTAAAGAAGTCCATCCGTATGTAGCAGCCAAACGAGCCTCCCGGATTGTAACAGTGTTATTCACACTTTGTGGATTCTACATTGGACTTGACAAATCCCAGTTGGAACCAAAAGAACAAGTGCTTTATTTGGGTCTCTATGTTAACCTATCTGAAAGATACTTCGCGATTCCGGAAAAGAAAAAGATAACGTTCTTAAAACTATGCCGAGAGATTCAAACCTTGACTGTAGCAGGGAAAGCGATTCAAATTAAATCCCTCGAGCGAATTGCAGGAAAATGCGCAAACCTGTCGTTCATTGTCCAAGGAGGAATGTCCATTACACGTGAATTTTACAACATCATCTCAAAGGCAAAGGCAGAATCATCATCAAGGCTTACACTACCAATATCCAGCGACGCAATGAACGACTTAAAGGAATGGATTGAAATCATTCAAGAAGATCGAAAATACGAGTTCATCACGTCAAATCACAAATACATCACCCAAACCTCAGACGCAAACAGCAACAGATGGGCGGCAACAAGTTTCGCCGACAGCGACGTATCAAAAGACCCAACCTACGAAGCGGGTGGGGAGTTCGATAATGAAACTTCAGTTGAGCATATTGGAGTAAAAGAAGCCGTTGCAATGGCCAACGGATTCGAACGAGCCATGTTCCATCTCTCCAAACCGGACAACTCCACTTGGAACATCAAAGTATACGACCCGAATCTGTACAGCCACGCTAATAGTATGATCTCAACTCCGTGGTTCAAACTGGGAGTAGATAACGAAGGGCTTTACCTCGCGGCGACCAAAGGATCATCTCGCTCAAAGAAAATGAACGAAGAACTGAAGCGACTGTTCAGATTGGCACGAAAGTACAATATCCGTATCAACTTCTTTTGGCTCTCCACAACCGACAACCTGGCTTCAGACAAAATTACAAGGGAAGACGCACGTAACGACTATCGTCTATCTGATACAACCTTTGCTAAAGTAGAAGACCGCTACGGCCCATTTGACGTCGACGGAATGGCTTCAAACGTGAATACCAAGTGCGAGGTATTCTTCAGTCGTTACGATTGCCCTCGGACAAGCCACGTGAACCTCCTATCTTGGCAACCATCTAAGAACTTCACGGGCAAGATATACGTCTATCCGCCTTTCGCTATGATTTCAGTCACAATTCAACACCTCAGGGCTGCCAAAGTGCACTTCACGATCGTCGCACCATATCAACTCGAGAACTACTGGACGACGCTCAACGCATACTGCAATAATAGCTTTTGCCTTGGGAAAAAAGGAGACAAAGATGTAATCTTTGGTTGGAATCAATCTCAGCTAAGAACGACAGCGACATCCCTAAAATTCGACATGTGGGCATTTGATTTCACCGTGGACAACGAATAAACTCGCGAATTTAACATT
Source organism: Rhizoclosmatium globosum (assembly GCA_002104985.1). Taxonomy (NCBI): domain Eukaryota; kingdom Fungi; phylum Chytridiomycota; class Chytridiomycetes; order Chytridiales; family Chytriomycetaceae; genus Rhizoclosmatium; species Rhizoclosmatium globosum. Next base: position 75,107 of record MCGO01000031.1, on the reverse strand, counting down.
GCAAATGTTTCTTTGGAAATCCTTTGTCTCACTGATACACCCAGCCACAACCACATCACCCCTCCCTATAGAAACCACACGAACAGTTGAACTATATATCAGTTATCTGAATAGTTTAACTCCATCGCTGCCGATTCAGGAGGCAACTCCGGCCACAATTCTCGATTTTTTGAAATCACGGGAACACAAAGGAAACACCCACTTTCACAATTGTGTTCACGCAGGCGCAACAAGACCAGGACATCGAGTATTGCGCATATGCCGCTCAAAATGCCCAAACCCATCACAGTGCCCGCACAGAGAGAATTCAACGTTGCCTAACACATGCATAATTGCCAACGCACCAAGTACATTGCGTACAATGGTTAGCAATATCAAAACGTTTTTCGTACAAATGGGAAAACGTGAAATCTGGACCAACGGCCAGGACTCACAGAACCCTGCTACGGCTCCAGAGATTATGTTATTCATTCAAGCCAAAGAGAAACAAGCTGCAGGAACCTTAACAGTGCCACTTCAAGCGGTCCCGGTTTTTCCGCAACAAACATCAGTTATCATCAAAGAGTTGCGCCAAACAGCTCAGGACGTTCAACCCATTGCAAGAACATTAGTCCTGCAACAAATAGCCTTCATTCTTTTGCTGGAAAAATCAGGAAAACGTCCAGCAGATATCGCGAAACTCCACCAATATATGGCAATGTATCTCCCGGATCGATCAGGAGCCCTCTTCTTTCTCTTCTTCCATAAAACCGGCCAAAGAAATGGTGTATCCAGATTTGTCATCCCCGAGACCCGATACAGGAGCAATGTGCAATACAAGCCCTTGAAGAGTATATTAGCGCACTCAAATCCATATTTTACAATTTAAATGCCTCAAATCTTCTCTTTCCAAACCTATCAATCACAATGGACCTCTCAAAAACGTATATTTGGCACAAATCGCACTCGGCCATTGACTATAACAAACTAAATAGGAGCCTCGCAAAAATAGCGATCAAAATCGGATTTGACTTTAATGTAAAACTGTACGGGCTACGGGTAAGCGCCGCAATTACAGCGAGAGAAATCGACACACAAATTTCCCTGCAACAAACAATGGAAAAAGGGGGCTGGACCTCGCCGCATTTCGCGCTACACTACTCAAAATATTTTACTGCAGTTCAACTCTCTAAAAGAGGGGCTTCTTCGCTTCAAATCTCAAGATGGTTAGAAAACCCTTCAATTTACAGGATGGTTCAATAAACAGATCCAAATCATAAGTTATGGGTACTCACCGCGCACGATTTAGTCATGGAGGAGTGAGCCCGGAGGGCTCCCTTTTCCTGCGGGGCGTGCCGATTTCCCATAACTGAATTTACTTCCAGGTCTCTTAGTAAAAGATGAAGTCTTGTCTAAGGAGACCTGGAAGGAAATGGTCTTTTTTCCTCACTCGAAACCTCGCAAAGTTGCGACGATTTGCGAGACCTCCACTTTCCCCGTCCGACCACCCAAGAGAACCCATCCCGCTATTCCATCGGGATTCTCGACGCAACGGTAAATACTTAATTTTTTATTTACTAACAGACGGTTGCGGTCAACCCGATTTCACGCCATTCACATTCACATCTGGGTTCGACTCCCGATGGAATGGCGGTGGGTTCTGAAGCACGTTCCGTGGGAGGAGTGAGCCCGGAGGGCTCCCTTTTCCTGCGGGGCGTGCCGATTTCCCATAACTGAATTTACTTCCAGGTCTCTTTTTCAAAAAGGGGGGATGGCCACACCACCTGAACCAACGACGACAACGGATTCCACCACCAGTGCCCTCGCACCTTCCGACCCGTCACCAGTTGACCAATCCGCATCGACGGAGCCACCCCACACTAAGCCCACGCTCGAATCGGATGCTTCTGACCGAATCAGGGCCGCCAAAGCCGAGCTGTTCAAACGAGTGTTTGGAAGTGCGGACGACTCGGACTCGGATCTGTCGCTGAACTTGGACAACGCGGATCCCGACGACAGCGACAGAGAACACGAACTAGTCGCAAGGCACTCGCACTCGCACTCACGAAGGAAGTCGGTGCAAACTGTCTCAAAGAAAGAGAAGGAGAAGGAGAAGCACGGCCCGGACTTGGCCCGCCTTTCAAACTTGTTCAATCCATTCCGTCTTCTCGAACACTCGCCGGCTGATGGCGCGTTTGGCGTGTCGTTCTTGCAAAACGGTTTGAATGGGAACTCGGTCGTCAGGGCCGCTGCGGAGGCTCAGAGGGCGTGGGAGGATGTGCGGAGGGACTGGAGGGAACTTGGAATTGCCGCAAAGGTGGGGGGTTTTATTGGGTTTAGCGTGGTGTCGTAGTGTCACTCAACATTATACAGGTCGTGGGAGACTCGCTGGCCCTTCCGAAACAGCAGCAGCATAAAACTCCTTTATTGTCTTCAGCTTCGTTCACGTCCCTTCACCCACTCTCCCTCTCTGTAGCTGCTTCTTCCGCAGCACCCGCTCTTTCACACGATAATTGTGCCACCTGCTTCGGACGTGGAGAGCTACTGTGCTGCGATTCATGTCCGCTTGTCTTTCACTTTTGCTGCGTGGAGGAAGGCTTTTCAGAGGGTGGTGTGGATGTACCTCCTGTGTGGTACTGCAAAAAATGTCGATGGAAGCACGTAAGTAACCAGCAGCAGACTGAAAGAGCCTCCAACTGAGTTTGAATAAGTGGTGTATATCAGGAGAAAATGGGTGCGCCGTTCAATATCCCCGCCGGAGTAACTATTTGACGGCTGAAACACACACAACCACAATGATGACGAGCCTGAAGTTCCACAAACGAGGATAGTCGTTAAAAAGTATGAGCGTAGCAGAGGATCTTTCACAAGGACGTTGAGGATTGCAAAGGGGCCCTGGTGGGAACCTTCTCGTTTTTCTCTTCATTCACCTCCTTTCACCTCCCTCTGGACTCATCGGCATCTTTTCTTTGTATGATACACCTTCAACCACCGGCTAATATATTCAACCTGACAGAACCAGCAAAATGGGAATACTCCCAACCCTCCTCCTTCAGTCCGAACCACAAAACGCTCACGGCAAAGCATATCCCTCGACTCCGCAACATCAACATCGTCCACAACATCAGCAGACATCAAATCTGCCTTCAGCCAGCTGACAAATGTCCTTGATTCAAGCAATGCCCGAGTCTTTGAACTCCCCACCCACATCTACCCATCAAATCGAAAAGTGTTCAAACACCCAATGACAGGAGAATTCATCAACCTCACAGACACAGAAGTAATTCTATGCCCCAACACCACAACCCGCTCCTCCTCCACAACGGAAGAATCAGAATGGACAACAACCGTCAACATAATCCACGCAACAACATCCGACTGGGCCCACGACCCCCTCTACTCCTCCTTCCCAACTCCACCCACACCCTCACCCGATCCACCCCCTTCAAACCCACACACCCTCTCCACAGAAACCTCCAAACTCCACACATTCCATAAACTCCCTCCAACATGCTACATCTGCTCATCACCAGGCCCATCCCTACCCCACGCAACCACAGGCGCACCGCGACAAACTATCCACACCGCGCTTATAAAATGCGACTTTTGCGTGCATTGGTTCCACACAGACTGTCTCGGCCTTGTGCATGTTCCCCGCGCGTTTCGTGGGGGGAGGGGCAGTGTTGTTGGGGTGAAGGGTGGGGGTGGGGTTGGACGGGTTGTGAGGGTTGCGAGTGGGGGTGTTCCTGCGGGGTATACGGGGGAGGTTGTTGAGTTGAAGGGGGTTAGGGAGGTTAGGGAAAGGTGTTGGGGGAAGAGGTGGAGTGGGGAGGTTGGAGGTGGGGAAGGGGTTTTGTTGATGCGGAGGCGGTGGATGTGTCCTTTGCATTGTGAGGGTGGGGATGGGGTTGTTGTGGAGGGGGAAGAAGACGTTGTTGTGGATGAGGAAGGAGAGAAGGGAGGGGATCTTGGTCAGACTGATGTTGGTGTTTTGAGCAAGACACGGGCTGTTGTGGAGCCACGGGGGAAGTTGAGAGTGAAAGCGGATCCGTCTGTGCTTGCTGCTATGATAGCCATGAAGCGGAGGAGGCAGGAAGAGGCGGATGAAAAGGTTATCGTTGTTGTCCCTTTGAAGTTGAATGCTGGAGGCGAACGGCCGAGAGTGCTTAATGGAAGCTCTGTCAAGCGGAAAGGGAGCCGCGCTGGAGTTGTTCAGGAAACGCTCCCGAAAGTGGAACCTAAGCTCGAAGCTGTACTTCAAGAGGAGAACGACGAGATGAAGGAGGAAAAAGCTACAGAGGACGAATATCCTAAAGATACGAACATCGCTGCTTCTGCTGATTCTGTCACAGACTCAACACCTGCTATTGATGAAGGTGGTGAAATGGAAGCTGGTGGTGAGCTTATTGAAAGGGAAGGAATTGAGACTGATACTGAAGCACACAATGTTGCTACGCTCGAAGAAGAACCTCAAGATGAGGAGACAGAGACTATTGATGAGGCTGAAGCAATTGGCGAACAAGAGGAGACAATGTTTCCGGACATCAAAAGTGACGCCGAAGTCAGACTCCCGTTGTCTGAGGGAACTCCGTCAGAAACGTCTGAAGCCTCTGATGTTCCTGCTGACCGTGAGATGCAGAATGAAGAAGGCGAATTGCGGCTGATGGAAAGTGCATCTGCTTCTTCTGCAGCTGAACCCACCCTTGCTGTCACGGCTACGTATTCAACTGAGGCTACACCTGAACAAGAGCTTTGTCAATCTGCGGACGACGCTCCCACCAAGGTTGAAGAGACTGAAGAAATGGATTGGAACAATGACGATTCTGTTTTGACGAATGGATCAACTTCCGTTGATTTTGTAGATGGTATTTCGTCTATTGGATCCACACCAAAATCAGGAACAGGTCGACCCAGAGGACGGCCACCAAAGAAGCGGAAAACGCCGAAAGGCACCCCAGTAGAAAAGGAATCGAGGGATGAAGGGCCTGCGCCGACGAACGGATCTATATTGTTAGGTCCTAATGTTGCTGAATCTGTAGATGGAGTTTTATCGACTGTGTCAACGCGAAATTCAACTGGTTCTGGTCGACCACGAGGACGTCCACCAAAGAAACGGAAAACACCTGATGGAAGTCCGCTGAAATTTAAGTGTAAAGTCTCTGGTTGTAATAGAGCTTTTCCGACTGGTATTTCTTATTTCAGCTTCATTTAGTTTTTGACTAACGTGTATCAGAATGGCACCTCAACCGACACAACAACTTGCACGGTGAAAACCCAACCTTCAAATGTCCAACCTGTCTCAAAGCCTTCCAATCACAATATCACCTGGACCGCCACCGTCTCTCGCATGAATCAGGACGCTGGAAATGTCTTGAAGAAGGATGTGGCAAAGTCTTTAACGGCCAAACGTTCCTCGCCGCGCACAAGGAAAACATTCACGTCCAAGGAAACGCCGCCCCAAAAGGTGTCCTCGAAGAAGGATGTATTGGAATCGAAGTCACAGCCCTCCGCTCTTCAGCAGCACTTCCAAATGTCCCTGTCGTCGCGGGACATAAATACATTTGTAAAATCAAAGGGTGTGGGAAACTGTTTACGACACAGTTTATACTCACACGGCATGTTTCTGGAGAACATGGGGAGGAGTATGTGGATGACCCTGAAGTTAGTGTTATTCCTTCTGCAGGACCGCCTGTTTGTCCCAAGGAGGAATGTAAAGGCAAACAGTTTCCGTCGCAATGGCATTTAGAGCGGCATTTACGGAGTCATAATAACAATGGGCGTGCTGCAACTACTTCAAACATTGAACCTGTCAATGTCTTCGAGGAACGTAAATTGAGAGGGAAGCCACGTGAAAATATTGTTCCGAAAGAAAAGGAGAAGGAAAAGGAACGGAAAAAGTATGAGAAACGAAGTTCAGGGGAGCAGAGCGGAAACCAATCGTCATCAAGATTCCTCGACCGAATCAAGGCTCTACTTCAGTGCGGAAGCGAAGTCTGGCTGGTGGAGTGTACAAGTTTCCAGCTGCGTTGAATAGGATGGCTGTTGTTGTACGTGCAAGGCGGTTTCTTGTGAAAGGAGCTCCAGTTTCGCATTTGGTACCTGAGAAGCGATTCGTGGTAGATTTTGAGGGGAATGTGGAGTTTCGGGATGAAGGAAATGATGGAGACTGGGAAGATTTGGTAGACACTGATATCGAGCCGGAATATGAGTTTGAGGGCGGGTTTCTGGATCAGTTGTTGGAGGCGAGTCGGGATGTTGAGATGTTGGATGAGCGTTCAGATCGTGAACGAGAGGTTCGTTCATGGTTTATGTTGATTAAGTGATGCTTAAGTCTTGTTCACAGATTATTTATGGGTTTCTACATAATGCCACAGAACCTTTGTTTGACAACGGGAATGGTTCTAAACAACTGGATTCGCTACCTTCTCACCCTGAAGATATGAGCTTAGATTTATCCAAAGAAGCCCCTTTGGATAATCAAGATTTGCTGTTTGGGATGATTGCTTGAGGGTTTGGTCCAGGGAGGTTTGTTTGGCTTGCTGGGATCTTTTAGGACGTAACCAATTGTCCTCTACACGACATGTATATTTACTGCTGCTTATTTAAACTTTACAATTTTAAAAATATAATATATGGTACACACAAGCTCAAACATTTTCGTCATTCAATGCTTTCAAGCCTTTTCGTTCCATTGATGCAGTCCATTGGCAAGGTTTCAGTTCGTTTCTTGGATTACATAATTATGAATCTTCGAAATACCTGAAATTTTAGTTTTTGAAAGCTGATATATGCTTATAATTGGCACAGTGCTCGAAATGGATGTCCTCTCTCCTCCCTCATACTAGTTAGATTTATTTACGTCTCTCTCACAAAAAAAAGCTGCACAATTCACTGTTACAATTATCAAGCCCTCCATTGAAATGAATTCAACTCAGAGCTCCTGTTTCCTTGAAGCATTACAACTGTCCACGAAAAATAGGGTCTCTCTCTGAATTTTCTCTCGTAGAAGCCTTCAGGCACACATCCTTCCAATCGGTTCTCCTGCAGATACATGTATGCCAGTACATCCAAGTTGGAAAGTTCAGGTGGAATCTCCCCAATCAGACCTGAGTTATTCAAGTATAGATGGACAAGTGACTTTATCTGACCCAATTCAGGAGGAATTCTGCAATTCAGTTTCATGTGGCCCAAGTCCAGAAATGTAAGGTTCTTGAGTTGACCGTATTCGGCTGGAATGGGCCCTTTGACACTTGTATAAGGCAGCTTCAGTTCTCTCAAGTTCACAAGACGTCCAAATTCGGGCGGAAGTGTGCCCGATAAACCTCGATTGTTGCCCAAATCGAGAGTTGTTAGATTAATGAGGTTACCCAATTCAGCTGGAATGGGACCTTTCAGATCGTTGTATGCGAGATTTAAGTACGTCAAACGATCCAGTTGGCAGATCTCTTTTGGGATGGGTCCAATGAAACAAGAGCCTGCAAGTCCTAACGATGCTGCGTTTTTCATAAAACCGAGTGCGACCGGGATATGAACATAGTAAATTGGATGTTTTAACAATTCTGAGTCAATTGCTTGTACGTTTTGCATACAGGTGAGGGCGATTGCTTCTTGGAATTGGGGGGAAGGGATGTTGAGGAACGAAGCGACCAAGTCCGCCTTGTTCACAACGAGCTTGAGTGCCATTCGTGCATATTCAGATGAATAAACATAGTCTTTGAAAGGTCTGGATACTCTGGCAATGCGAAATGCCTCACGTGGAAGGAGCCAGCTGAATATCATGATGATCAGCTCAAGCGGTAGCTGGACTGAGCCTTCTTGTACTCTGATTGTCCCATCGTGTGTTACTTGCTTGCTGCCACTCATACCGAAGTTCTTATGTGGAAAAACTTGATGGTTGTTCCTCGCAATTTAGAACCAAAACGGAGATGTGTGTTGTATAAAATACCCAGTCCAATATAGGAAATTCGCCCAGATTCTGTGGACTCGATGTCTCTGAGTTGAATCGAGCGTGGTGCGCACAAATCCCGTCCTTCGTGCGGAGTATACCATCAACGTGTTTTGCTTCAGACAGCATAGCTAATGGGAATCATCTCTGTTTCTCTTTTCTTTCTGTTAATAATTGTACATTAGTACCTTTTGGAAGTAAGTGGACTTAGTTGGTTTTGCTCTTCCTTTCCTCTTCACACAAAATGGTGCGTGACCACCCACCATCAACAGCCCATCATCAACGACCCACGCATCAGACCAACCATCAAACACTGCGAATCGCACCTAGACGTACCATGAAAGAAGCTGGATGGAGGACTGATGGATGAGGATGGATCTTTGGACAACTGGAAGGACATGGCACCTGATGTCCCTCAACTGAACCATCGAACCACCTTCAAAACCACCTCCAAATTCCTACACCGAAACTGCGAAAGAAAGCGATTCTAATTGTCCCATTCAAAACTAGTCTGTCGTTGTCCCCGATAAGAACCAGTTCCAGCACATTATCCGTCTCCTCAACACCAACGTTGAGGGTAAGAGAAAGATCATGTACTCCTTGACCGCCATCAAGGGAGTCGGTCGTCGTTTCTCCAACTTGGTCTGCAAGAAGGCTGACATCGACCTCACCAAGCGGTGTGTACCTCCCTCTCTCCTTTAGAACCCCTGTTCTAAACTGTTTAATTGAATTCAGTGCCGGTGAGCTCACCAACGACGAGCTCGAGCGTATCGTCAACATCATGCAGGCTCCATCCCAGTACAAGATTCCAAACTGGTTCTTGAACAGACAGAAGGATCCAAAGGACGGAAAGTTCTCTCAGTCCATCTCCAACGCTGTCGACAACAAGCTCCGTGAGGACTTGGAGAGAGTACGTGTTTTAAAACTGCCTTGTACTTGCGTTTGATTGGAGTCTGGAACTGGAAGGCGGGGTGTTATCAAAACCTGGAAGGAAAATGTGAATGCTGAATCTATCTGGAGATTTGGAAACGGAGAGAAGCGTGGAGCATCACTCGCATTCCCAAAAATCCTTCAAAAACACTTGCTAACATCACTCCACCGTAAACAGCTCAAGAAGATCCGTGCTCACCGTGGTCTCCGTCACTACTGGGGTATCCGTGTCCGTGGTCAGCACACCAAGACCACTGGTCGTCGTGGAAAGTCCGTCGGAGTTGCCAAGAAGAAGTAAATTCCCTAAATCCTCTGCAAGATTTATCTCTCTCTTCGACTGTGCTTTTCTCTGGATTGTTTTTATTGTGATGATCAACGCACAACTATTACGTCATTAAAGTGTGGTTTTGTTTACATAAAATTGCCGCTTTCAAAAAAGTGTTTCTCCAAAACTTAACATCAAGTTATGAGGTTCATATGTGCCATACTCACGGGGAACTTGAATGTTGTCCGATACTCTTGAATATAGAGGGACCATATACATACACAGATGATAACACCGCCCTACCATCTTCGTTCGTCTCCTCACTTACCTATGAATTTAAAGACTTATTCTTTGGAGCCGTAGGAAAACCTTTAACCGTCCTCTTCTCTTTCCTTAGGCTTACAAATGTTTTATTCAACCAGAGTTCTCAATCAACCATCCTTCTTTTATCAAAGCTTTCACAATTCTAGCAATATTCCTTGAATCTGCGATCCCAGAGTGCTCTCGCCCTTCGAATCTCATTCCCAAGGACGACAGCATTTGCTGCAGATTTGCTTTCTTCTTGAATATACACCGATACAACTCCCGGAGGTCCACATAATCTTTAAAATAGTCTGGTACGGGTATTTTACAGAGTTTGCACTGATTTCTCACAAAGTTTCGGATATCCCATGGTCCGTCTGTCACGAATCGCATATTTTGGGGACTCAGGCTGTGGGTGTTGAGGAAAGTCCCAAACTGTTGTAGAACTTCTTTAAATGTAGGAGCATCATCTACTTGTTCTTGGGTGATTCCAGTCAATTCGGTACAAAAGTCCGTGAGAACTGGATTCAGAACTGGTTTCACGTATGTTTGGAACTCTGCAACGGTTGCTAATGTTCTTGAGCAGACTACGACGACGGGAAATTCTATGATTTCGTTTATCCAATTCTTGTCGTTTCGCTCACAAGTAGCTTCTACGTCAAAGACGCAGTAGTAGTCAAAATGTTGTTTCACTTGTTTAGCTTCGTCAATGGATTCCCAGTGAGGTTCATTTGGGAAGGACTCGAAGAGGTCGTCGGCGACTGAGTTGAATATCAAGTCTGATGTGCTTATACTGCGAGACATTATTTATATGATAGCGGTTGAAACACGATCCTGTTTTCAACTAATTGTGGCTAAGTAAGTGTTGTGGCAAAGCTCTGTCGGACTTTCTTCATCAAAATAACAAAAACAGATAATGAGATAAAACTGTCTGGGTCAACTGGTATATTCAAAACAACTAAGAAAATTCCAAGATCTTTTCTTTCATTATATAACAAACAAAACTTACTCAGCCGTGAATTCTCTCTCATTTTTGCTTGCTATAAGAACAAGCCCTGGAATACAATCGCCTCTTATGTCTTTACTTCAAACAAAGGCGTCAAATGCGACAACCCCTTCTGAATCAAAAACTCCACCATAGCAGCTCGAAATTTACGAGGTAAATCAATTCCACCAATCACATTTTCATAATAGTGGGTTCTTGTACTAAGCGCGGAAAGAACCCTTTCATCAGAGATCAGCATTGTTGACATTTGTTTACTACAAACTGAAATACCCAGCTAAAGCTGGGGCGTGATCCTGGCTGGGTTCCTTGAGAATCAGATATAAATATGTTTATTTTAAAATATAAGAAACAAAGAACAAAAGAAGTTATTCCCAATAATAGTCATCTTCCTCATGAGCAGCAGCTTCCTCCACTGCGTTCCAGAAGGCAGATTCTGACTCATTTTCAGATTCATAATATTCCCTTTCATAGATACTAAAATCCTCATCCCCTTCACGCAAGGCAGATTCTGGTGGTGTTTGGGGAGTGTCATCATAAAATGGGGTATTGTCAAGAGAAACATTGAGAGAAGATGATAACTTGGGAGGAGGTGGTAGAGGAGGATCAGGGTCATTTCGTGTGGAATTGAATGGGTTCTTCTTGGACATTTTAACAATACGTTCATGTTCATCTCGACAGTGAGGTGAAAACTTGAACAGCTTTTTGGCCTTTTCAAAAGTGAGCGCCTGCAACATCCAGAACTCCTCCTTTTTTGGAGTTCTAGAAGTCACCACATACATGCCATTCTCCGGACAATGAAAACGTCCTTTGGAAATATCATCGGAACAGAGAAAGTGAAGGCTCATTCCTTGAACTTTTTCTGTGACAATCATCAGAGTGTGTGGAGACAGAAATTCAACAATAAATACCTGGAGTAATTGCATAACCCATAGCAAATTGATATCCAATTGCGGAGCGGGAGATTGTATGATTTACCAGTCTGTTCTTCTTACGCACTTTACCCACAATAATTTCTACAGTCTGTTGAAGGGGGACAAAGGGAAATACTCCAGGAGGCAAATCAGGATGGTATTGTTTGTCGCTGTCAAAGACTTTGGCATAAACAACTTTGGGTTGTCTTACTTTGCGAACACGAATGCCATCCAAGGTTTCATATACAGGAACGCCATGGATGTCTTCTTCATGCAAATCCCATCCAACAATATGCAAGTATTGTCCTTTGTCAATTTGATATTTGAGCAGAGTTGGGTGCATGCAATTCACAAGCATTTGCTGTCCAACAGATATGATTTGAGTCAAAGGAAATCCACGAGTTAAGCTGTCAATAAAATTATAAAACTGATTGAATGGTTCACATTTGCTTGAAGCAGGCTCTGGATGAAACATGATGTGATCTGTGCCCCTGTGCAAAGACATTTTGAAGTTGAATGCACACCGATCTTTGTTGACTCCAATGACCCAAAGAATCAGCTTTGAAGCCAAAGAGGCCCTCTTAAAACGCTCCTCATTCCTCAACGTTATGCTGCATTCATTGAGATAGTCAAGATCAGCCTTTTCAAAGTGGTTTGCATGGACACGTCCCTGGAAATTAGCCCATTCAGGATCACTACCAGCTCTCATATTTTCAGATAGATAAAAACTGAGATTATACATTGAGTAAAGCTCGTGGCCTATGCGAGTTAATGAACTTCCAGATTTGGATCCACTCTTTTGGGCTTTGTGAGTGTATCTGACATAAAGCGGAAGGTTTCCGATACTGGGCATTTGAAGCCAATCTCCACCAAGAGCAGAATGTAAACCACCAAACATGTATTTGCTCCCAGGAAGAGATTTTCGAAACTCCTGTAGTTGTAGGTGAAGGGCAGCAAATGTAGGAGGAGGAACAGACGAGATTTCATCAATAATGATTATTTTTGCGGCCAAAGCACGTTTTATACACAAGTCAGTGTGTTCTGAATGCTTTTTTGGTTTGTTTGTAATAGTCAAGTCTGCAAATTCATGAATTGTAAAACCATCAATAACCATTGCCGCACTATGCATAAAGGCAACTGTGACAACAGCATTTGGACGCCCCCAGCATTTTGCAACATATTTGAGCAATTTGAAAATATGAGACTTTCCAGATCCACCAATCCCTTGAAGGTGAGTACAGAGCTGATTGCTACCCATGAGAATATTTTCATTGGTCTCAGATACTGTGTGTTGCTTTTCAGGCCCATATACTCTCTTATATGTTTCCTTCATCAGATCATCATCCTTGATGAATTCAAGAATCAATGTTGACAATAAGGCCATAGCACAATCATACTGCTTGTTATTCAACTCAAATAGCTTACAAGCATCTAATGGGCTGATATATTCATGAATTGGATGGGAAGTTTTCCTTGGAACTGACTTGGGGATGGTCAAGTCACAATAGCGAGGCCAAAACTGCTTATCCAGGTCTGCAAACGTAAGATGACATGACAATGCAGCATGATAGTAGATTAGACGCTGTTCATGTGTTTCATACTTTGCAATAATTGTTGGAACAGTTGAGGCAGTTTCAATATTTGTAAGCTTTAACTGATTATTTAGAGCTTCAAGAATTTGGACTTTTGAATGATTGCGGCAATGTGCAGAATGAATGATTGGTAGATCTATTGCATGTTGCTGAACAAGGGGCAGAGAATGCTTAATAGTGTCAGCCATTTCACTCAAAACAGATGCAAAATAAGCTGTAGGTGCAGTGCTCATTAGTTGAAAGGTGGGGTCTACTGTTACAGTCTCTGTCTCTGTTTTTTCAGGCTCTGAATCTGAATCATTATCCGGGAAAGCACGTTTATCTGACTCCTCTGCAGTTATTGAAGAGCGAGGTGCATTTGCATCATCTGGATGTAACTCAGTGAATGCATCCTTGGCTTCACCACTTCGTTGACGCTCCCTTGCAGCATGTTTTGCATTTTCATAATCTAACAAGTTTTGTTCTAAGCGCTTACAATAATCAGTACAATTTGGGAGCCATGCAATATATGCTGCCCAGACATTTGAACAACCTCCTAACAGCTCATGTTTGTTTCGATGGGGCCTGCAGCGTGCAAGAATAGTACCTCCATATGCAAGCATGTCAAAAGATTCAGGCTGAACAATCTCATCCTCCACAGGTTTTGGAGGAATATGTAATCCCAATGAAACAACTATAACAGGGGACACTCGTTTTGCAACATAGAACGCTTTTTCCATAGGATGATTCTCAAGGTGTCCTTTGTTGTTGGTGTATGGTATGAGACGAAAGTTTGCCACTTCAGGTAATTTAACTTTTTCTTGTCAGATGGTAACTTCTTGGCCACATAACTTGTATGGAACTCGTCCAATCCCAAGGCTTCCAGTACAGTTGGTCTTGCAGAATAGAAAGAGTGATGCATTTTGAAGTTTCTCCTTGCATTCACAAAGTGTTTCTGAGGATGGATATCAGGCATGGATTCATCTGAATCCCCAGTAACCTCAGCATCTTCTGACTCTTCATCTTCTTCTACTTCCATTGGATCCCATTCATAGCCTGCTAAAATATTTCCCACTTCTCTTTCATTTTGATCTGAATCCTGACTTCCCAAAGAAATAGCATCATCAAAGTCATTCTCCTCCTCTTCCCACCCTCCCATTCAGCCAGTGACACATGAGTTTCAGTCACATTTTCATCAAAAATGGTTTCATCAGCTTGGTCATTAACTGTTTCAGCCATACCATGCATCAGACGGCGTGGCATCAGTCCATAGTCTCGCAAGAGGGATCCATGATTCACAAACTCATATTGAAATGACCACATGAATGGAGTGTACTTTTTGTCCATGTTTTTGCTTTTGTTGATGAGTTGGAGAGCAGCAAGATTTGTTGGGATAGTAAGCTGAGAAGTTCGGGCATTAATTTGGCCCAACAGGTATCGAATATGTTTGTCACGGTCAGAAAGAGCGCTATATGCTTCATCTTCAGTATTTCGCAATGTCCATCTAGTAACAACATTAGAAACGAAATACTACTCGCAGGACAAACAAACCTGTCATGTGCTGCCAAAGCTTTTTGCACCACAAATTCTACTTCACGTGGCTCTTTGAAAGTATAATCAAACATGTAAAAGGATTTTTCAGGAGCTTCTCCAACATTACATGGTTTTACATCCACATTTCCCTATCAAACCATTGTAAGTATAAGTTCAAAAATAAAACAAGACAAACCATAATAAACAATATTGCCAGTTGATTATAAGTGTTCAAATATTCACAGCCAACTGGACGTCGAGGATGAAATGAATGATCAGAGTAAAAACCACCATGCTCCTTTGGAAGGTATGGAATGTTGAAGCGACAAGATCCCCCCTTGAAACAAGAAGAAGAATGGTACCAACGATGGATTTGTTTCTGAAGTAAAAGACACACAAGAGCAATTTTTGACTTGAATTCATCTTCAGGGAATGGAACAACACCACAAAGCAACTTTTCCAAGTTTGCACCTTCAAATTGAGACCGCTCCTCAGGTGCAAGTTCAGATAATGCTCGCTCCAAGTAAATATTGATGAGTTCATTGTAGCCATACATTTTGTGACAGAGTTTGCATTTACCCATAGCAAACGGCTGCTCTTTTTTCTTTGGAACAGGTTCATATGCTTGTTTAGGAATACAAGTGGCTCACACTCGCCACCACAAGGACACATCAAAGAACCCAGTTCTTCAGGTACATCTGCTTTAAAAATAGCTGAAGCAAACTTAACATAGTCGTGTGCAAATTGAGAATTTTCACTGAGGTCATTGAGATTCATAAGTGTTTGACCATGTGGTACAGGGGGATCAGAGAAGTTAAGAAGCTTCTTTGCAGCCACAGTTGATCTGGGCATTCCTTCCTGCTTGGCAAGCCAGTGACCATGTAAGCGAAGATCTGTTGGGGCTGCTTCTGTGTTTTGCTTCAAGTCTTTTAGAATGCCAAATGCACCTCCACCATGGTAGGAAACTCCAAGTTTCATGTTGTACCGCAGAACCTTTTCAACAAACAGATCCATCATTTCACGAAACCAGATTGCTTGAGCCACAGGGTTACTTGAGATTTCGGCTCGACGTTCTGCCTTGTCTGGAAAAAATTCATAACTGAAGAAAGTTGAGCATCAAGCATAATAGAAAACAGGAGCTCACCTGTCATAGTACTTATTGTTAACGTACACCAACAGTCGAAAAGCATTAGAATCATCTGGATTCATTGTGAAAAAAATATCGTCCATTCCATTTTGCTGCATTTCAGCCTCAGAAATCATTCTCCCCAATTTCATTTGCTGAGAAGACCCAATGTGGTCTTGGCAAGCAATATTTATTTGCCGACAGAGGGAATTTACGTTTGGATCAAATTCAGGCTTTGCAGGCAAAGGGAGGCCCTTGTTTAGGGAAGCTGACAGTTTTCCTGATAAGAAAGCCAAGCCTCCAAGTTCTCGCGATCTATTGCTCCAGGATCAGGTCCATAGTTGGACAGTTTAAATTTGGCTGAGTCTGCAGAAGATTTTGATGCAATCAAGTCAATGGCACAACCCATGAATGTTGGATCTGTTGCAAACATTCGAGTTTGAATCTGCATCAAGTGAATCAAATATTTCTCAACAGGAATCTTGCGCACACGATTTACGTCAGTCGGTCCGCATTGGCCATATTGAAACAGATGAGCACAGGCTTTAGTTAACTGAGCACCATTGTAGTTACTCAATAACTCATTTTTCCGCTGAATAATAAATGCAGGCTGCACAACAGTGGTACCTCCAAACCTCTCTTTTCCTGTTGGGAGTACTACAGTGTGTCGAAATTCAAGAACAGGTGTTTCGTTAACATCCACAATAGGTTCATGTGCCTGATCAGGAGTAGTATTCTGATGAGATGATAGCTCCCCCAGCTCCTTACTCAGCTCATGTGATTGAAAAATAATCTGCGGAGCTATGCAAAATATTCAATATGTAAATGAAGATGCAAAGCCAATCAAATACCTATCAGAGTGTCTGGAATATCACAAGTAATTGATCCACAATCCTTTAAATACTGCATAAGTTGTCGAACACCCGGTTTGCCATCAACTTCATCCAACTGGACAATGTTAAATTTTTTCTCAACTACTGCAAGTTGAGCTGCTGTCAGAGATCCAGTTAGAATCACTTTGACAACTGGTGGAAGATGTTGGTCAAGGAGAAGGACTGGTGGTTTCTCAGATGGAAAAAAATGACAGTGGCCAACCAATGCCCGTCCATACCCTCCAGTCACTGTTATCAGATTCATTCCAACTTGAACAGGACAACACATCATTTTCTCAATTTGAGTCAAATGATTGAATCTTTCCGGCAAAGGAGTGAACCACAAATGGTTGTTTATGGCAAACTGCGGCAGCTTGTCAGCTTCCAGATCATGCACACAGTCAGGGCAAATATTCAAAATAATTTCTTCATTTGGTCCAACTCGAACAGACGGACCTACATCCGGCATTGGGATAGGCGGTTAGAAACTCCCAGCTTTGACAATAGGCAACCAGGGAAGATGTCAGCCACTTCAGGGGGTGAATAGAATGCCAACACTTCCTCTTTGTTGCAATCACTGTGATGTTGTAGGTTACGTTGAATGCTCTATTGACAGTGAGACTTAGTAATTCTTCGAGAAAAGAACATACCGACTTCAAATTCTCCGACATTGTTGAAACCTCAAATTGCTTCACAACTGTACCAAACGATTGCACATTGCACACACAACACACTCGTCCTTTCCAATAGTCTACATTCATCACTGACTTCAAATCATTGTAAATATATTCTTCAAGCTCCTTTGATGGTGCAATCAAAATATTGTTTTTGCGTATATACTCAATTTCGGCAGGAGAATAGACGTCTTGAGAAATGGCTGAGAGAGACTCCACAGTAAATTGAAGTTCATTAGTTGGGGAGCATTCCTGTTTGGTTAAGTTGCGCTTTAAGTAGTTTTCATTTTTGTGCTCCAGAATAGTCGTAGAATTTTGCTGATAGTAGGAATGTGAACGTTTATGATCCTGCTCTTGGGCCACTTGTTTTCGAACACTTAGAGGGATGGAACCAGTATATTTATGTTGATAACAAAGCCCATTAGGGCCAGCTTTTCGAGTACATTGAGCACCTTTTTGAGTGAGAGCTGAACAAGAAGTTGAAGTTGGTATTACAGGAGGTGGATCCAAAACTTGATTGATAAGTGTCACTGTATCTGTGTCAAAATCTTTCACAAGAGAGATTGCTGGAATTTGGCTTTGAGTTTGCTTTTGAGACACTGATGCAGCAAATTGTAAGAAATTACACAAAGACGAAGAACGTGAATACCTGGAAGTTCCGAAAGGGGTAGGTCAAGGGTGTGATTTGTGTTTTGCAAGCCTGGCCTCTCGGTGGATCCTCCCTGCACAGAAACTGAATGTCTTAGAGAGTTCAGAGGCATATCCTGATCTAGTTGGGGAAGTTCTGGTTCCTGGACTTGTAGTGGCAGTTCTTGAGGTTGCAACGGCTGAGAGAACAGCAAAGGCTGGGATGGTGCTACTCAGTTGTTAAAGACATCAGGGTAACTCTGTCAATCAAATCCTACTCTCACTTGGTTTCTTGTGTGTGTTCAACCTTCGGGCCTTTGGCATTCTTGGATTGTTTCAGTGGTGATTTTCAAGATCATCAAAACATGGAATGCTTCTTGTTACAATATATGAGTCACGAACAGTCATACATTATTATTAAATTAAGACGAAAATAAATAAAGAAAATAAATAAAAGAATCAAGATACAATATCAAACTACAACGTCTTCATCTTCCTCATCCTCCTCCACATTCTCCACTTCACCACCTCCACGATACAACAATGTAACAGACTGAGGCTTAAAGTGTAGATGGGGACGGCTATGCTGCTCAGAGGTCGAGATGGTGAATTCCACAAGAACGACAGAGTCGATGGTAAGCTCTTCGTCCAGAAGTTCAAGGTCCCTGTAGAATGAAAACTCAGTCGTTCCATCGTAGATGGGAACTATATGACACATTAGCAATGAAAGCAAACCAAACAACTTACCATCTTCAAACTTCTTAGAGAAGATGAGTCCTCCTTCACAAGTCATTGCATGGGTTTCAGAGGGATCCAAGTGCATGTTACGAGCAGCTTCGGCTAAGAAGAGTTCAAACTTGTCTGTCTGGAATACTTGACCAACAATTTCAGAGAGCTCCACATTATCAGACCCTGCGTGGATGACCTTTGGTGACTTAAGACAAGCGGCATCCACGAGCTTGAGTACAACAAAGAAGTGCAAGGGGTGGTGGTTGGTGTCACAGTATGTTCCTTTCCGTACTTCGCCACGTGGAGCTTCCTTCGTTGCGTTTCGAATGCGGATTCTTGTGCCTGTTCGAAGCTTCTCCATCAAGCCTGCATCGACACGACCTCTCATCGGTACGACTTGAGCGACCCTTGCAGAAACAACTGGCGGAAGACCCATTGGTTCATCAAGACCCGCTCGACCATGGCCGTAAGAATCATAATGAATGTGACGAGCTGAAGAGGACGAAGTGTTCTGTGGTCCAAGCATTTAGATTAGAAAGGATTTTAATAGGAGAAGGAGAGTGATGATGGACGGGATATATAGCGTTTCCGAAGCAATGTTTGAGTCATACCTTATCACTTTGCTGTTTGGTATCCCGCCTTAGTAAACAGACATCGCCAAAGCTCCTCCGACAAAGAAACACGTTTGTTTCATGACGATTACGATTCTAATGTTTACGAAAGATAATCAGAAGGGAAGTAGAGGTTGGAGGGATAGAAAAGAAAGAGTTGGAGAGAAAGGAGAAAGTGGCTCGAGGCGAATAAATGAAGTTGAGCGATTGAAAGGAATGAAAGGAAACTCACAAGATATAGATGATGCACAGAACGACAAAGGATTGAGCATTCGTGAATAGCTTTGGACTGTGGGAAAGTGAAAAAGTGAAAATCAGAGAGGGAGAAAGAGAAAAGAGAATAGAAGAAAAGTACACAGACAAAAAATAATAATAAACCAATTACTGGAAAGTCCTTTACGTTTGGAAGGCTGAATGAAAGTTCAGGTATTCTATGATTCGTGCCTCGTTTTCTATTTACCAAATGTTTTTTGCTAAAGAATAGAAAATAAGCGTGTATTAATGCTTTTTAATGGTTGGAATATTTAGGGAGAGTGTAGAATGTGCTGGAAGGTTGTGGAAGGCAACCCAACTTCATTCCAAAAAAGTAAAGTATTTTTTCAGTTAATCCAGAACGCGACGAGGACTTAATAAATCCACAAATGAATATTGTTTTATTATTATGAGAAAGTATGACGTTCTATGGTCTTGTATTTAGACCAGAATTGTGGTTTGAGTTTTGGGTTGAACACCACTTGGCTGCGACTCGGGAACGCTTGAAGCGATTTGGCTGAAACTTAAGGAAACAATTACTAAAACTCATATTATTGTCTGCTTAGAATATCGAAACAATCGAACAAAGAATAAAAGAGCTGCGCGGAGGCGCACACCTCGAACCCAACACGCGCAACTCGGGACCCTGAGCCGTTATCGGAAAAACGGCTCTAGGTTGCCTTCGTATTTTGTTGTTTCATCATTTAATAAAATTGGAGGGGAATCAGGAGAAAATTGAGGGAGGAGATAGATTTTGAAGGAATTGGGTTCTGCCTGCCTCACGGCCGCCACGAACGCACCACCGCCGTCACTCCACTCTTATTTAACAATTTAATAATACTTTTACTTTATTTACGATTTGTTTGGAGTGGATGTTGTTTGGTTGGGGTTCCGGTTTTGTCCTCGGAAAAAGCAGGACCGTGGAAAAAGCCCAGGCAAAAAAAAACACAGAGCTTCCCACGGTTGAGGTTCTGCCAAAAAGGTTCGACTCGCCTACACACACATCGCAGAAGAAACCCCTGACTGGGTAAACCCAGCCAGGAACAGCTGATACCAAAGCAGCCAAGTCTTCAGCACACGGATTGATTCGTCCGTCTTTTAACAAGAGTTGAACAATGTCGGAACGCTTGTTGTTGATTGCTTGCACAAAAATGCTGGCTCTCTCTGGCAACAAAGTCATTCGAGGGTCTTGAAGGAATATTTGGATTACTACAGCTGAAGCAGCCATTGAGAAGATAGCCTGATTCTCAAAGTTTGGATCAATTCGAGAATCAGCAAGAAGTGTCCGAATGACATTTATGTGATGATGCCTAATAGCATGTTTCAAGGCTTTGTTGTCTTGAGTTGCTGGATCTGCTCGACCAGCAGCAAGAAGATACTCAATTAACAGCAGATATTGAGAAGCACAGCTATCTATGAATAGCCGATTGTTGTCACGTGTCACGTTAATTCGAGGATCCAAGAGAAGCCTCTCAAGAATGTGTTTGTAATGTCCATGTCCGGCACTGAGAAGCGCTGCATTGTTATCCAAAGATGGGTCAGTTCGAGGATCTTCTAAAATTCGTTCCACAATATCCAACCTCCCCTTCTTTGAAGCCCTTGACAGTGCATTGCAGTCATTAGGATTCACTCGACCGTCAGAAAGTAATACATTGACGACTTCAAAGTGTCCATTCTCGACTCCAAAGAATAACGCTAACGATTTGTCAACAGAAGGGTCAATATGGGGAACAAGAATCCAAGATTGCAACTCTTCATGCACGCCATATATGCACAATAAATTCAAATAGTTGAGACCACTTTGTAGAGTCATTCTATCGAACCGAGGATTTTTGAGAAGAAGCCTCGCAATGTTCGTATGCCCATTGGCTCGGGCTATATAAAGCGCCGCATTCTTGTGTGCTGAGATGTCAAGTAATGGGTTTTCCAAACAGATATCAACTACTGCCGTATTTCCCAACTCGCATGCGCAACGAAGAAGCCGATTTGAAGGTTGATAAGGGTGTCCTGATTTGAAGTCTTGGTTTACAGAACTAAAGTATGACGAATTCCACCCGGCCGGCAGGTAAAAATAAAATAAAATAAAAAAATAACATGTGTACATTTGTCAATAGAATCTAAACACGGGGCCTGCGAACAAGTGGTATCTCCTCCTCCTCCTCTTCAGACTCAACCTCGAATTCGCCATCACCATTCACACGATTTCTTTGATTAGAGCCATCATCACCATCGTCAGGATCGACACCATCACTTGGGGGCTCCAAAGTCTTACGTTTCCGACCAGTTTGAACAGATTTCTTTTTACGACTATCTTGGCCATAACGCTGACACAAAGCCTTACTACAGAGTGGATAGAAGAAATTACTTTTATCAGAAGCTTCAAGTTGTTGGTATTCTTCCAATCCATTCGAATTTTCCAATTCTTCGCCGCACCGGTAACATAACAGCTCCCATTTTCTTCGTACTCGATCTGTGTAATACACCTTTTCGATTGGATCGCTGCACTTTAGGTCGTGGCAAGTATACACAACTTCTTCCGTTTCAGTGCCAACTGTTACTAGGAGATCGACACAAACAAATTCATTCCCTTCTGGGTAAAGAGACACCCCACAGACATATGTAATAGTTTCAAGCATATTCGCAAGCTCTCTCAACTGTTTGGATGATAGCGCTGATGCACTGAAAATGAGACGCCACTTGCAACAACTTGAGCATTGTATGAACTCGACAATTCGGCTTGCAGTGCATCCTTTACGGGATTTGGGTTTTTGCTTTCGAGTACCATTGATCAACGATGGTTGGTATTCAGCCGTCGGTTTGACTTTCCCATAAATGTTTTCAAACCTCATGTAATGATCGACTCTGTCGGGATCAGGAATAGGAAGTGGAAATCCGTTGCTCTTGAGCTCGTGGAAAACAGCGCTATCCAGTTTTGGTTTCTCACACACCTCACAGGAATCCAAACCGCACTTTGAAAACCATAAGCAATATGGTGTTATGTTCAAGTGTGTTTCAAAATATTGCGACAATAACACCGAAGACTTGAATTCTTTCTTGTTGATTTTCTTTGTTAAATCTGTGTTTTCGTTACAATTAATGTGAACCAGACTTCAACTTACCAAACTCAGCATCGATCGCCAATATTGTCTCAACAAACACAGATAAATCGTTGTCAGACATTGGATCCATTCCTGCAAATGGCTTTTCTTTAAGACTCAATTGCTCAAATCGGGCACGGAGTTGGGTTATTGTTTTGCCCATGCAAGAAACCAACTCATCGCGAAATAATGGAGAATCCTTGACTTTTTCGCGAATATCAACTAATCCGTTGCATTGCTTCATCATCTTCTCACACTCGTCTGGCATCTCCGCACGACACAAAGCAACTCCATACAGTGCTAAATTGAAGATGGACATGACACGTTCCACCATATTTGACCAACTATGTCCGGGTACGGTCCTTACAGCCACAAGAAAGTCTGTACCAGTCATGATGGCGAGCGTTATGAGGGCAATTTGAACAGAAACGTGGGACATATTATGGTCAGACCCTCCGTCAGTCAACAACAAAAGTGCAGCAACCCTTCCAAAATCGGCATCAGATTTCCGAATGATATTATAGATCATACTGACATTACGCATAGGGTTTGTTGGACTTGTGGCCACATCTCTAAGCTCAAAGAACACATTTCCATTGAACCAATCCCCGCCAACTGTCTCTGGTATCTTTAAATCCAGCGCAACAGTTGGGACCAACTTGATTTTTTTGCTTGTCTCGTGGTCTTCGGACTTGCTTTCATTTCCTACAACTGCAAGAACCCCTTTCTGACGACCAACAGCTGCCAATTCATGTCCTGGTTCTCCAACAACAATCAATGTCTTGTCATCTTGGCTAAAAAAGCGAACATCGTGAGTACTTGATGAAAACATGGTTTTAAGCATTACTGCATAGCTTTTTAGGTAGAGGAGCAATGCCAAGCCATAATGTGCATCGTCATGATGAGAACGCTGCGATCTTGTTTGAACCTTTTGAATAATAGGAATACGTGAAGTGTACCGACTGGATGTAATTTTGTAAGCATTAGACGGCGACATATTGAATGCAACCCAAGACTCAGAAGGAACAACAAGATCCCCACGCTTTTCCTCAGGACAAGATGCAACAACTTTAGCAATAAAGTTTGGAATGGAAAGGGCAATCGGAAAATAGCCTATATGCATCCCTGCCTTCTCACCTATTAACGGAATCAGCACACAATAGAAACACCTCGATTCTCACCATGCCTCCTTTCTTCTTCTGCTCGATAGTTTGAAATAAATTCCAAAGCGAGAATAAAGAATAATTCCAGTGCATCGTCTTTCTTTTTGTCATTAAAATGGCGCAGGTCAACGAGCAAATCAGGATCACCCTCTGCTAACAAGGCCTCAGTAATTCTCTTTTGTACGGCGCACATTGAATTTGCTGTGGCCGTTGCATCTCCAGATGTAATTCTGAAAATAGCAGCAGCTTTTCCTTGTATGGTAGCATTTGTTTTCATTACAAGCTCCATTTGCTTTGTAACTACTTTTCGCTGAGCGCGCGACCAGAACGTTTTTACATTCACTCTAATTGTGTTAATCAACCGCACCATAGCTGGACAAGTCGACTTCAGCTCGCCTGATTCACTGTAAACTGAAGTTGGGGTTTTTGCGACAAAGTGAACGTTTCCATAGTAGTTCCCATATGAATAAGTAACCACTACAGCAGTATATGGGAGTTTCAGGTTTTTCACAAAATTAGATCTATCGCGGGAACTTTCGAGGTCCACATTCCAATCACATATATTGTCCAAATCTACAGGCACCAACGTTTCAACTGAGTCCAAGACGTGAACAACAGATTGTATTCTTGGGGTAGCTTCTGTTACAACCATGGCAGTGGCTTGAATTGCCGTGATTTTGGTATTATCGTCAAAGTCTCGAATGTGGGTAGTGGCTGCATGATTTAAACGTGTTCGATTTGCTTGGCTTTGTAATGCAATAATTTCACTGTTGATACTATTATATACTGCTTCAACTCCTGCCAAGATTGTAACCCAACCTTCACGTTTGTGAATCCATGGCGAATCAATGATACTCTTCAGTGCTTGACAATGCCCTTTCAAGGCAACCGCTTTCGTGTCTAATGCAGCTACTTTATTCTTGAACACAGTTGGATCGTTCCATTTGTTGTTGTATACATCTAGAATGTTGGGGATTGGTCGACCACGAGACTTGAATTTTTCCAAATATGGCTGGAGGAAGAAGAGTGCATTTCCAAGATCGTTTATAAACTTGTAACCAATCCCTTTCGTGGATTTCGTATAAGTGACTTCATCGGCTGTCCAACCCAGTGGTGGATTCAACAGCTTCAAACGCGAAACCAAAAAGTTCTTGAGCTTCATTTCATTGTTCGCACTTCCAAAAACAGGATACGATTTGTATGTTGTTCTTGAAACCATCAATACTTGCAACGAACGCATTGGAGCAGGTGTTGGCACAGTGGCTGGGGCGTGAAATGCGAGAATACCTATTGTTACAAACATACGCGCTTGCAATGTTACATATTGTGAGATAAACGTAGGTCCTGAAAGCAAAACTCCGATGCCAGCCTTTGCTTGTGTGGGATCGGCAGGTGGTGCTTTGAAAAAGTAGGCCTTCGTTTCAGCGGTTTGGCTGGGCAGTTCTAACTCAATCAGGACAGATGCCCAAAGATCGCCAACAGTCATTGCTTCAACTGTCAACATCCGGGATATGATCTTGTCAGATCCACGATAAACTTCTAATTGAATGATATCCATTTATTCTGCTTGAATATGTGAGCCACAAGAAAACGTCAATAACTAAGAACACACCTAGACGGTGGAAGCGTCGTCTACTACAATGCGCGCAGGGGACTTGATGAGCCTGGGCTGCTGGAGTGCTCAGATGAAAAAAGTGAAAACCTATTTATTATTTCTCCCCACCGGGGACAAAAAATCCACCCGGCCGGGACTGTAAACCAAGACTTCAAGACGGGACACCCTAATTGAGCTGGTCAACAATTGCCTTAACAAGAGCCAGTAGGCACTTGCCTGACACAGAAAACATGTGGTAACTCTTGATTTTGAAACAAGCATCCGGTGCAATAAGAGCTTGATGAAAGAACGCAGCTTGAATCGGAAAAGGTAAAGACATCCAATTATTGCCATTGAAACCGGTCAACTCCAAGAACATCCAAACAGACTTAATGCCTGATTGAATCAATTGGTTCCTCACAAATGTGTTTGCTGATTGGACTGAAGTGATTGGAGATGTCAGATATATAGCCTTGGATGTAAGGCAGACCCCATACAAGAGGCGATCAAATGGAAGCATGAGAAAGATTAAGTGGAGGATTTCAGGGGGCAACGACTGAAGGGATACACTTGTGAGTGCGTTGCTGTTTGTGTGTTGGCAGGGATTCATCTGGGGATTCATGCTAACAAAGTTGTGGTGATATTATTATATTATAGGTTGAATAGTCCTTTTTAAAACACACCTCTATTCTCTACAACGTTCATCAATCATATCATTCGCGTGTTGAAGCGAAGGAATTGCACTCAGAGTATCTCGGAATAGTTTAACGACAGGATGATGACAATTTATTCAAAGTTTCAAACTAACAACAAGCCCATTCATTCACTTGCTCAAAAATCTGCGCAAACGTCAATCTCGACACTGCTTGCACTTTCAAACATCCAGCTACAACTCGAAGAAATTCGACTTTCAACGCAATCGTTGAGCGTTCAACAAATTGATCTTCGGAATCTGCAAATGCCATTTGTGCGAGATTCAACTGCGACTGCGCCCATTCTTCAAGAGCCTCGTGTGTTGACACAGATCCATCAATCACGTGCCGAACACCTTCCAATTTTCCTCCCAACTGTGCCAGTACATATCCAAACATCCACACATCACTGGATGGAACAACTTTTTCATCAAACGGATACTGCAACCTGGATTTGCTCATTGGATTTTCACGAACCCCATTCGCAGGCGCACAGAAATCATAATCAATTAAATGTGAATCCGACCAATCATCTTTTGAGGTACAAATGTTTCCAAGTCGAATATCCATGTGGCAGTAGTTCACAGCTACAAGAGAGCAGATTGAATTGCGATATACAGACAACACAAGATTCTTAATCATACTGAATGTGATATTTGGAATCAAAGCTGGTGGTTTCGGAAATATGCGGTTGTGGAGACTGGGACCATAATCTGGAAGAGCCATAAACGGTTCACTCAGGACCCAATTTTCAAATGGATTAACTGGAATTTGAGGCAGGGGCTCATTGACAATTGCAAGAGTTTCGGTTTGGTGAGCATTTCTCACTAAAGCTTCTTGGACCTTCTCTAATTGCTGTACTCGTGCGTTGAGCGCTTTGATCACACAGTCTTGAAGTATTCCTACTAGCTCAGACAATCGCGAGTATTGCGTCTTTGCAAAATGAGAGCGATATATTCTGCAATAATAGTTTCCAAATTTGATGATCGGGTTTGTAAATGTTTGTGTGTATAATACAGGTTCTCCCTCTAGAAACGAGAATTTGAGTGTATACTCATTTGCAGGCAACCAACAAAAGCGCGAGGGTTTGGGAAACGGAATAGGAACAAGGACCTTAACTTGGTTCAGAAGACGGATGCTTTCGAACACAAATGAGACAACATTCTGGGCATATTCAACTCCTTTCAATTGTTCAGACCAGACAACGGTAAATTTACCACTATCATAGAATCCACAAGGTGAGACTTTGATGATAAAAGCAGACTTTTGAGTGAGCAAAAGGCCATACATCTCGATATTTTCGCCGAAGACTCTTAGCTTCTCATGTTCTGACAACTGTGAAAGGATTCCCAGCATTGAATACAAAGTATATGCCGCGGCCTGAACGATAGCACCGTTGTGTTTTGGAGGAGAAAACGTTGTACAGGTTCCAACATCAATGGTGTTTTCTCTCTTGACTTCAATGAGGGATGCAACTGGAAGCCCAAGTGCAGGATAATTGTTTGAGACTTCCCACTCCCAACTTTGTCTTGAAGATTTCGCTGCACGAAAAGAATTCGGTGGCGCCAAACCAATTCCAAAGTCTGCTTTTCCGCTCGTTGGAAAGTGGAATGGAAGGGCAAGGGGTTGCGGATCGGTGGCCTTCACAGACACATTATCAACTGACGGCAAGCTACATTCTCGTAAGAGCAAGAATCGACCGCCTCCGTCGTCAATGGGATCTGCAACGTCAAGTGCTAAGGAAAATTAGCTGTTTTGTTTCATAATAAGCTTGTCTCACCAAGGCGCAGGATCTTGCCAACTGCCATCTGTACACTGACATCTTCGTTGTTGCTTTTGTTTTCAACTTCTCGAGTCGTAGGGGAGATGCTGCTTTGATAATCGACTTCCTCTTGTACAGCAACCACAGCTTGCTCATAGCGCACACTGTTAACATGCGGAACTCTTAGTGATTTATCATGCTGAAATTTGAACACATTGCTTTCAAGAAACTGTATATTCGGATTGGTGCCGGTGCGTGAGCTTCCGGAAACAGATGTATTGTTCTGCATTTTTTTCTGCTTTTTCAACTTCAATTTCATCCTTTATTTTTCGATTACTCTCCCTTATTTCAGTTGCTGCGAGAAACTGCGTTCAATCCTCTGATCTTGCCTCGCAGCAACTCCTCATACATGCCATATACACACAATAAATTCAAATTACTGTTTTTGTTTTGGTCGTCCCTTTTATCGTACCGAGGGTCTCTAAGGAGAAGCTTCGCAATGTGGATGCGTCAAAAGCAATCGAATGGAGGCCTGAGAAAGAATAAGTAGACTGAAGGGAAACCCGTCTGAGTGCGATGATTCATAATAAAATTCGTGAACAAAACTGTGAACTCTCGTGAGATTTATTATAATAATGATATAGGTCAAATAGTACTTTTTAGAACACACCCTGGAACACTCTTTTCTCTTGCGTCTTTACTCCAAACAAAAGCGTCAAGCGAGACATCCTATTCTCAATCAAAACCTTCACCATATCAGCTCGAAATTCTCGAGGCGCGTCAATTACACCAATCGCATTTTCATAGTATTCTCTTCGTGCACAGAGCTCAGAAATAACTCTCCGATCAGAAAGAAGCATTGTTGAGATGGTTTTGTTGTGAGTTGAAACAGCAGTCACCAAGGCGGCCAAGTTCTTAGCGCATGGATTGATTTGTCCATCCTTTAACAAGAGTTGAACAATATCAGAACGATCCTTGCTGATGAGTTCAACAAGAATTCTGGCACTCTCTTCCAATAAATTCATACGAGGATTTTGCAGGAACGTTTTGAGAATATTAGCTGGAACAGACATTGACAAGATGGCGTTATTGCCAAATTTTGGATCAATTCGAGAATCAGCAAGAAGGGTGTGGATAACATCAGTGTGACGATGCCGAATAGCATATTTCAAGGCATAGTTTCCCTGAGCTGTTGGATCTGCTCGACCATCAAGAAGGAGTGCCTTAATTAAAGGTACATATTGACGAACACAGCTGTTTATAAATAGGATATTGTTGTCAAGAGTCACGTTGATTCTTGGATCCAAAAGGAGTTTTTCAAGAATAGTTTTGTAGTTTCCATGTCCGGCCATGAGAAGCGCCGCATTGTCTTCCAACGATGGGTTAGTTCGAGGATCTTCCAAAATCCGTTGGACAATATCATCCCTTCCCTTCTTTGTAGCCAACTTCAGCACATTTCGATTATTCGGATTTACTCGGCCATCAGTAAGCAATACATCAACGACTTCAAAGTGTCCATTTTCGATTGCAAAAATTAACGCTTTTGAATTGTTTTCGGACGGATTAATTCGGGGATCAAGAATCCAAGATTGCAACTCCTCATACATGCCGTATATGCATAATAAATTCAAATAACTGATATGGTTTTGGTCGTCTCTTTTATCGTACCGAGGGTCGTTGAGGAGAAGCTTCGCAATGTGGGTGCGCCTATAGGTATGAGCAATATAAAAGGCCGCATTCTTGTATGTCGAGATGTCAAGAAGTGGATTTCTCAAACATATATCAACTATTTCGACGTGTTCCAGCTCACATGCCCAACGAAGCAACCGATTGGTTGGTTGATAATCGAATTCTTTGATAATAGCTTTTACCATAGCCAGTAAGTACTTATTTGATACAGTAAACATTCGGTAACTCTTGATTCCGATTAAGCCAGTCGATCCAATGAGTGTTTGATGAAAGACAGCTATTTGAAGAGGAAACGGGAGAGTCATCCAAGTATCGCCTGAGAGTCCCTCGTTCTTCAGGAAAATGGGCATAGATTCATAGTTTGACTGAATCAACCGAAGCTTCACGAATGTGTTTGCTGATTGGATTGAAGTAATAGGAGACGAGAGGTACACAGACTTGGATGTGAGACAGAACTCTAACAAGAAGCTGTCTAATGGAAGCCAAAGAAAGATTACGCGAAGGATTTCGGGGACCAACGACTGGAGTGATGCTTTGCTGAGTGTGCTGGTGACGAGTGGTTCAGCAGTGTGAATCATGAATTTATCAGAATATGCAACAAAGTTTTATGTTGCGAGAATCAGTGATGAAACACTTCAAAAGTATACGCATTTCTTCTTCCCTATCAAACATCAAAGGAACAAACTAGGATCATCCAGCTTCATCTGCTGGTCCATCAACCCTCCAATCAACACTTCAACAGAATACAAAGGAACCCCAAATCCCCTCAACTTATCCCCAAACATCCCTTCATCCTCTTCACAACTCACCAAAATAACTTTCCCTTTATCCCCCATCGGAATATCTCCACCCAAAGGACTACTATCCCCCAACGACCGCCCCGCATGCGTGAATATCCGGATATCCTTCGTAGACAGTTTCCGTATCGACATTGGGGGAATCATTTTCCCACCTGCACACTCCACTAGCCGCTTCAAAATCGCCCAGTCCGGAGAAACCCTTGGCGTCGCATACACATTAAACCCACTCAATAATTTCTTCGCCTTTGCCCGCGATATCGAAACCCCAACAGAAAACCCAGGATACTCGCCTGCATCGTCCAAAGGCCGATACTCCTCCACATCCGCCCACACACCTGCTTTCAGAGACGCGTTTACCCACGCGCTCGTGACAATCTGTTTCCCAAGCGTGATTGCCGCGATGAATTTCTCGGTGCGCACGATTTTGTTGGTTACGAGGTGTGTGCAGGTTTCGATTTCTTTGGCGTCGGTGCAGTTGAGGAGGGTGGTAGGTCTTTCCAGAGGGTTTTGTCGATTTTTGTGCCGCCAGTTGTTATTAGTTTTACGGGTGGTGGAGGTGGGGGTTGGGAGTTTCGACGCGCGCGTTTGTCGCGGGCGGAGGTTGTGAATTCAATGTCGCTCCAGTTGTCTGAGGTTGGGCCTGTTGAGTTTCTGCGAGAGCGTTTTGCGGGGATCGTAGATATAGTTGAAGTTGAAGTTGATGGTCTGGTTAATATTGAAGCGGTAGCTGGTTGCCTTAATGGTTGAGGTGGCTTTGTACTGGAAGAAGCGGATGGTTGGTTGGGCGTTTTTAACGATTTTGCCGTGGAAGCAGAAAGAACTGTACTTTGATGCCTGAGGGTTCAGCGATTTCCGCTGCTGACGTTGGTGTTATTGTTGATGAGGCGATTGATTTTCCCTTTCCAGAAATACTTGCAGCTGTTGAGGTAGAAAGCTTAGCTGTCGTTGCAGTAGCACTAGGTTGAACCGGCTTCGTCACATTTGAAGTAACTGGCGGATTGGGAGTTTGCAAAGTTGTCTTCGTCGTTGCCTTTGTTACGGGAGCAACTGCATCTACTGACGGCGTTGTTGATTTCACTGTTGAAGATGAAGCTACATTTTTCACACTCGCAGCCACAGCCTTCGCCACAACATTCGTCCCAGAAACCGTCGTTTTCTTTTCAACCACCGAACAACAATAGCCCGATTCGTAGTCTTCATTTTCGCTACAGAAGCAACAGAATTCAAAGCCTTGGCAACATTCTGCACTGCATTACGTTCCCGCGTTTGACTCGACTCGTCACTAACTGCATCGAATTCAAACTGGTTCCTAACTTCTTCTGTGGAAGGATGTTGGACGCTTTCTACTGCAGGAACCTGTTTTGGAACGTGCTCATGCGGAACAGGTGCAGCTGGTGGTGTGGGTGCAGTGACAGGCCCAGGAGTTCCGGACGTGGAACGGCGTCGTGATGTGTATGTGACTGAAGGAGTTTTGTGGGCTGGCGACTTTGGAGGTAGTGTCACAGCCTCAGCTACGACTGGAGGTATATCGGATACGGTGGGATGAGATGGAAGTGTGGCTTTGGGAAGTGGAGGCGATTTTGCAATGACGCCTGTGATTGGATTTTTGAAAACGAGTTGGGATTTGAGGGCGCTTGATGACGCTGATTTTGGCTTTGTTGGTTGTGTTGTTTTTGTCTGTAGGATAGCTGGAGTCGGCTGGTTTGTTGAAGTTGCCGATACCACAGGTTCTTGAATAACTCTCGGAGGTTCGGCCGCTTTAGGCGTTACAGCGGCTTGTGGCAGGACAGTACTCAATTTGACTGCTGAACCCGTCGTAGCAGTTGTTGAAGCAACATCATGTTGCGAAGCCCTTCGTGACGTTATCTTCCTGACACCCACAACCGGCGTCGCCTTCATCTTTTCCTGTTTCACAATCTCAACTGCATCATCCTGAATCACATCCACCCCTCATCATCACCCTCACAAAACGACCCAACAACCGGCAACCCAGGCCCCCTTCCACAAGCCCACCCATACTCTGTGCACGTACCAACCCCGCCTGTATATCCAACGCCCTCTCCGCCGCCCGAACAGACTTCTCAACGCGATGCGGTAGAACCCAAGCATCCCCCACAATCCGAGCAAGACAAACCGGAAACACGAGAAACTCCATCCGCGTTGGAGAAACAACCTTCTCTTGACGGTAGCATTCCTCAAGCCACAGATGGTTCAACACGGGGATGTCCCATTCATGTGCGCGTGTGGTTTTTTCACTGAAGGGTCTGGGTTTTTTTGTGAGGATGAATACACCCACCACGATGCATGCTCAAAATCAAGATTATATTTACCTTGCGCATATTACGTGTGTGTTTTCTTGTGTCATTTGACGCGTGTATGTTCCACCCATTTGTGTGATGAGGATCTCAATGTCGCTTCTGGCTTGTCCGACGTAGTTGTTGCGCAGATGCGGAACCCTGAAAAGTGCGGGATGGGGTTTGCGGGTGCAGGGTAATGCAAGAGTTTGTGTTTTGGTGGGGGTAGGGTTGTGGTTGTGAGACTGTCGAGGAGGTATCGAGGGGTTGCGAGGAGTTGGGTTGGGTGACGTTCCGCTTGGATGTAGATTTTCCCTTCGCGTTTTGGGAGGATGACAATTGTGCAGGAAGTATTGTATTCTGACGTGATAGTTGCGCCGTGGGATTTGAGGGATGCGATTGTCTCTTTTGAGATTTGGCTTGCAGATTCTGGACCAATGTATATTACTTGGCCTTTGAGGTAGTTTGTATTCTTAGGAGGTATTTGCTCTGTTTTCCATTTGATTAGAATGATGTGATCGAGCTGATCAAACGGTTGCTAACTTCTAAACTTAAGAAACAACTCCATTCGTCGCTGGCGCGCACGTTTGCTACCAGAAATCGTTCCTGCGCTACTTAATCACTTTTTTGTTGTACGACAACGAGCGTTGCTCCTAGAATCGCTTCGCACTCATCTCTGGCCTCACTCACTTCCCTCGCTGCGAACCCACCTTTCGCTGACAACGGTAAACTAATCACGCCAGTTCCGAGAGGACCCCACTCCAGATTCGCCTTAAGAATACCCGGATCAGGCCAACAATACGCAGATTCGGACAACCTCCTCTTCACTTTGACGCAATCATCAAAGTAGTGGGGCAGAATGAGCCGGAGACCATTTCCAGTGTATATTTGAGTAGGATTTGAGTCCAAGTTGTCCCAGCGTTGCGGTTTCTGAGATTGGGCAAGTGCAGCAGAGTATTGTTTGTTTGAGGGAGAGAGAACGATGAAGTGGGTTGTGTCGTTTGTCAATTGGGTGCGATAGGCGCCACCGAGAGCCAGAACAGAGCCGAATAAAGCTGCCTGGTCGTGGAGGGAGATCTGATTGGTTGATTGGTTGGTTGGTTGAAGGGAGTGGGTCAGTACTTGTCCAAACACAGACAAGAACAAGATAGAACCTCTTCACTCGCAGCAACAACCACGCCAGAAAAGAGGAACGACGGGTCCGTTGAATGCAGTTTCAGACTAGTTTCGCACGTGTGTTTTAGTTAGTTAAACAAACAAACAAACCAAACAAACAAACACACTCGTCTTTCACGCCCAAATTGATCCATTTTCTGAGCCACGAAACACGAACGCTCTTTGACTCGGTCGCTGCATTCGACTCGGCGGAAACAACAACTCTCGATTCACTTGCATCACTAACTTCGCGAAGCCCGAGGAACTCAAGGCCTCGCCGAATCTGTTTGGATTTGGTTTTGAGTGTCGTTGTTTCGTTGTTTGATTCGATGGTTGTTTGGTTGGAGGGAAGGGCGCACCTGTGCTTGTTCAGTGTGTGGCAGGAACGGATCAACGTACACAGACGTCATATTTCGAAAACAGAAAGGAAAAGAGTAATAAAGGAGAGAGAAAGGAAGAGACGCAAACCACAGTTTCTTGTTTGGTGCCTTCTTGATTTATCGGAAAAGGGGAGGTGTCATTTCACAGAGATACGATACCAAAGCCAGATTTCGTGGACTTGACACATGTATGCTCTGCATTAAGGTTTGGTACTTTAAAAAATATTGGCTCATGTTTTGACCGCCAGGTAGGTAGTGGTAAAGAGTATGTCATTCAACTCTAAAGCGTCCTGCACAACCCTGCTAAAATCAATTGTTAAATATAATGTACAGATACAATATGAGAGGGGTTGATGCGACGTGCCATGAATCAAAGCCAGCAAAACACCTTCCTCCCAAAACATCAAGACCCAAGATAACAAATACCCTCAAGATAATAACCGTACATCATATTATATTAAAATTATTTTGTTGCGACCCATGAGACCTCTTCCAATTACTTCCCCTTTCCTTTTTTTTTTTCATTGCAATCAAGGTGAAACACACTGTCTCAAGATCCTTGCCTGAGTGCCCCACTAAACAAAGCTGTAGCTACTGAGGATGTCTCCTCCATTTTGATGCCGCAAGGAAGCTTTAAGAGGCTCAGGTTTCCAACCTACCTCCCAAAAGGCCATCAAGACAAGGTCGTACCCGGATTCGAACCGGGGTTACGGGTATCAGAAACCCGGGTGATAACCACTACACTATACAACACTTGACGTTCATAGAGGTATTGAGGGCTTCTAGCCAAAAAAAAACTCAAATTAGAGTTAAAACGATCTTTCACATGCCGATATCAATATTTCTAGCTCTATTTACTGTTTGGTTGCAGATTTTAGGTCTAGGTGGGAATTCTAGCTGGATTTGGGTGCGTTTGAGATTTGAGGTTGCACCCCTCCAGTTAAGCCATGTTTCAACGTCATTGTTATATCCTTGAGGGGATAACTCGGCAGCACTTCATACGTATTCACATGTTCAGTTATTCCGAAGCTGATCGCTTTTTGAGGCTGGCGAACAGCGATCTCCTCTTATCAACTAACTCACTAATGCTATTTATTATGATACTACATGAGACCTATCACAACACCCTTTCCTAATCCTTTCGTTCCTTTCCGTCCTCCAATCTCTGTACATTCCCGCTTACGTTCTCGCGAGAAAGCTTTTCGTGCCATGCGCATACCTTCCTCCACAGTACTACAACATTGTCTGTCGTGCGATACTTCTGGAATTCAATACCAAAGCAGAATTTAGCCATTTGGCTCAACGCAAGTTCCACCAGTGCATAGAACAAAGTAAGACTGAAGGCGGCACACACAACCTGAATAACAACTTGGAGCGGATACGGAATCATTGCAAGCGACGTGGCGGTGCGTTGGACAAAGTAACTCATGACAGACATTGAGAGAACAAGGGTATTCGAGAACGCATCTTCAGTGATAATCGTTGCAGCAACTTTCACTGTTGGTGAATTTCGCCATCTTTTTGACTGGTTCATTATAACTGCGCTTGCTATGATGCATGCGTTGAATCGAGCGTGGAAGGAGAGGAGGGCGGTTTCATAGGTAGGATCGTTATAGATGAGGAAGAGGAAGTAAAGCGGGGTGCCGAGCAGGAAGAGGGGTTGCTGACAGCGGAGGTATGCGGCAATTGTGAGTGTACTGAATGCAAAGAGAAAGACGGGTTGGAAGCACGGCTGGAACTCTGGGATTCCAAGCATGATGCCGAGACCGACGATGAACGGAAGTGCAATGGCGTGGATTTGACGGGATATATCCGTTGTGTATCCTACAATTTTGTCGAGTTCGGAGTCGGATAGCTCGGACAAGTCGTTGTGACGAGGTATGGTGAATTGAGTGAAGGTGGTCATCACTATGATTTTGGCAAAGTTTGTGGCTGGCAGTCCGCCAACATTCACACCTGGCGAAGAACCTAATTTGCAGATTAGAAATAGATGGTCACTTTGAACTTTATCTATTACTAATTATACGCAAACCAAATAAAATTCAAGAAACAAACAAAAACTGCAGGCACACTTCCCATCATGTCTCATCCAAGTGGATCAAATTATCCCATTCAAGGTCAGGTGAATGGTATGCGAGCATGTTCTAAAATGCTTGACGTTGAAGGAGCCAACCTATAAATATGAGCTGGAGTCCGAAATGCGATGTAACGACCGTAGATTCTCTGGTTACTTTCTTGAAGCTACTCAAAATGTTGATTTCCGCGTGTGGCTTTCAGTTTTTGAGACAAACAATTAAATTTCCAAATATATTGGTAAAACACTAAATTTTGATGTGCTATTTCAGGAATATGTAACATGTCCGTTCTACTGCTCTCATCCTAGGTTCACTTTATTCACGTCACTTTACCAACTACCTGGACGACTTTCTTTTATAGTCCATCGAAATGTATTCAACTCGGAGCTCCTGTTTCCTTGAAGATTTACTTTTTTCCAGGAATAGGAGGGTCTCTCACTGAATTTTCTATCGTAGAAGCCTGCAGGCACACATCCTTCCAAACGGTTATCCTGCAAATACATGTACCCCAGTTTATCCAGCTTGGAGAGATTATTTGGAATCTTCCCATATAGACCACAGTTATTCAAATGTAGTTCCACAAGCGACTTCAGCTGACCCAATTCAGGCGGAATCTTGCAATTCAGATTTGTGTGGCTCAAATCCATCAATCTAAGGTTCTCGAGTTGACCGTATTCTGATGGAATGGGCCCTTTGATACTTGTATAAGGCAGCTTCAGTTCACTTAAGTTCACAAGACGTCCAAATTCGGGCGGAAGTGTACCCGATAAGGTTGGGTTGTTGCCAAAATTGAGAGTTTCCAGATTAATGAGGCTACCTAATTCAGCGGGAATCGGGCCTTTCAAATCGTTGCATGCCAGATTCAGGTACTTCAAACGATTCAGGTGGCCGATTTCTTTTGGGATGAGTCCAACAATACGGTTGTTGTACAAATTGAGTGTTGTTAGGTAAACGAGGTTACCCAATTCAGAGGGAATGGGACCGTTCAGATCGTTGTATGTCAGATTTAAGTACGTCAAACGATCCAGTTGGCAGATTTCTTTTGGGATAGGTCCAATGAAACTGGAGCGTGCGAGATTTAACGTCGTTGCGTTTTTCACAAGTCCAAGAGCAGCAGGGACATAAACATTCGAAATTGGATGATTTAACAGTTGGAAGTCAATTGCTTGCACGTCTTGCATACAAGTGAGGGCGATTGCTTCGTGGAATTGGGGGGAGGGGATATTGAGGAACGAAGCAATCAAGTCCGCCTTGTTCACAACGAGCTTGAGTGCCATTCGTGCATATTCAGATGAATAAACATAGTCTTTGAAAGGTCTGGATACTCTGGCAATGCGGAATGCCTCACGTGGGAGGAGCCAGCTGAATATCATCATGATCAGCTCAAACGGTAGCTGGACTGAGCCTTCTTGCGGTCTAGTGTTAGTTTCGTTGGCTACTTGCTTGTTCTCACTCATAGCGAAGTACTGATGTTGAAAACTGGATGGTTGTTCCTTTCAGTTCAGACACAATAAATAGAACAGATTTTAGCTGTCAAACATTGAATGTCATCTCGAAAGTACAACTTGCGACATAGAGAACATGCTTTATTCCTATGCGCCATTGTCGGATCTTTGTGTTATGTCCTGCTTCAAACTCTTGGGTGGACCGAGGAACGTTCAACATTGCTCATAAACTCATCCCAGGACTACAACCAACATCTGACATTCACTAAAATTGATCCAAACGATAAAGAAGCTCTCATAAAAAGTGGCTGTTTCGTGGATCCGCAAGCATACAAACCCGAAACGAAATTCAACGAGTCTCTATCAGACACGGCTGAAGATGCGTGGATCCGAATATTTCACACATGTTCTGCTATTGAGCCGGCGCATTTGAAGAGGTGCCCAATTCCGAATGCCTTTCATGGTGTTATGGGGAATCATATGAAGTTCAAGTTCATTCACTATGTCGCGCTCAAGAGTGTGTACGAGGTTATGAAGCCATTTGCGATCTATATTCATGGTTTTAACTTCCCGATGGAGAATAAGCTGTTCCAAAAGGTACCTTTTCATTTGGGTTTTCATCCAACCTCATCCCAACCAAATTCAATAGGCTATCCAAGACTTCAACCTCATTCTGATACCTTCGCGACGGCCTGATATAGTCTTTTTTAACGAAGTTAAAAACATTCAACACCAGTCTGACATTCTTCGAATGGAAATCAACATTCTCTATGGAGGAATATACGCCGACTTTGACGTCCTCTGGCTACAATCTCTGCAAACAACTGATCTCCTGTCTGGAAAACACGAAACAGTCCTCGCCGCCCAAACTCCAACAAACCGTCCAAAAGGATGGATCGCAAACGGGGTCTTGATCAACAAACGTTGTGCCAGGTTCATGATTGATTGGTACAAGTTCTACGTCGTATTCAACGACCGCCTTTGGGATGCGCATTCTGTTGTGCTTCCGCACTTGCTCTGGAAAACAATTGCGAAGGAGGGGACTCGTTCAGGAGAGGTTTTGCATGTGGAATTGTCTTCAATGCAGCAGCCGAGTTATTTCAATAGGGATTTGATTCATACGAGAAAGGGATTGGTGGGTTGGAATTGGACGCAGAATATCGCGTGTCATTTGTGGTTTCGTTCGTATCCGGCAAAGAAAGCGTTAGGGTTCGGAACTGTGGAGAGTTTTGATGATCCTGTGGGGAGGATGGTGAGGTGGGTATTGTCTGGAGACAAACGAGAGCCGTTTGATATGAAGAGAACGTATTTTCAGAATGAGACTCGTGTGAAATTAAACTCTTTGTAAAATTGGAAAAGTGATGCACTTGCACCAGAGGTGAGTAAAATTAGCCAAACCGTCTTAAAAGTGCCCAAGCATAATTTCTCGCCTTACATTGGCCGAAAGGTCGCGACTTCAGCT
Source organism: Rhizoclosmatium globosum (assembly GCA_002104985.1). Classification (NCBI taxonomy): domain Eukaryota; kingdom Fungi; phylum Chytridiomycota; class Chytridiomycetes; order Chytridiales; family Chytriomycetaceae; genus Rhizoclosmatium; species Rhizoclosmatium globosum. Next base: position 36,164 of record MCGO01000031.1, on the reverse strand, counting down.
TCGCAACACTTTTGTTTGTTGCCCGCCCTGTCAATTTTTTCAATCGACATTCCCAGTGGTGCCTTCATCCACCGTAAGACCCTCTTAAACACATCATATGCATGAATTTATAACAGTTTTTATAGTGTTCATAGATGTCCGATCGAAAGTTCCGATACCTCCTCATCCCAGTCGCAGGAGTTGCCCTCATTCTGACAGCCCTCGTCGCACTCAACACCCGCCACCACAAATTAAACCTGAGCCCGCGAAAACTATTCTGGAATTCAGAATCCACAAATCTTCAAGTTGGTGCACAGAAAGCCCCATGGACGGGATGGGATGACAAAAAGTGGTTTGGAATCAGCACTATCGATCCAAACGACAAGGAGGCGCTTATCGCTGCGGGATGCTTTGTAGATCCTACAACGTATAAGCCGGAAATTCCTGTGAACGAGCCGCTTCCTGATACTGCGAATGACGCGTGGGAAAGGATGTATAATTCGTGTGTGGATATTACACCCCCAATGTTGACGCGTTGTCCGATTCCAAATGCATATCATGGTGTCTTTGGTGATGGAATGGAATTCAAGTTTCATCATTATGTTGCACTCAAGAGTGTCCATGATGTGTTGAAGCCGTTTGCCATGTACATTCATGGCTTTAACTTTCCGATGCAGAGTGAATTGTTCCAAAAGGTGAGTAGCACTGATGTATAACGTTCGGCAGATAACTCAAAATTATGGAAATAGGCAATTCAAGACTTCAACCTCATTTTGGTTCCAAGTCGCAAGGCCGACAAAGTGTTTCATCTCGATGTCAAAGTATTGGAGCATCAATCTGATATTCTTCGTATGGAAATCAATACTGTGTATGGCGGTATCTACTCTGATTTTGACGTGTTCTGGCTACAACCCCTTCATCGCGAGCAGTCGGAAATCACCGACTTTTACAAAGAGTTTTTGGATGGTGAGCATGAAACTGTTCTTGCTGGACAGTCCCCTCAAAATGGTGTCATCGGCCGAGTTGCGAATGGTGTCTTGATCAACAAACGTTGTGCACGCTTCATGCAGGATTGGTACAAACTGTACCTTCTATTCAACGACCAAGATTGGGAATTTCATTCAGTCATCCTCCCGCATATTCTGTGGAAGACTATTGGAAGAACGGGCAGCCCAGCCGATGAACTGGTGCACGTCGAGCACTCGTCCATGCAGCAACCTAGTTATGATTGGAGATCTTTGATTCATACGCCACGAGGATTCACGGAATGGAACTGGACACAGAATATTGCGTGTCATTTATGGATTCGTGAATATGAGGGACGCGACAAACTCAATTTTGAGTCCATCAAGACTGTGAATGATCCTATTGGACGCATGGCTCGGTATATTTTGTGGGGGAACAAGAAGGAGAAGTTTGATATGAATATCAACTACTTTATCAATGAAACGGATTTCCAGGAGGTGAAAAAGCGGGGTGATTCCGATTGAAAATGAATGATTTAATTCTTTGAGGGTTCTTTCTGAATAGATTCGTTACATTTATTGGAAATTTAACTTTGACGCACATCAGAGCATCTCTTTCGCCATCATCTATGCCATTTGACGCTGCATCACCAGGCTCTAGTTCATTCTTCGAATCGATGTTTGATGCTGAACAGCTCGAAAGTGACCAGTCTGCTATTCAAGTTCCTGTAACTGACACGAGTGATCCAAGAAGTCCGCACCGACCGTCCAAAGCATCGATTCAGTCATTGTCTTCTGAAGTACTTGATATGATTACTCTCTGGCTTCCGCTTGATCACCTTCTGTTGGACTTCTGCCTGGCATCCAAGGCTGTGTATCACTCGTCCTTCTTGGCCTCCTTCAAATCGGCGAAATCGTATCTGATCCTGCGAATGAAGTCAAAGATGTTCGAAGATATTTGTGGGTTCTTGGCTGAAGAGGCTGTTGATTGGGACTGCTGGAAATCACTCCCTTTCACCCTCCAAGTTGTCATCTTCCATCGAATCCTCAACTCTGTGGATTCTCAAAAAGAAATCGAAAGATCGAAAATTATTGGCAATTTTTCATCCAATTATGCACTTGCTCTTGTCCAGTGTATGATGACGGAACTTGAATTTACCCCTTCAAGTCGTTTGCTTGCTTGGGCGTGTCAGTCAAACTATACAGAAATTGTCGAACTATCCTTGAAGAATCCATCGTTGAATCCATCATTGGATGTAAACGCTGCTTTTGGAATCGCTAGTTGGTGGGATTACAAAATTATAGCCAAACAGCTTCTCAGGGACCCCCGCTTCAGTAAAAATCACAATTATTTGAATCTGTTGTGCAAATATGGTGTTCATGAAGAGCTAGAAGCTTGGCTCCTTGATCCTCGTGTGGATCCTTCTGAAGATCGTTCGCATGCATTGAAACTGGCTGTTCAATATGGTCACTTGGAAGTCGTCAATATATTGCTTGCAGATGGTCGAGTAAATCCGCAACATCACATGGTGCTTTGGATTGCCATAAAGTTGGGTAAACTAGACATTGTAGAGCGGCTTTTGGAGGATCCCCGAGTGGAACCATCATACAGAAAGAATTCAGCTCTTATTGGCGCAGCAGAAAGTGGAAATTTTGCTGTGATGAAGCGCCTTCTCTTGGATCCAAGGATTGACCTGACACATGACAATAATACGCTCTTTCTGTATAGTTGTCGTGCTCAATTATTGCCCCTTGTTGAAGCTCTTCTCCTTGACGGACGCGTGGATCCGACAGTTGAAGAAAATAATGCATTGAGGGTTGCCGTTCAGAATGACCATTTCGATGTTGTCCGCCTTCTTGTTGCTGATTCTAGAGTCCGTCAAATGGTTGAAAATCGAACGCCGTTCTTTCTTTCACTTTCAAAGTCTGCAAAGGTTGTCCAGCTATTGCTCCAGCATTCTAATGCGGATCTTTCTCAAGACAGCTGCAGCATATTTATGGACGCTGTTGACAACGCGCGCGACGAGATTGTTCAAGTTTTATTGCAAGATCCGCGATTTGATCCTTGCTCGGTAAACTCGGCGGCTTTCATTTCCGCTGTTGGGGCTCAAAATGAAACCATCTCCAAGATTCTTCTCTCAGACCAACGAGTTGTGGATCAAGTTCGTGGAAATTTGGAATACTTTGACAACGAGTTGAAGAAACACAGTTTGTCTCTGGAATTTCGGCTTGGGATGTCGTCGTTTTTGATTCAGAATGGATTGTTGGACTTGGAGATTCTTTTTCATTAAGCTGTAATTATGAAATATAAGATTTATACAGAGAAAAACACTCTACATCCAAGCAGCTGCACCACAATGGCCAACAATGGATCTCATTTTCAAGAAGAGAATGACGCCTCTGTGAACGTGTACAACTCAATGTTGTATGAACCGGCTCCTCTCATGAACAAGGATCAAACATCGGAGCGAATGCCTCTGATTGGCCAGTTCTGTCGACACTCCACGAAATCAATTCAGTCTTTGTCTTCAGAAATACTTCAGTTGATTTTTATCAAGCTTCCCATTGACCACATTGGACTCTTCTTGACCTGCAAATATGTATACCTTGTGTCTCCATTGGCTTCCATCGAATCAGCACAATCGTATTTGAAGCTCCGAATGATTCATTTGGGGTGCAATTCAGTATGGGATTTCTTGCCGAAAGAGGTGTCTGGATGGACTAGACCCAAGACCCTCCCATTCAATCTACACGTCAACATTTTGTATCGAATGCTCAAATCGCAGGCAACGCACGAAACAATCACAAACTATAAAATCATCAAGATTAATTCTTCGAAACATGCGTTTGCTCTAGTGAAAGCATTGGTGGATTCGAAAGTTCTAATGTACAAGCGTTCAAATCGGTTGCTTTGTTGGGCTTGTCAGTTGAATTATGAGGAAGTTGTCAAATTCTGCCTGGATTATCCGCTTTTGGATCCATCTGAGAACGATAATGCTGCACTCACGATTGCCCATCGTTTCCGTTTCCAAAATATTGTGAGACAGCTTGTGAAGGACCCTCGGCACAAAAGAGCACTTGGCGGACATAATTATTTCAATCTATTGTGTCAATATGGCATTCATGAAGAGTTACAGGGTTGGTTTCCTGATGATTCACTAACCAACTTTTCGTTTGGCCTGGAGCTTGCAGTGGGATCTGGTCACTTAAAAGTTATCAATACGTTGCTTTTAGACTTTAAAGTGGATCCAAACCAACGAAATGTACTTGCATACGCGGCAAGCTTGGGGCGAATGGAAATTGTCGAAAGACTTTTGGAGGATCCTCGAGTGTATCCCTCAATGGGAAATAATGCAGCCCTGATTGGTGCGGCAAAAGAAAATGACATTGCAGTGATAAAGCGTCTCCTTTTGGATCCAAGAATCAATGTGACCTACAACAACAATCGGCTCTTCATACACAGTTGCCGACTACAACTATTGTCTCTGGCTCAAGAGCTCCTTCAAGATGGACGTGCAGATCCAACCGCTCAGAATAATGAAGCCTTGGTAACTGCTATCATAAATAGCCAAATTGAGGTTCTTCAACTGTTGCTTGCTGATCTCAGAATCAAATCAGAGTTTGAAAAACAAGCTCGATACTTTCTTTCTATTTCGAAGTCTGCCCAAGTTTTCCGACTCCTACTTCAGCATTGTCGAGTAGGTGTACTTTCTGAAGACTGCTGCAGCAATCTACTCACAGACTCTATTGTTCACAAGCGTGATCAAATTCTTCTGGTTATGCTCCAAGATCCCCAATTTGATCTCAGTGTCAGAAATATTAATATGGCAGCTTTAATATCTTCGGTTACAGCTCAGAATGTGACCTTCGCCAAGATTCTTTTTTCAGATAAAAGAGTTGTAACTCAAATTCGCACGAATTCGGAATCCTTTGATAGAGAAATGCAAAGGAGTGGCTTATCTCCAAAGTTTCGGATTGCTATCGCAGCATTTTTGATGGAAAACGGATTGTCTGATTTGGCACTTATTTTTTCCGTTAGACAGTCGTGAATAATTGTGATGATATGGAGTTTTTGAATTTATTAATAAACTGAAACTGAAGTTCGCTGAAACAGGCTTCCCATCCAAAATACATGGTAGCTTTGGTGTTGAAGTTTCGACTCAAAGAAAGACCATCTCAATGATGCTTCTCTTTGATCCGCGAGTTGCTTCTGAGCTCTGAAATACTTAAAAGATGTAATTTGTGGGACGGATATGCATACGCCTCTGGAATTATGGCTGAGGTTTTGGTGCAGAATCGGATAGCCCACTTGGTGCTTTTCTTTGGAGTGAAATATCTGGAAAATGATGCCTTCTTATTATGAAGGGGTTTTTTGGTGTAATTGGAGATGTATAATGTCTTGCTTTATCAAAAAATGTACCGTGAACTTAACACTAAATTCTGAATGTAAGTTGTGAGTTGTAACCCCTTTGACTGCTTGAACGCATTCAAGAGAATCAACCCTTTCATCCTGCAAATCGTGTATTTATTTGAGTTTTTGTCTGCCTTTTGTCAGAATAGAACTTGATCATGGAGACTACCATCAGTGCACTCAACAAATCATTGCTACAGTCCTTACCCGCAGAAATAATCCAGCTTATCTTTCGTAGGCTTCCATTTGATGGCTTGTTAGAATTCTGCCTCACATGCAAGACAGTCTACATCGCTTCTCCTATTGCATCAATGCGATCAGCAAACACATTTGTGAAGCTTTGGTCGATTCAGTCAAGCATTAAGTCTATTTGGCAGCTACTGGAACAGGAGAATCTTGCGAGCGACAATTGGGTGTCTCTGCCGTTTCCACTTCAAGCAGCTATCTTCCACCAAACACTTATTGCGCCAGATGGCTTGAAAGAGATAAAAAATTATCCAATGTTTACTGTGTCGAATAAGTACCTGATGGCTCTTGTAAAGGCTGTGTTTGAAGAACTCAATTTTCAACCTACCAATCAATTCCTTTGTTGGGCGTGTGAGCTCGAACACGTCGAAGTAGTTGGTATTTGCTTGAAAAATCCACGTATTGACGTCTCGGGACACAGGAATGCGGCTCTTGACGTTGCTCATGCATCAAAAAATACACATATTGTGAAGCTCCTACTCAAAGATCCTCGTTTCGACAGAATGAATTTCCAACGAGGAATCACTTATTTGAATTTACTGTGCTTGTATGGCATGTATGAGGAGTTGCAATCTTGGATTCTCGATCCCCGAATTGATCCTTCTGTCGATAATTCGCTGGCCTTATATCTTGGAGTTGACGTTGGTCATTTGGAAATCGTCGATATATTGCTTTCTGACGGTCGAGTGAATCCAAATGATCGAAATGTGCTTCAGTGGGCCGCAAAGAAGGGGAGAGTGGGTATTGTAGAACGAATTTTACGAGATTCTCGAGTTGATCCATCGTTGCATAACAATTTCGCGCTCCTCAGTGCAGTAGGTGAAAACCATACTCCTCTTATCCAAAGACTTCTCTCGGATTCAAGAATTGATGTAACTCGTGATGATGATGCATTGTTCATCGAAGCCTGCAGATGTCGATATGTACCTTTAATTGAGGCCCTCCTTCTTGATGGACGTTCAGATCCAACAGCTCAAGAAAACCAAGCCTTGAAACATGCAATTCGGCATCATCACTCTCTAGTCATTGATACACTTCTTGCTGACCCTCGAATTGATCCAAAGTTTGAGAACTGCGCCATCTTATCAATGTCTGTTCCAAATTATTTAATCCATACATTCCTTCTCCATCCTCGAATGAATTTGCTCTCAGAGAGCGCCAGAGTTCTTGTGGAAGCAATCAACAACAATCGTTCCGATATTGTTCAGCTCTTATTGTGGGATGGACAAATCAATCCATGTGCTGAGAACTTGGCTGCTTTGGTATCTGCTGTTCCTGGCTGGGTTTACCCAGTCAGGGGTTTCTTCTGCGATGTGTGTGTAGGCGAGTCGAACCTTTTTGGCAGAACCTCAACCGTGGGAAGCTCTGTGTTTTTTTTTGCCTGGGCTTTTTCCACGGTCCTGCTTTTTCCGAGGACAAAACCGGAACCCCAACCAAACAACATCCACTCCAAACAAATCGTAAATAAAGTAAAAGTATTATTAAATTGTTAAATAAGAGTGGAGTGACGGCGGTGGTGCGTTCGTGGCGGCCGTGAGGCAGGCAGAACCCAATTCCTTCAAAATCTATCTCCTCCCTCAATTTTCTCCTGATTCCCCTCCAATTTTATTAAATGATGAAACAACAAAATACGAAGGCAACCTAGAGCCGTTTTTCCCGATAACGGCTCAGGGTCCCGAGTTGCGCGTGTTGGGTTCGAGGTGTGCGCCTCCGCGCAGCTCTTTTATTCTTTGTTCGATTGTTTCGATATTCTAAGCAGACAATAATATGAGTTTTAGTAATTGTTTCCTTAAGTTTCAGCCAAATCGCTTCAAGCGTTCCCGAGTCGCAGCCAAGTGGTGTTCAACCCAAAACTCAAACCACAATTCTGGTCTAAATACAAGACCATAGAACGTCATACTTTCTCATAATAATAAAACAATATTCATTTGTGGATTTATTAAGTCCTCGTCGCGTTCTGGATTAACTGAAAAAATACTTTACTTTTTTGGAATGAAGTTGGGTTGCCTTCCACAACCTTCCAGCACATTCTACACTCTCCCTAAATATTCCAACCATTAAAAAGCATTAATACACGCTTATTTTCTATTCTTTAGCAAAAAACATTTGGTAAATAGAAAACGAGGCACGAATCATAGAATACCTGAACTTTCATTCAGCCTTCCAAACGTAAAGGACTTTCCAGTAATTGGTTTATTATTATTTTTTGTCTGTGTACTTTTCTTCTATTCTCTTTTCTCTTTCTCCCTCTCTGATTTTCACTTTTTCACTTTCCCACAGTCCAAAGCTATTCACGAATGCTCAATCCTTTGTCGTTCTGTGCATCATCTATATCTTGTGAGTTTCCTTTCATTCCTTTCAATCGCTCAACTTCATTTATTCGCCTCGAGCCACTTTCTCCTTTCTCTCCAACTCTTTCTTTTCTATCCCTCCAACCTCTACTTCCCTTCTGATTATCTTTCGTAAACATTAGAATCGTAATCGTCATGAAACAAACGTGTTTCTTTGTCGGAGGAGCTTTGGCGATGTCTGTTTACTAAGGCGGGATACCAAACAGCAAAGTGATAAGGTATGACTCAAACATTGCTTCGGAAACGCTATATATCCCGTCCATCATCACTCTCCTTCTCCTATTAAAATCCTTTCTAATCTAAATGCTTGGACCACAGAACACTTCGTCCTCTTCAGCTCGTCACATTCATTATGATTCTTACGGCCATGGTCGAGCGGGTCTTGATGAACCAATGGGTCTTCCGCCAGTTGTTTCTGCAAGGGTCGCTCAAGTCGTACCGATGAGAGGTCGTGTCGATGCAGGCTTGATGGAGAAGCTTCGAACAGGCACAAGAATCCGCATTCGAAACGCAACGAAGGAAGCTCCACGTGGCGAAGTACGGAAAGGAACATACTGTGACACCAACCACCACCCCTTGCACTTCTTTGTTGTACTCAAGCTCGTGGATGCCGCTTGTCTTAAGTCACCAAAGGTCATCCACGCAGGGTCTGATAATGTGGAGCTCTCTGAAATTGTTGGTCAAGTATTCCAGACAGACAAGTTTGAACTCTTCTTAGCCGAAGCTGCTCGTAACATGCACTTGGATCCCTCTGAAACCCATGCAATGACTTGTGAAGGAGGACTCATCTTCTCTAAGAAGTTTGAAGATGGTAAGTTGTTTGGTTTGCTTTCATTGCTAATGTGTCATATAGTTCCCATCTACGATGGAACGACTGAGTTTTCATTCTACAGGGACCTTGAACTTCTGGACGAAGAGCTTACCATCGACTCTGTCGTTCTTGTGGAATTCACCATCTCGACCTCTGAGCAGCATAGCCGTCCCCATCTACACTTTAAGCCTCAGTCTGTTACATTGTTGTATCGTGGAGGTGGTGAAGTGGAGAATGTGGAGGAGGATGAGGAAGATGAAGACGTTGTAGTTTGATATTGTATCTTGATTCTTTTATTTATTTTCTTTATTTATTTTCGTCTTAATTTAATAATAATGTATGACTGTTCGTGACTCATATATTGTAACAAGAAGCATTCCATGTTTTGATGATCTTGAAAATCACCACTGAAACAATCCAAGAATGCCAAAGGCCCGAAGGTTGAACACACACAAGAAACCAAGTGAGAGTAGGATTTGATTGACAGAGTTACCCTGATGTCTTTAACAACTGAGTAGCACCATCCCAGCCTTTGCTGTTCTCTCAGCCGTTGCAACCTCAAGAACTGCCACTACAAGTCCAGGAACCAGAACTTCCCCAACTAGATCAGGATATGCCTCTGAACTCTCTAAGACATTCAGTTTCTGTGCAGGGAGGATCCACCGAGAGGCCAGGCTTGCAAAACACAAATCACACCCTTGACCTACCCCTTTCGGAACTTCCAGGTATTCACGTTCTTCGTCTTTGTGTAATTTCTTACAATTTGCTGCATCAGTGTCTCAAAAGCAAACTCAAAGCCAAATTCCAGCAATCTCTCTTGTGAAAGATTTTGACACAGATACAGTGACACTTATCAATCAAGTTTTGGATCCACCTCCTGTAATACCAACTTCAACTTCTTGTTCAGCTCTCACTCAAAAAGGTGCTCAATGTACTCGAAAAGCTGGCCCTAATGGGCTTTGTTATCAACATAAATATACTGGTTCCATCCCTCTAAGTGTTCGAAAACAAGTGGCCCAAGAGCAGGATCATAAACGTTCACATTCCTACTATCAGCAAAATTCTACGACTATTCTGGAGCACAAAAATGAAAACTACTTAAAGCGCAACTTAACCAAACAGGAATGCTCCCCAACTAATGAACTTCAATTTACTGTGGAGTCTCTCTCAGCCATTTCTCAAGACGTCTATTCTCCTGCCGAAATTGAGTATATACGCAAAAACAATATTTTGATTGCACCATCAAAGGAGCTTGAAGAATATATTTACAATGATTTGAAGTCAGTGATGAATGTAGACTATTGGAAAGGACGAGTGTGTTGTGTGTGCAATGTGCAATCGTTTGGTACAGTTGTGAAGCAATTTGAGGTTTCAACAATGTCGGAGAATTTGAAGTCGGTATGTTCTTTTCTCGAAGAATTACTAAGTCTCACTGTCAATAGAGCATTCAACGTAACCTACAACATCACAGTGATTGCAACAAAGAGGAAGTGTTGGCATTCTATTCACCCCCTGAAGTGGCTGACATCTTCCCTGGTTGCCTATTGTCAAAGCTGGGAGTTTCTAACCGCCCTATCCCAATGCCGGATGTAGGTCCGTCTGTTCGAGTTGGACCAAATGAAGAAATTATTTTGAATATTTGCCCTGACTGTGTGCATGATCTGGAAGCTGACAAGCTGCCGCAGTTTGCCATAAACAACCATTTGTGGTTCACTCCTTTGCCGGAAAGATTCAATCATTTGACTCAAATTGAGAAAATGATGTGTTGTCCTGTTCAAGTTGGAATGAATGAAGAATATATTTACAATGATTTGAAGTCAGTGATGAATGTAGACTATTGGAAAGGACGAGTGTGTTGTGTGTGCAATGTGCAATCGTTTGGTACAGTTGTGAAGCAATTTGAGGTTTCAACAATGTCGGAGAATTTGAAGTCGGTATGTTCTTTTCTCGAAGAATTACTAAGTCTCACTGTCAATAGAGCATTCAACGTAACCTACAACATCACAGTGATTGCAACAAAGAGGAAGTGTTGGCATTCTATTCACCCCCTGAAGTGGCTGACATCTTCCCTGGTTGCCTATTGTCAAAGCTGGGAGTTTCTAACCGCCCTATCCCAATGCCGGATGTAGGTCCGTCTGTTCGAGTTGGACCAAATGAAGAAATTATTTTGAATATTTGCCCTGACTGTGTGCATGATCTGGAAGCTGACAAGCTGCCGCAGTTTGCCATAAACAACCATTTGTGGTTCACTCCTTTGCCGGAAAGATTCAATCATTTGACTCAAATTGAGAAAATGATGTGTTGTCCTGTTCAAGTTGGAATGAATGAAGAATATATTTACAATGATTTGAAGTCAGTGATGAATGTAGACTATTGGAAAGGACGAGTGTGTTGTGTGTGCAATGTGCAATCGTTTGGTACAGTTGTGAAGCAATTTGAGGTTTCAACAATGTCGGAGAATTTGAAGTCGGTATGTTCTTTTCTCGAAGAATTACTAAGTCTCACTGTCAATAGAGCATTCAACGTAACCTACAACATCACAGTGATTGCAACAAAGAGGAAGTGTTGGCATTCTATTCACCCCCTGAAGTGGCTGACATCTTCCCTGGTTGCCTATTGTCAAAGCTGGGAGTTTCTAACCGCCCTATCCCAATGCCGGATGTAGGTCCGTCTGTTCGAGTTGGACCAAATGAAGAAATTATTTTGAATATTTGCCCTGACTGTGTGCATGATCTGGAAGCTGACAAGCTGCCGCAGTTTGCCATAAACAACCATTTGTGGTTCACTCCTTTGCCGGAAAGATTCAATCATTTGACTCAAATTGAGAAAATGATGTGTTGTCCTGTTCAAGTTGGAATGAATCTGATAACAGTGACTGGAGGGTATGGACGGGCATTGGTTGGCCACTGTCATTTTTTTCCATCTGAGAAACCACCAGTCCTTCTCCTTGACCAACATCTTCCACCAGTTGTCAAAGTGATTCTAACTGGATCTCTGACAGCAGCTCAACTTGCAGTAGTTGAGAAAAAATTTAACATTGTCCAGTTGGATGAAGTTGATGGCAAACCGGGTGTTCGACAACTTATGCAGTATTTAAAGGATTGTGGATCAATTACTTGTGATATTCCAGACACTCTGATAGGTATTTGATTGGCTTTGCATCTTCATTTACATATTGAATATTTTGCATAGCTCCGCAGATTATTTTTCAATCACATGAGCTGAGTAAGGAGCTGGGGGAGCTATCATCTCATCAGAATACTACTCCTGATCAGGCACATGAACCTATTGTGGATGTTAACGAAACACCTGTTCTTGAATTTCGACACACTGTAGTACTCCCAACAGGAAAAGAGAGGTTTGGAGGTACCACTGTTGTGCAGCCTGCATTTATTATTCAGCGGAAAAATGAGTTATTGAGTAACTACAATGGTGCTCAGTTAACTAAAGCCTGTGCTCATCTGTTTCAATATGGCCAATGCGGACCGACTGACGTAAATCGTGTGCGCAAGATTCCTGTTGAGAAATATTTGATTCACTTGATGCAGATTCAAACTCGAATGTTTGCAACAGATCCAACATTCATGGGTTGTGCCATTGACTTGATTGCATCAAAATCTTCTGCAGACTCAGCCAAATTTAAACTGTCCAACTATGGACCTGATCCTGGAGCAATAGATCGCGAGAACTTGGAGGCTTGGCTTTCTTATCAGGAAAACTGTCAGCTTTCTCTAAACAAGGGCCTCCCTTTGCCTGCAAAGCCTGAATTTGATCCAAACGTAAATTCCCTCTGTCGGCAAATAAATATTGCTTGCCAAGACCACATTGGGTCTTCTCAGCAAATGAAATTGGGGAGAATGATTTCTGAGGCTGAAATGCAGCAAAATGGAATGGACGATATTTTTTTCACAATGAATCCAGATGATTCTAATGCTTTTCGACTGTTGGTGTACGTTAACAATAAGTACTATGACAGGTGAGCTCCTGTTTTCTATTATGCTTGATGCTCAACTTTCTTCAGTTATGAATTTTTTCCAGACAAGGCAGAACGTCGAGCCGAAATCTCAAGTAACCCTGTGGCTCAAGCAATCTGGTTTCGTGAAATGATGGATCTGTTTGTTGAAAAGGTTCTGCGGTACAACATGAAACTTGGAGTTTCCTACCATGGTGGAGGTGCATTTGGCATTCTAAAAGACTTGAAGCAAAACACAGAAGCAGCCCCAACAGATCTTCGCTTACATGGTCACTGGCTTGCCAAGCAGGAAGGAATGCCCAGATCAACTGTGGCTGCAAAGAAGCTTCTTAACTTCTCTGATCCCCCTGTACCACATGGTCAAACACTTATGAATCTCAATGACCTCAGTGAAAATTCTCAATTTGCACACGACTATGTTAAGTTTGCTTCAGCTATTTTTAAAGCAGATGTACCTGAAGAACTGGGTTCTTTGATGTGTCCTTGTGGTGGCGAGTGTGAGCCACTTTGTATTCCTAAACAAGCATATGAACCTGTTCCAAAGAAAAAAGAGCAGCCGTTTGCTATGGGTAAATGCAAACTCTGTCACAAAATGTATGGCTACAATGAACTCATCAATATTTACTTGGAGCGAGCATTATCTGAACTTGCACCTGAGGAGCGGTCTCAATTTGAAGGTGCAAACTTGGAAAAGTTGCTTTGTGGTGTTGTTCCATTCCCTGAAGATGAATTCAAGTCAAAAATTGCTCTTGTGTGTCTTTTACTTCAGAAACAAATCCATCGTTGGTACCATTCTTCTTCTTGTTTCAAGGGGGGATCTTGTCGCTTCAACATTCCATACCTTCCAAAGGAGCATGGTGGTTTTTACTCTGATCATTCATTTCATCCTCGACGTCCAGTTGGCTGTGAATATTTGAACACTTATAATCAACTGGCAATATTGTTTATTATGGTTTGTCTTGTTTTATTTTTGAACTTATACTTACAATGGTTTGATAGGGAAATGTGGATGTAAAACCATGTAATGTTGGAGAAGCTCCTGAAAAATCCTTTTACATGTTTGATTATACTTTCAAAGAGCCACGTGAAGTAGAATTTGTGGTGCAAAAAGCTTTGGCAGCACATGACAGGTTTGTTTGTCCTGCGAGTAGTATTTCGTTTCTAATGTTGTTACTAGATGGACATTGCGAAATACTGAAGATGAAGCATATAGCGCTCTTTCTGACCGTGACAAACATATTCGATACCTGTTGGGCCAAATTAATGCCCGAACTTCTCAGCTTACTATCCCAACAAATCTTGCTGCTCTCCAACTCATCAACAAAAGCAAAAACATGGACAAAAAGTACACTCCATTCATGTGGTCATTTCAATATGAGTTTGTGAATCATGGATCCCTCTTGCGAGACTTTGGACTGATGCCACGCCGTCTGATGCATGGTATGGCTGAAACAGTTAATGACCAAGCTGATGAAACCATTTTTGATGAAAATGTGACTGAAACTCATGTGTCACTGGCTGAATGGGAGGGTGCGGAAGAGGAGGAGAATGACTTTGATGATGCTATTTCTTTGGGAAGTCAGGATTCAGATCAAAATGAAAGAGAAGTGGGAAATATTTTAGCAGGCTATGAATGGGATCCAATGGAAGTGGAAGAAGATGAAGAGTCAGAAGATGCTGAGGTTACTGGGGATTCAGATGAATCCATGCCTGATATCCATCCTCAGAAACACTTTGTGAATGCAAGGAGAAACTTCAAAATGCATCACTCTTTCTATTCTGCAAGACCAACTGTACTTGAAGCCTTGGGATTGGATGAGTTCCATACAAGTTATGTGGCCAAGAAGTTACCATGTGACAAGAAAAAGTTAAAATTACCTGAAGTCGCAAACTTTCGTCTCATACCATACACCAACAACAAAGGACATCTTGAGAATCATCCTATGGAAAAAGCGTTCTATGTTGCAAAACGAGTGTCCCCTGTTATAGTTGTTTCATTGGGATTACACATTCCTCCAAAACCTGTGGAGGATGAGATTGTTCAGCCTGAATCTTTTGACATGCTTGCATATGGAGGTACTATTCTTGCACGCTGCAGGCCCCATCGAAACAAACATGAGCTGTTAGGAGGTTGTTCAAATGTCTGGGCAGCATATATTGCATGGCTCCCAAATTGTACTGATTATTGTAAGCGCTTAGAACAAAACTTGTTAGATTATGAAAATGCAAAACATGCTGCAAGGGAGCGTCAACGAAGTGGTGAAGCCAAGGATGCATTCACTGAGTTACATCCAGATGATGCAAATGCACCTCGCTCTTCAATAACTGCAGAGGAGTCAGATAAACGTGCTTTCCCGGATAATGATTCAGATTCAGAGCCTGAAAAAACAGAGACAGAGACTGTAACAGTAGACCCCACCTTTCAACTAATGAGCACTGCACCTACAGCTTATTTTGCATCTGTTTTGAGTGAAATGGCTGACACTATTAAGCATTCTCTGCCCCTTGTTCAGCAACATGCAATAGATCTACCAATCATTCATTCTGCACATTGCCGCAATCATTCAAAAGTCCAAATTCTTGAAGCTCTAAATAATCAGTTAAAGCTTACAAATATTGAAACTGCCTCAACTGTTCCAACAATTATTGCAAAGTATGAAACACATGAACAGCGTCTAATCTACTATCATGCTGCATTGTCATGTCATCTTACGTTTGCAGACCTGGATAAGCAGTTTTGGCCTCGCTATTGTGACTTGACCATCCCCAAGTCAGTTCCAAGGAAAACTTCCCATCCAATTCATGAATATATCAGCCCATTAGATGCTTGTAAGCTATTTGAGTTGAATAACAAGCAGTATGATTGTGCTATGGCCTTATTGTCAACATTGATTCTTGAATTCATCAAGGATGATGATCTGATGAAGGAAACATATAAGAGAGTATATGGGCCTGAAAAGCAACACACAGTATCTGAGACCAATGAAAATATTCTCATGGGTAGCAATCAGCTCTGTACTCACCTTCAAGGGATTGGTGGATCTGGAAAGTCTCATATTTTCAAATTGCTCAAATATGTTGCAAAATGCTGGGGGCGTCCAAATGCTGTTGTCACAGTTGCCTTTATGCATAGTGCGGCAATGGTTATTGATGGTTTTACAATTCATGAATTTGCAGACTTGACTATTACAAACAAACCAAAAAAGCATTCAGAACACACTGACTTGTGTATAAAACGTGCTTTGGCCGCAAAAATAATCATTATTGATGAAATCTCGTCTGTTCCTCCTCCTACATTTGCTGCCCTTCACCTACAACTACAGGAGTTTCGAAAATCTCTTCCTGGGAGCAAATACATGTTTGGTGGTTTACATTCTGCTCTTGGTGGAGATTGGCTTCAAATGCCCAGTATCGGAAACCTTCCTCTTTATGTCAGATACACTCACAAAGCCCAAAAGAGTGGATCCAAATCTGGAAGTTCATTAACTCGCATAGGCCACGAGCTTTACTCAATGTATAATCTCAGTTTTTATCTATCTGAAAATATGAGAGCTGGTAGTGATCCTGAATGGGCTAATTTCCAGGGACGTGTCCATGCAAACCACTTTGAAAAGGCTGATCTTGACTATCTCAATGAATGCAGCATAACGTTGAGGAATGAGGAGCGTTTTAAGAGGGCCTCTTTGGCTTCAAAGCTGATTCTTTGGGTCATTGGAGTCAACAAAGATCGGTGTGCATTCAACTTCAAAATGTCTTTGCACAGGGGCACAGATCACATCATGTTTCATCCAGAGCCTGCTTCAAGCAAATGTGAACCATTCAATCAGTTTTATAATTTTATTGACAGCTTAACTCGTGGATTTCCTTTGACTCAAATCATATCTGTTGGACAGCAAATGCTTGTGAATTGCATGCACCCAACTCTGCTCAAATATCAAATTGACAAAGGACAATACTTGCATATTGTTGGATGGGATTTGCATGAAGAAGACATCCATGGCGTTCCTGTATATGAAACCTTGGATGGCATTCGTGTTCGCAAAGTAAGACAACCCAAAGTTGTTTATGCCAAAGTCTTTGACAGCGACAAACAATACCATCCTGATTTGCCTCCTGGAGTATTTCCCTTTGTCCCCCTTCAACAGACTGTAGAAATTATTGTGGGTAAAGTGCGTAAGAAGAACAGACTGGTAAATCATACAATCTCCCGCTCCGCAATTGGATATCAATTTGCTATGGGTTATGCAATTACTCCAGGTATTTATTGTTGAATTTCTGTCTCCACACACTCTGATGATTGTCACAGAAAAAGTTCAAGGAATGAGCCTTCACTTTCTCTGTTCCGATGATATTTCCAAAGGACGTTTTCATTGTCCGGAGAATGGCATGTATGTGGTGACTTCTAGAACTCCAAAAAAGGAGGAGTTCTGGATGTTGCAGGCGCTCACTTTTGAAAAGGCCAAAAAGCTGTTCAAGTTTTCACCTCACTGTCGAGATGAACATGAACGTATTGTTAAAATGTCCAAGAAGAACCCATTCAATTCCACACGAAATGACCCTGATCCTCCTCTACCACCTCCTCCCAAGTTATCATCTTCTCTCAATGTTTCTCTTGACAATACCCCATTTTATGATGACACTCCCCAAACACCACCAGAATCTGCCTTGCGTGAAGGGGATGAGGATTTTAGTATCTATGAAAGGGAATATTATGAATCTGAAAATGAGTCAGAATCTGCCTTCTGGAACGCAGTGGAGGAAGCTGCTGCTCATGAGGAAGATGACTATTATTGGGAATAACTTCTTTTGTTCTTTGTTTCTTATATTTTAAAATAAACATATTTATATCTGATTCTCAAGGAACCCAGCCAGGATCACGCCCCAGCTTTAGCTGGGTATTTCAGCTCAGAGTAAAATCATCTCAACGATGCTTCTCTCTGATGAAAGAGTTATTACTGTACTTAGCGCAAGACCCGAGTATTATGAAAATGTGATTGGTGGGATTAACGTCCCTCGGGAATTTCGATCGAGTATGGTGGAGTTTTTGATTCAGAGGAGGTTGTCTCATTTGACGCTATTGTTTGGAGTAAAGACGCAAGAGAAAAGACTGTTCCAGGGTGTATTCTAAAGTTCTATTTCTCCTTTATCATTATTATAATAAATAGCACGAGAGTTCTCTGTTTCGTTCACGAATTTTTATCATATGTCATGCGTACGTTTTTGCTGCTCCTCGACTTAATCCAAAATTCGATATCTCAACGATATTTTTCTCTGATTGGAGATTTATTTCTGAGCTCTGTACACGAAGGGAATACTATAATGGATTGATGGGATTAAGATGCCTTGAGAAAATTTCGAGTTGCAATGGCGGAGGTTTTGCTTATTTGGAGTGATATATCCGGAGAATGATGTATTAAGTCACAATATTGAAGTGGATGTTTTTAATATACTTGGAGATGTATACTTTCTTAATTTATCACCTTCAAAAAGCCCTTTGAACAGCCTCGTCGCTTCTTCCAGCGGACGCAGCACCCTTACCTCTTTAGAACTCATCAATATGTTGAATCTATTCACATCAATTCAGCGATGGTACAACGAGCATCCTGCAGTACAATGGCTGGCAGCCTTTGTCAAACAATACGGCATCTCCTTCTTTATTGCGGACCTGATCGTGGGAACATCCACATTCTTAGTATGTCTTATCTTACTACTCATGGCTGGTAAGCATCCGACCAAACCGGCGTACCTGCATACTGTAGGAAAGTTACTAAATTAGATCATACAGACGTTCAACCACTCCAAATCGCAAACTGGCTACACCTGAAAGAAGACTCAGTCTGGCGAACATGGATCAAAGACTACGGTGTCTTTGCGGCTGCTTTTGTGATTATGAAGCTTCTGTTTCCGATGCGGCTGGCGTTGGAAATCGTTTTGACTCGGTTGATTCATGGGACTGTGAATCGAAATGTGCAGCCTGTTTGGGATCGGGTGTGTGGGTTTTGTGGGTGGACTGGGGAAGAGGGGGATGATGAGGGTGGGCAGGGGAGTGGTGAAGGGAGGGAAATGCTGGGGTTGCATAGTTATAAAGAGGTTGTGGAGGATGAAGATCATGTTCTTTTGGCGGGAGAGGCTAGTGAGGATGTGGAGACTCTTGTTGCTACGGAAAGGAATTCATGGAATAGTCATGTTGGGAGGGCCAGTTCACCAACCTCAAGGTTTCGACATTCATCGCAGGAGTAATCTACTTTCGCATTTCTTCAGCGTCTCCTATATTCCCACACAAGTTAAATGTCACGTAACTCATTGTTCAATACACAAAACAATAAGATACCCCATATCTCTGAAAATAAATCTAAAATGTATTCTCTTTATTTCCCTTATTTATTTGGAGAAAGTGATACCAGGTTCACACCCTAGCGCCAATGGTGGCTGTATCAGGCGTCAGTCAGGTGCCTCCAGATGTTTTTCTTCTTGTCTCCAAACATTGTTCCATCCTTCACTGTAACCTACCCACGATTTCCAATGATCAAATGGCTCCAACGCAAGTACGAAGAAAGCGAGCTAGCGCAGTGGCTTGCGGGACTAGTAGCCGAGTACGGACCGGCCTGGGTGGTTTCAGCGCAGATCGTAGGCTGGTTCTGTTTCTTTGTTCTTTGGGCGCTGTTGATTGTTGCTGGTGAGTCATCGTTTTCTTGGGTGGTTGCTTGGGTGTTTGGGAAGGTTGACGTTGATTCAGATGTGCATCCATCGAGAATCGCTGATTCGTTCCAGTTGGCCGATGATTCACTCTGGCGATATTACATCGATGTCTATGGCGTTCCTGCCGCGGCGTATGTTCTGAATCGTATTATATTTCCGATAAGGATAGCGATGGAGATTGTGCTGGTGAGGCAGATACATAAGCCTGTGAATGCTGTGTTGAAGCCGCACTGGGACTGGTTTTGGGGCGGGCTGTTCTCGTGTTTGGGGTGTACTTCTGGGACAAGGGAAGGTGTCGATGGAGAGGAGGATGAGGAGGATGGGGATGTTACAGAGATGGCAGAGTACAAGGGTGTTCCTGAGTCTGATGTTTTGGATGACCAAGATGAGGAAGAAGCGAATGATGATCTAGCTACATTATGCGTAAATGATGGAGACTCGATAATAGCGGGAAAAGCCTCAAAAGATTCATCGCGGCATTAGTGTTCAGTCTTCGGAAGCTCTGGGAAGGTGTGACACATACTCTGTCACCTGAACTATTATTTATATACCAATCACAATTAAAATCTGCATATGTATCTCGGTATATTCTTAAATCATGCTATGATGATGCTACAGTCAAACTTGGGAGTGAATGTGTGAAAACGAAAAGTAACTTTATTAAAACTGTAAAAATGAAATTGAATTGACTGCAAATTGAAAGTCGTACTTAAACAGGTACGGATTCAGAATCTGTTGGAGGTTGTGGAACAGTTTCCTCCTCTGCAGCAACAGCTTCTTTAGGAGCTTCTTCTGCCTCTTCGATTGGTGCAAAAACTTCGGGGGAAACGTCTTCAACTGGTTGCGATGCAGATTTATCTGTTGGTACAGGTTCCTCACTCTTTGGTTCTTCAACTGATGTTTCTGTTGCAACTACTTCCGATGACTCCGCGTTTCGTTCTTGAACCGCTTCAGATTCTGCTACTGGTGCAGACTCAGGATCAGCTTGTGCTTCAGAAGAGGGAACTTGGTCTTCTGCCACAGCCACTTCTTCAGCGGGTGCAGCAGCATCAACACTGCCTTCCGTATCAACTTCCTTTGATTCCTCAGCAGGAACAGTTTCCGCCCCACCATCCCCACCACCAGCTTCAACAGGTTCCTCAGTTTCCGGCTTATTCAACGTATCACGACTCAACTTCTGCCGCGTCTTGAATCCTCGGAACGTTGCTTGGAGTTTCACAGCGGCTTCTTGTTGTTCTTCGGTCGCTTGGGCAGGGTCGAGGAGTTGGTCTGTCGTGTCGTCGGTGTTTGCTTCGCGGGATTCTTCGGTGGGGACAGTGGCGGCGTCGGTGGAGGGAGGTTCAACGGGATGTGCAGAGTCGTCGGATTCTGGGTTGTTGAGGGTATCGCGGCTGAGTTTTTGGCGGGTTTTGTAGCCGCGGAATGTTGCTTGGAGTTTTACGGCGGCTTCTTTTTGTTCTTCGGTGGCTTGGCTTGGATCGAGGAGGGGTTCTTGAGCGGGTTGTTGGTCTTGGGATTGGGATTGGGTGGTGGAAGGGTCTTGGGACTCGGCTTTGATTGTGGAGGCGCGTTTTTTGGGGGATGTCAGGTTTTGGAGAGATGTTGAGAGGCGTTGGGCTAAGTTTGAGAGACTTGTTCGTTTTGAGGATGGAGCTGTTGGGTGTTTTGATGATGGTTGTGTAGGCTCTGATTGAGGAGCAGTGGGTTCAACTTGTTCTGTAGATTCTGGTGGTGGTGCTGAAGAGCTTCCCGATTGCTCAACTTCAGCTGGTGCATCTGATGAACCCGATCCACCTTCTCCCGCCACAGCTTCAGCTGGAGGTTTAACATCCCCACCGGCGTCTTTCCCGGGAACAACCGCCGTCGCAGCAGCACCAACAGCTTCACTCGCCTCCGTCTTCTTCTTCTCCTCAATCTCCCTCCAATTCTTGGGCCGACTTATCGCCTCCATCCGCTGCAACTGCTTCTCCGACATAACAAGCCGATGCGTCATCGGCCGCCACTCGCTCACCTCCTTCGGGATCCCCGATTCAGGAAACTGGTAGACGGGGTACACCACGCGCGGCTTGCTGAGCCGTTCGATCGCGGCTTGGGACGGGGGTGGGTGGTCTTTTGGTTGGAGTTGGATGGGTTGGGGTGGTGGGGGGATGGGTTTTGGGGTTGCCATGCGGGTGAAGAAGTCTGGGGGTGGTGGGGGTTGGTGGTGGTGGATGCAGTGTGGGCGGGCGTTGTCGACTTCTTCGACAAAGTGCTTGCATTGCGTGTGTTGCGCGAGGCGGGTGAAGACTGAGCCGTCCGAGCGGGTTGAGGGCGGGTTTGTGGGGTGCGAGGGGAGGTGCAGGAGGTAGCGGTATTTTTGGTAGCGGGTTTTGAGCTTTTGTTGGAGGATGTGTGGGGATTGGAGGTCCGTGGGGATGTTTTTGTGGCGGGGTGGGTGCGGGTGGTATTTCTGTTTTGGGGGAAGGCCGGGGGCGTGAGAGAGGGCGTCGGCGGCGGCTTCTTCGCGGGTGTGGTGGTGAGAGGGGCGGCGGATTTTGTGCAGGGCGTGTTGGTGGTGATGGTGGTTGTGTTCGTGCAGTTGACGCGTTTTAGTGACTGTCGACATCTTGTAATACCTTTTATCGAAGTATCATATTAGTGGCTATGATGTTGACGTAGAGTGAACTTACTCAAGCTCACTAGTTCCCACATAAGGGTTACTAACCCTCAACTGAAACAGTTTCCGAAAATGCGACAACTCTTTCTCCCGTTCTAAATATTGTCTAAGTTTCCATCCACTCTATATAGATCGAAACACAAACCTTTCTGCAACCGTTGCGACAAGTATTCCAACGGCCAGTGTCGATGAAACTCAAGCCCTTTGAAATCAACCAACGGCCTCAGAATGGGTTGCTTCCGTATCAAAAGCGGGTCTCGCGATGGATCATAGCCGTGGAACTGGTACGCGTGGACATAGGGAATTTGTTTTTGGCTGATCTCGTTAGCGATTTCAGTGGCAATGTCTTGGTCTATCTGCACTGGTTTTGCTGGTTCTGTTGAGGGAGCTTCGTCTTTGAGGGAGACATGGCGCTCTTGAGTTGGGATCGCGGGAAGCATAGATGTTTGATGGATGTTCGCGTTTTTTGTCTGAAGGGGAATGTGATTGGCGTTCTGTGGATTTTCGAGAAGTTTGACAGTTGGGTACATCACACTGCTGGTTTATTATTCAAAAAGGAGGAAAATGATAGATTGATCTCAACGAACCTTGTGTATAATACCGAAAGTATAACATGGGTAACTTTTCCACAATAGACGAAGCTTGACGTTTAAAATAGTTGTGTCTTCATTCCAAAAGGAGGCTAGATCATATATCCAAGCTTGTTTGACTGCGCTTGGATGACTGGTTCGTTGTCCGCAGCAAGGGGTTGCTGTTTGTTTCAAGATTCTTGTGGGTGTATTATCGAATAGGAATGGCTATTCTTTGTTAGCACATTATTTACCGTATATATAATCAAATCAGATCGCATCGCACTTTGGTGGCGAATGGTGTTTTTTGGTCCGAAAGCTGTCCAAGCAAAGATAACTGCCTGCCACACACACAAAATTCCCACTGCTTTCATCCCCAAAACCGACAAGGGGACGTTCAGCATCCCCTCTTTCAGCATTCATAAAACTCCTTCAACTTAATTCATTCCTTCAGATATACCCTTCCAACCCACACACTCTCTGTCTCACACACACACACTCAAAGAAACACAAATGAACTTGTTACACACAGCAACCCGACCCACCTCTCCAACCCCACCCCCAAAATACATTCTCCAATGCTTACACCTCCTCTGGAACCAAGGCGTCGACCCATTACAGTATTCCCCAAACTCTCCAACAACACCACCATTGAGTCCGAGCAGCCCCACGTTGAATGAAGGGCTGCAAGTGCCGTTGTGGGAACAGCCGCATTTGGTGCATCACGTGGCGCGGTTGATTAGTCCTGCGACTATGACGAGTGAGACTGTGCATCTTGCGCTTTTGCTTGTTTGTCGGTTGAGGGGGATGAATCGGGGGGAGGGGGTGCGTGTTGGTGCTGAGGTTAGTGTTTTTTGTTTATTTGAAGGGGTTGGTGTGTGGGGCTGATGAATTTAAATGACTATAGCCGCATTTGTTGTCGACTGCTCTTTTGATTGCGTTGAAGGCGTTGGATGATTGGAGGATTGATTCATCTGCGTGGGTTGCGTATTCCAAGGTTTCGTTGGAGACGCTGAACGCGATGGAGAGGGAGTTTTTGGGGAAGGTTGGGTGGAAGGTTGGGTCTTCAGGGAAGAGTTTCGGGCATTTGTGTGTGCTTTGGAGGGAATGTTTTTGGGGAGGGATTGTGTTGGAGATGGGGGTGTACCGGGTAGTGTTGTGAGGAGGCAGAGGAGTGTGGGGGTTTGTCTGGGTGGAATGCAACAGCAGCAGCAACAGCAACAACAGTATAAGAAGGCTACTGGTGTGTATCCGCAGAGTTGTTATGCTCCTCCTTTGCCTGTGGCTGGTGGTGGTGGTGTGCAGGTACTGAATCACAAGGGAGGGTTGGACGCCTCTTATCATTCTTCAAGGACGCCGACTGAGAGTACCAAGAAGGTACGGGCAGTGTATTCACGGTATGCATCGAATCCACAGCTTCCAAGTAGTTCTACTTGGCGGGTGGTTGGTTGAAACACCCCACGGAGACAGTATGATATATATTTAAGTGTAAATAATAAGCAAGCAAGCAAGCGTTCTTTTTCTTCTTCTTCTTCTTCCTTTTCATTCCTGCATAATAAATGACCCATATTTTCAAAGTCCGAAAAAGATGTTTCGTCCGTCCACGAAGCAACAGTCGCCGTTCGCAACAACAACAACAACAACGACACTGAAAGCGACCCGTTCAACACGTTCAGTCCCACGAGAACCCGACGACGACTCCGAAGAAGCCAAAGAGAATCCAAGCCAATCTCAGTCTCAATCGCAACGTGTTAGTTGTCAACTAGTGCAGTACTCGAGTACCTTGCCATCACCCAGCCTGTTCATCCTCTTTCTATCAATCTATTTATCCACTACTTTCTATCAATCCTTCTCTTTCTGTGGCTCTAGTCTCCCTTGCTTGTCCTGAGTCCCTAACCTCTTCCCCTAATCTAACCCACCAATTCAACCAACCAACAAACCAATCCAACTAAACCAACTAAACCAAATCAAATCAAATCAATCCAAAAGAGCCAAATGAAGCGGCGTCTCATCAACGACGACGACAACGACAACGACAACGAATCGGACACAAGCACCAAAAACAACAACGAAATGGACATCGACGACGACGACCAAATCGACAACATTCGCCCACCCGCTGCGAAAAAACAAAAGAAGTCCGGTGCTCGTTCAATTAAACTGTCGAAGGAGAAGGTGCTAGCTCTGCCCGCTTGCACTGGCTCCCTCGAACGTGTCGAGCTTGTTCAGTTCATGTGTCACCAGTTCTTTGAGGTGCGTGCTAAGTCGTACTTACTCCTTGTTTCTTGATTGTTACTCATAAGAATTCTATATAGCTCAACTTTAACCCCAAAATTAACTTTGTTATCGGTCATAATGGGTCCGGGAAATCAGCTATTTTGACGGGGATCATGGTTTGTCTGGGAGGAAAGGCGGGGACTACGGGCCGTGGTTCTAGTGTAAAGAGTTTGGTTATGGAGGGGAAAAGGTTAGTTAATTTGTTTTGAGGAGAGGGAGGGGAAAGTGAGTGAAGGGAGTGGAGCCAGGTGACAAGAGTTTGGCGAGTCTTCGGGGCTGTTGGAAATGTGAGCGCAGCGAACGATCTTCCGCGGAGCGAAGAGAATGATTGGAGGAGAGAGGCGAGCCTTATTCGCGAAGCGAGTTGATTGAACAGATCTTTCAAGAAGTGGAAGGTCTATTTCAAAAGAGGTGTGAGGCTAAAACTTAACGACCAGTGTCGGCTCTGTCTCTGTCTCGTTGCACAACAAAGGCCCAGACGCGTACAAACCCGAAATATATGGCCAAACTATCATTATTGAGCGTCGACTTTCCAAAGAAGGCGCTGGCGCCTACAAAATCATGGATGCCGATGGACACACGCAATCCACTCGAAAACAGGACCTCACGGCCATTCTAGACCACCACTCCATCAGTATCGATAACCCACTGAGTATCCTCACGCAAGACACGTCCCGCCAGTTCTTGGCCAACAGCACATCCAAAGACAAGTACAGCTTCTTCGCGAAGGGTACACTGCTAGAACCCTTAAGTGAGAGTCACACGTACGCAAATACAAAGTTTGCGGAAGCAACCGAGTCGTATAAGCAGCGAACTGCGGTGAGTTCTACTTTATTTCTCGCGTGATATATTATGGTTCTCAAAAACAAAGAAAACAGCTCCTGCCAGACATCAAGAAAGAATATGAAGCCGCTCAGTTGCTATGGAATGAAATGAAAAAGTTTGATAATCTGGAAGACGAGATTGCAATGTTGAAGCAGAAGGTTGCGTGGGCGCATGTGGAAGCAAAGGAGGCCGAAGTCAATTCTGCGGTGCGGAGGTTGCAAAATGCTGAACGAAAGATGGCTGAACGGGCTCAGAGTCTTGCTTCTGCCGAGGTTTAGGAATTTTGTCAACTGCTCTGTGGTTTAAACTCAACGTTTAAATCAACACAGGAAAAACTTCAACTCCAAGTTGAACGCGAAGAAACTGTAAAAGAGTTTCTTCAAACAATGGAAGGATCCGCAGAACCTTTAAACGCGCGGTTTCGTGAAGCGCAGGCGGGGATCCGTGAGATTCAAGAGCAAGCGTCTACATTCGACGGAAACATTGCGAATGCGAAGCGTTTGATTACGGCCGCGCAACAGACGCGTACGAAAATGATTCAACGTATTGCGGAGGAGACTAGGAAACTTGGTGGTGAAGATCGGGCTGTGAGAGAGCAAAGCGGGCTCAGATTGAGACGTTGAAGGCGGAGATGGAGGCTGCTGGTGCGGTTATTACTCAGGTTCAAATCTTTCGATCGTGTTGAGTGTAACTCTGAACAGTGTTTTTGGATCAGATTTCCGAAAATATGGAACTCGCCGAAATCGAGAAACAGACTATCGAGTCGAAGCTCTCAAACCTACGCGCCACGCAAACTCGTCTTCGAACAAGTATCCAAGATGAAGACCGCGCAAAACAACAGCTCCAAAATTCGTCATACGACCGCGTTGCTGCATACGGACAGAACATGACTCAAGTCCTCAATGCCATTCAGGATATCACCAGACGTGGCGGGTGGGAAGGAAACGAGCCTATTGGACCGCTTGGATTGAGTATTCAGCTCAAGAAGCCGGAGTATCGACAGGTTATTGAGAGTGTGCTTGGCGGGCTTTTGAGGAGTTTTGTGGTGGATACGCAGAGGGACCGCGCGACGCTGAATAGTGTGTTTCAAAGGTTTAATATGTGAGTTTGTGGTGAGGTTAAGAGGAATCTGGTTCTGATTGATTTGTTACAGGCGAGGATTAGTGTTCTTAAGCAGGACGGAGAGAGATTGATGAGACTTCTGGGATGCCTCATCCTCGATATGAAACCATCTATCGTGCGTTAGAGGTAACAGTTCATCGTGCCTCACCCTGAAATTAATTGCCATCCCTCGCGTAGATCAAGAACCGTGTCGTGACGAAGCAGCTTGTCATCCACCTCCACATTGAACGGCTTGGTCTTGCCATGACGAACATGGAAGCTGATGAAATGGTCACGTCTGGTGAAGGAGGGCGTGCACCTAGAAACCTGAACTGCGTGTGGACGAAAGATGTTGTTCAGATTGGAGGTGCTGGAGGTAGTTTTCAGACAAGTGCAAAGACAATCAAGGCGGGTGGGATGCCGATGTTGGGTGTTGAAGTTGAGCATGAGATTCGGTATGTTTCTGTGCATGTTTTAGGTGATGATTGAGTTAATTGGGTTGTAGACACCGCAAGGAAGTCATTGATCGGTTGAATCAAGAATTGGTTGGTGTGAACGTGAGATTGCTCAAGCTGAGCATGAATTGGGGGTTGTCAATGAGAATATCAGGAAGTTGAGGGTATTTGAACTTTTTTTTTTCTTGTATTGTCGTGTGTGGTATCTAATTATGGTTTTGGATTTTAGAGTGATCGACAACGAAGTGCTCAGGCGACAGGTCGCTGTAATCACGAAATTCAACGGCTTCAGGATTCGCTTGTTGAGGAAGAGCCTGCTCAGATTGGAGTCTTTGAGGATCAGAAGAAGGTGAGTTTAACAGGTATTGCTGAAGAGTCTCAATTTTCTGTTCAGCAAGCGGAGGAGGAAATTGAGGGGCAGGAAATGCAGCTCAAGGGTTTGGAGGAGAGCAAGAGGGCGCTTCTGCAAGAAATGGCTGGGAAACGAGCTGAAGCAAATGCTTTGAAGAATGAATTGGATCAGATCGTGGCGAATCGAGAGGCCGAGAGGGTATGATGAGTTTGATTCTTTCGAGTTAACTGACGATTCTACTTGTTACAGCGTAAATTACGTGAAATCCAAGAAGAAAAGATTCGTCTTGATCGTCTCAACAGGAGATAATGCAAAACACAAGAGCTTGTTGATGCCACAAGCAAGCAAAAGCGCTCATTACAGAGCTGGAGGATGAAGTCTCTGCAATGAGCGAGACTGCGATGCAAGTCTCTGATGGTGTTCGTGTTGAAACGGAGGGGAAAACGTGGAAGCTTTGGGACAGATTATTAGAACCAAAGAAGCTACGCTGAGGGAAAGTTTGAGACAGTTGAGTTTCCCAATTTATTGTTTCAGATTGTTCTGATATGTGTTAAGACTTGGTTCACGAGAGCAAATCAGTGCGAATTTGCAGGAAAAGAAGCAAACGTATGAAGAAGCCAGAGAAGAGAAAATGAAGGTTGCACAATTGCTGAAGCTTCTACAAGAATCATTGACGGGCGAATGGATGATTGGAACTCTTACAAAAGAAGATTACGAAGAGAGCCAAGAACTCGTTCACATGCTGATGGACAAGCGCGGATTCAACGCGCAACTCTTGATTGACCATAGCAAATCGGAACTGGATCTCAAAGTTGACGTGCATAACTTGGGCCTGTCGCAAGGAAAGAATAAGGACAAGGATCCAAAGACGCTGTCTGGAGGTGAAAAGAGTTTCAGTACTGTTTGTTTGTTGTTGAGTTTGTGGGAGAGTATGGGTAATCCGTTCCGTGCTTTAGATGAGTTTGATGTGTTTATGGTGAGAGTTTTGTTTCAATTATGGTTTCGACTGAATCATATCGTTTAGGATGCTGTCAATCGCAAAATCAGTATGCAAAACATGATTCGATATGCTCGAAAGGATGCGATCACGCCTTGTCAGTATATCTTTATCACTCCTCAAGACATGAGTCACGTTCCTGAATTCAACGCGCCGGATGTCAAGATTCAGAAGTTGAATGATCCTGAACGTGGACAGACAACGCTGAATTTCCGAGGCAGGATTAAGGAGTGGTTGGGGTTTGTTACATAGTTAGCACAGTGTGTGAGCGATACTGAAATCTTTCGCAATTTGAAATAAAACAATGAGTTTTTGTTCTTTTTTAAGAATTTTGGTGAAGATTAATTTGTGGTCCGAGGAGTGTAGAATTTTTGAACTAACAAAGGAATGTCAATCCTATGAAAGAGATTTGCTGGGAAAGGCACAAAGGAAATTCTTTCAAAGTCGACTCCGTTCTTAATATGAATGAATACGAGCAAGTTGCCGGAGGTTTAAGTACGGAGAGAACCTTGTCCACTGCGACACTTGTTGAAGCCAGTGTTCAAGAACTTGAAAGCAAGGCTGTGGATAAGACTGTAGAATCAGAGAAAACTTCAGCTAGAAAAGGGCTTACTGCAAAAGAATTGATAAAACGTAACATCGTTCCACGAAAGTATGTCGGAAAAACCAAAGAACCCGACGTTAAACAAAAATCCGTTAAAGACGAAGAAGCGGAGCTACTGAACTTTTCAGTAAAGAAATCTCAGCTTTGAACGACATACAGGAAATGAAGGATAAAGGGAAGATCAAAGCTTGTTGGGAATGCTTATTGGATGTCCCTATCTCACAGGGAAATCACGAAAGAAACTGAGGAATTACTTCAACGTTATGGTGGTTCATGTCCTATTACTTCTAATTCTGCACTGTCCGACGGCGAATAAGACAGTGTATGAAAACTGGGTTCTACAAGGAATAAACTCTTTGCCATTTTATCAAATGAAGAATAAAACGGGATCCTCCATTTCTTTGATTGTTAAGTAATAAATAAATTTTCATTTGAAGATTCATATATTGCTTTTTAATCAAATGACCTCTTTCCATAAGGTATGGAATCATCAAGACAATTGCTCGTACTGAAACTCTGCAGCAACATCCCAACGACTTCCAGGAGCTCTCGCCCCGACATACTTGATAAATCTCATCACTTCGCCTTCCCGCATAACCAAATTCAAACAATTACTAGTCGCACTCACACTCAACAAAGCCCCTCCATCACCTTCAGCCCCATCCTCCATCTCATTCCCATACCCACTCTTTTGTGCGCGATACTGCGCGGGATCTTCGTTTCCTTCATCCGGCGCCATGTAACAATCAAATCCTCCGACTTCATCACTAGCCCACGCCTCTGCGTCCTTCTTTGTCCGTTCACACACGAAACAGAGCGTCGCGTCGAGAACACCGAGGTCTTCGTTCGCGCTGGAGGTTGTAGCGAGGGTGTAATCCATTCCTGGGCGGAAGCGGCGGATTCGGGAGCGGAGGGAGGTTGGTTTCAGGGATGTGATTAGGTAGAGGAAGCGGAGGAATGGTTTGGATGTGAAGAGGGTGTGTTGGATGGATGCTAAGTCTGTGGAGGGGTCGGTTTTGGAGAGGGTTGGGGTCTTTGGGTGGGGGAGGGGGTGGTTTAGTTGGAGGAAGCGGTGTTTGTGGGAGGGGCCTGTTGGGGTCCAGTTTCCTTTGATGCCGGCTTCGTAGTTTGCGATTGGGGCTGGAGTTTTTGGGGAGCGGGGCTTCTTGGGGAGGAGGTCGTCGTGCTCATCTTGGTGAATTGTGGAGGCTGTGAGGGATGCAGCAAGCGAGGGTTCAAGGAAGGAGGTGAGTTGGATCGAAGATTCGGAGCAGAATCGTTCATTGGCTTGGGCAATAACGGAAGGTTTCAAGTACATTGGGTTGATAAATGGCTTGAGGAATGCGATTTCCTCAGGAGTAAGTGGAGTTGAATCTTCATCTTCGCCTTCTTCTTCAGGTTCAGTGGGTGCTGGAAGGTGGGAGCCCTTGACTGAAAACTTTGGCAAATCGTGGAATGGAAACTCGCCATCGTCGTTCATGAGCTGGTCCAACGAAGCAGTCGCCTTTTCAGCACCCAATTCAGCCTGCTCCTTCTCGTACGCAGCAAACTCTTCCTCTGTCATGTCTTCTGGCTGCATAACATGGAACCAACCAGAAATAGATGGTCTGTCTCTGTCAACAGAAACAACTTCCGCTACAGAGTGGAACGAGTGACCTGTTGCAGAAATTAGAATCATGGCATCATTTAATACACGAAAATAAAACATACCAGGCTGAACAGCAAACATGGCCATTTGATTCCAAGAAGGTGGAATAATGACTGTTGGATGAACAGCTGGAGTTCCCTTACTCACAACAGGAAGCAATTCCAAGCCTCCACCGTCTTCAGGCTTCCAAGGGTGATCAGGGTCAGTTAAGTAGATAATGTACGACACGCTACGAGTTCCAATGACATCATCGTGACACAGAAGGTGACAGCCCGCCTTGTATCTGTTGTGGGACAGATCCGCCTTTGACGGGCTCAGCTTTCCCACGCCACAAACCTTCCCAACAAAGTCTCTGAATTCCTCCGAATAAAGTGCATTTCTGAGTTCAAGCAAATTCGAGAGTTGTTTGAGTTCGTGGTCGGGAAGCCCGTCCAAGTTTGCCAAATCGCCCGTTTGGAACACGCGGTAAATGTCAGTTTCCTTTCGAGTTGCGTGGATTGCGAGGAGCTCTTGGCGCACTCGGCGGAGGAGGTCGTCGGAGACCAGCGACGGGATCACAATGTGCTGGTACGGCCCGGCTTGATTGGGAGATAGTTGGATTGAATAAGGTGGCAGAAATAGATAAGGGAAGGTAGTTTAGGTGTAGTCAGGTTGGAGGCAGTTGACTCACACTTGACATAGTCCTTTCGCAGAGTTTCAGCTTCGTTCAAAAGGCCCTGACGAAACACTTTTTGTGGATTGGCTTCTCCTTTGAGTCGCTTGATCAATCGAGGCTTCTTTGGAGACGTTGCTGCTGCTCCTTCGCCGTTGGGATGTTTCATAATTGCTTTTTTTGTTTTTGGAACTGTCAAGTGTGACTCATTGGACTCAGTTTATTCCATTATTATTTTGCGCTTTACGTCAGATTTACTTGCTCAGATTTGAAGGATTTCTCATGCGTAAAAGAGATTTGCGTTTGGAACAAACGTGTTAATCTTGCCCT
Organism: Rhizoclosmatium globosum; assembly: GCA_002104985.1. NCBI lineage: Eukaryota > Fungi > Chytridiomycota > Chytridiomycetes > Chytridiales > Chytriomycetaceae > Rhizoclosmatium > Rhizoclosmatium globosum. The sequence continues at coordinate 4,263 of MCGO01000031.1, read as the reverse complement.
TCCTCTGTTCACTTCAACTTACTCACCATGGGTGCGCTTTGTAGCTCCAACACAGATTCTCCAGGAGCCGCAGTAAACCGCGAAATAGAAAAGGCGATTGAAGTGGAACGAAGGCAGCAACAAAAGGTTATAAAACTATTGCTTCTAGGTGAGAATACCAACCAGTCGGATACTTCCTAACTATCCTGATAGGGGCGGGAGAAACAGGAAAATCAACCATTCTTAAACAATTTCGACTGATATATGGGTCAGGATTCTCGAATGAGGAACGGGAATCATTCAAGACTATCATCATCGTGTCAATATATCAGAGTATCCAAACGCTTTTATTCGCAATGGACACTTTAGAGATTCCGTTCGGCTTTAACCCAATCAACCATGCACCATCAACAACACTCAACCACCTTCATGAAGAACTATCCACAAACTTACTGTATACCACATCAAATAAAAGCATGAAATCAAGCTCTTCGATCAAAAGTTCTGCGCAAACGTCTGTCTGGAGCAGTCATTTAGACAAAGCCAGTGTTATAACAGACAAATCGGATAGGCCTCCAGCGCGCAAAAAGGATCCTTACGCAGAAATAGCAAGCAAAATATATCGGGAAACTATTCCTTTGCCAAATCCAGTGAGAGAGGCTGCATCAAGGCTCAAAGACATGGATCTACTCAGCCATGGCTTCTTGGATCAATTGGAACCAGAAACTGTTGATGCAATTAAGACTGTTTGGAAGGATAGTGGGTTGCAATATTGCCTTCGAAGGGCAAATGAGTTTCAGCTGAGTGATACGTGTGCCTTGTAAGTCTTGAAACGAATGTCCATAGTCTCTGATAAGCTTAATTTCCTCGATATATAGCTACTTGAACGATTGCGATAGATTCTTTTGTCCAGGATATGTCCCAACTGATGCCGACATCCTCAACATGCGACTTATGACCATTAAAGTAACAGAAACAAAGCTAGCGATAGGAAAGGCTCTATATCGGATAATAGATGTAGGGGGACAGCGCCTGGAACGAAAGAAATGGGCCTACTACTTTGACGATGTTCTTGCAATCTTATTTGTGGTTGCCTTGAGCAGCTATGATCAAGTACTTCTTGAAGCACACGATGTTAATAGAAGTGAGTTCGGTATCAAAATATAAATGAAGTTAATATTCTTCTAAGTGATGGAATCATTGAACCTGTTCGCTTCAATATGCAACCATCCCCTATTCAAAAAGACGTCTATGATTCTTTTCCTCAATAAGATTGATATCTTCACAGAGAAACTCAAGACTTCAATGGTGGTCGACTACTTCCCAGACTTCCACGGAAAAAACGAGTATCAACAAGCTCAGACTTCTTTCTGCAAAAGTTTCTCGACATCAACAAGTACAAGGAAAAAGCCATATATCCGTACTTTACAAAGGCCACTGACACGAAACAGACGCAAGTTGTTTTGACAACTGTCACTAATATTCTTGTCCAAATTGGATTACAGGAAACCGGATTTATGTAGCGGAAAATATTTCGTTGTTATGATACGTATGTGAATAAAAATGTAATACATTGTGTAAATCCTTTACAGCAAGAAACGTCTATAGGATATTCACGTGGGCGGACAACGGAAGAACGCAAGCAACGGGCGGTGCTGTTTTGTTATCCGTGAACAATTTTTTGATTGGTTTAGCTTTGAAAGAAATGGAATTAATATAGATTGGATGTATATATATCATTAAAATTTAATTTTGTCATCTTGAGAATAAATCACCTGTTTAAATCGGGCTTCAGGAAACCGGATATATGCAACCAAAAATATTCTTTGTTATGATATGTGGATAGCGCTGTAATAAATCGTGTCAAAGATTTACAATCGAGAATCACTCACAGTTTGAAGTCCCTCGCGCTTTTACCATCCATGGGCTTATGTACTAGCTCAATACAAGAAGTTGCGCTTCATTCTGTGAACTGTTCAATTGACAGGGCGATTGAGTTGGAACGAGCTGAGCGTGAAAATGAAATCAAACTGCTTCTATTAGGTGGGATCTCGATACAGCAATGATTGAAGAAGCTAAACCTTTGCTCAAGGAGCCGGGGAAACAGGAAAATCCACGATTCTTAAGCAGTTCCGATTGATTTATGGAACAGGATTCACAGATCAAGAACGAATATCGTTTCGAACGGCTATTATTGTCAATATCTGTCAAAGTATCAAGACGCTTCTTTTGGCGATGGATACGCTTGAAATTCCTTTTGGATTTGATCCTGCACTTTACCCGCATGATACTCAGATAGAGGATGAGGAGGAAACTCTTGTCAGAAAGCAGAGACGACAACAACTGTGTTTGATGTATTGTCACCTCCTCAGATTCCGCAGTATTGTCTTTTCCTCGCACTCTTCAATAGAGGTTGTTCGACCTTCCCACTGTGACTAAGAGGGGAGACCCACACACCAGAATAGCAGCAAAATGTATAAATGTACTACAAAGACTGTGCGTATAAAAATGCAATTGAAGCAATCGCAGCCATAGATATTGGCGTTGGGTTTCTGGATGAAGTTGATGAATCTGTCATTGGCGCGATCAAGACGATTTGGAAAGACCCTGGAATACAGTATTGTTTCAAACGGGCTAACGAGTTCCAGTTGAATGATACATGCCAATAGTTGAGTTAAAATGAATCTACGGGATTGCTAATAAGATATTCGATAGCTATTTGAACGATTGCGATCGATTCTTTGCATCGGATTATACACCTTCTGATGACGATATTTTGAACGTCCGAATTATGACGCTTAAAGTAAGCGAAACGAAGGTCAAAGTTAAGGATAAAGTCTACAAGATATTTGATGTTGGCGGACAACGAATAGAGCGTAAAAAATGGGCTGCACTGTTTGATGATGTGATAGCGATCATTTTGTCGTCGCATTGAGTAGCTACAATCAAGTGTGCTTTGAAGACCATACCACGAATCGAAGTAAGGCAACATCGTTTCTAAGTTAAACAACTTATGTGTATCGGATGATAGTCACAGAATCCTTGAATCTATTTTCTGCCATATGTAATCATCCATTATTCAAAGACACAGCAATGCTGCTTTTCCTCAACAAGACGGATATATTCCAAGAGAAGTTACAATTCTATGCCGTTTCAGATTATTTTCCGGAATTTACAGGTTTGCTTTGCTACCATTTGTGAATATTGATTTGAACAAGTACAAAGACAAGAAGCTGTATACCCATTACGTGAACGCAATCGATACCAAACAAACCGAAGCAGTGCTTTTGTCAGTAAATAACATCTTAGTTCGTTTAGCGTTGAAAGATATGGGATTAATATAGTTTGAATTTATGATATGTATAAAAAGAAGATCACCCGTTTATCAGAAAGACTCTAACAGATTTACAGGCCTTTACTCGCCAATCAACTCTTGCTTCTGGCCAACTATGGGAAACTGCGCGTCAAATCCAGAGAAGTAGCTGCAAAAGCCATCAGCAGGCAAATTGACCAGACAATCAGCGGCCGAGCAGAAGACATCGGGGTTACAAGGAACTATCAAACTGTTGATATTAGGTATTCCCACAAACTCTGACCCTGTCAAGTGTCTCAATAATAATATCGATACGAAAAGGAGCGGGCGATACAGGCAAATCAACAGTTCTCAAACAGTTCCGCTTGATTTATGGGACTGCTTACTGAACAAGAAAAAGTATCGTTCCGGGCCGCGATTCTTCTCAATATTCTTACCTCCGCTCGAACTCTTGTGGAAGCAATGGATAAACTCAAGATTCCTTACGGCTTTGATCCGTCAGATACCGAGAAATATGGAGAGCTGAAGAATCACGGAGCAAGCGTGACAAATATGGCAAAGAGTATACCAAGTTCGCGGCGGCAGACGCTTGGAGCCAGTGGAAGTATTATCCAACTCGCAAGTGTTGGAAGTGAAGCGAAGCAGAGTTTATTGGATTTGAAAGTTAGTCATATGGATGGATTGGTGGATGTGCCGAAAGACGCGACTGCTCGGTTAGCGGAAATACTGTATAATAAGCAAAAAGTGCCAGAGACTAGTCCAGTATATTGGGCGAGTGATCGCGTGAGGGGACTCGAGTTGATTCCCTATGCGATTCCCGGGGACGCTGTTGACGCTATTAAATGTGTTTGGAACGATCCTGGAATTCAATATTGCTATTCGCGACGAGGAGAAGTTCAGTTGATGGATACCTGTGCCTTGTGAGTGTTTGTTTCCTCGAATACACGTTGATTAGATGGTACCAGCTTTCT